>JAAGEH010000286.1:14682151-14806110 GCA_011751065.1 Lasiurus cinereus | reverse complement strand
GGAGGGGGAGGAGGAGGAGGAGGAGGAGGGGGAGGGGGAGGAGGAGGAGGAAGAAGGGGAGAAGGAGGAGGAAGAAGAAGAAGAAAAAGAAGGAGGAGGAGGATGACAGTGTGGGGAGAGGTGGTAAGGGCAGAGGGTAGGGTGGGAACTGGGTGGAGGGGAGCTATAGGGGGAAAAAAGAGGAACTGTAATAATTTGAACAATATTTATTAGTAAGATAGATAAACTGGTGGTGGAATAGACGGACGTGTCTGGAGCCTTGTTGCTGAGCAGATAGAGAGAACAGCTGAGGGTCGCACTGGGAGTGTTTTTTGGCAAGTTAAGAGACAGCTGTCCTTCAGGAGAAAGTCGGGGACTGCTGGACCGGGCTCCAATGACCAGGCAGCCCCACCGCCACGGGGTTTATTGCCCCGGAGCCACCAGCGTGAAAGCAGAGATCATGCCATCTTGCAGGGGAAAATGGATGTTTACAGAAGCCTGAAAAGCTACAACTGCGGAACCCACCAAAAAGCTGGGGGACCCAGAACACCGCCCCCCAATTGGCGCAAACACTCAGATTCAGAGGAGCTCCAAATGCCACATGGAAAGGTCAGATTTCACCTGGGATAAGGTGAGGTCTCTGGTCCCGCAGAATAGAGAGATGCGCATACTGTGGGAACTGGACCAGGGAAAAGCTGCACCTACAAAAATCCGTGGATGTTGGGCAGGGTGTGATCCCTGAATGTGGAAGGGGGCCCGCAGAGCTGTTAACAGAGGGGAGCTCTAGAAAGCAATCCATTTTGATCTGAGGCAGAAGGACAGCCTGGGAGTTATTAAGGTATCCCAGCTGCTTGAACAGGAGCAAGAAAGGGGGAGTGCACAGACTGCACTCTTTCCTCTTCAGACTCTCGCTTCTGATTGCTAAGTCCAATACATAGGATCACCTAATTGGGGACATTCTAAGAGACTGCAGGGGAAAGTTGTTTTTCTGGAACTTGAAGATCAGAGTGCAGAATAACCATCAGAGAATCAGCTCTGGGGCAACCCACTCCTACAAACCAATATTGAATATCACAGAGAAAGCAGGATCTAAGCACAGGCTAGAAAGGACCCATAGTCTCAGAGGTCAATTCCGAAACACTGCCACCCAGGGGATGACTCACAAATTGATTTTCGCATAATCACACAAAAAATAAAGAGATTAAGGCACACTGCCTACTTAAAAACAAGGACTGGCTTTCAGCACTGAGCAGAAGTGGAATGAAGGGAACTGCAATATTGTCCTGACTGGGAAACAAGCATGCCAAACAGAACAATAGAGGAAGTGAATGACCTCCACTACTGCCCATTCTATTCTTTTATTTTATTTACTTTTTTAAATATATTTTATTGATTTTTTTACAGAGAGGGAGAGGGATAGAAAGTCAGAAACATCGATGAGAGAGAGACCTCGATCAGCTGCCTCTTGCACGCCCCGCACTGAAGATGTGCCCACAAGCAAGGTACATGCCCCCGACCAGAATTGAATGTGAAACCTTTCAGTCCACAGGCTGATGCTCTATCCACTGAGCCAAACTGGTCTCGGCTATTCTTTTATTTTTATTTTTATTTTTTTTATCTTTTAATTAAAAAACTAACTTTTTCTTTTTTCCTCAATTGGTTTGACCTTTTTAATTATTACATTTTTATTTTCAACCAGTATTTTTACTACTACTATTTTACCTTTTTGAAAAAAAGAAGCGTCATTGTATATTCTCTTTATTTTACTTTGGGATTAGAGTTCTAGATTCTGTTTTGAGCTTTCCTTTAGCATCATTTTACTCTATCTCAACTCTACCTTTATACCAACACTCTCTTCCTAAACTTTTCCCATTTTGTTGTCTTACTTCTCTTTCCCTTTTTCAACTTTAGATTTTCCCTATTCTTTCTTTTTACCTGGTTAAAACTTCACCCCACTTATATATCTAATTTCTAATTCCCTGCTCCAAGTCCATACAAACCTCTCTGTCTGTCTTCACTATCCAAAAAAATTGTTTTTCTCTATGTCCTTTTGTTGTTGTTTGCTTGGAAGTTGATTATATCAATTTTTTATACTTTTTTTATGAGATTGTGATTATTCTACTTGTTTTATTTTGCTTTTTGTTTGCTTGGTTTTTCTTTGTTTTTTGCCTCTGTTTTCCCTCACCTCCCTTCATATTAGTTGTTGTTTGTAATTTGTATTAATCTCCAGGTACCTGTTGCTGCCATTTCTTGGGATTAGTGGCTGTCCTATGGGAGTTTTCTCCTCATATATATAATTTGTTCCCATTTTCTTTCTTATTCTCTTTCTTTTCTCTCCTACTTTTTTTCTCCTTTCTTCTTCTTCTTCTTCTTCTCCTTCTCCTTCCTCTTCTTCTTCTTCTCCTCCTCCTCCTCCTCCTCATTCATCTTTTATCTTCTTTCTCCTAAATTCATTATGGCACTTCTTTCTTTTCTTTTTTTTCTCCTTTCTCTCTTATTTTTCTCTACTTACACCTAATTTATCTTTCACTGGTGGTCACCTTATTTGTGGTTATTAATATCGTGAATACATCTCAGTTCAGTGCCTTGTGTGATGTACCTGGTCGTGTTGTATTTTGTGCCTTTAAATCAATACAGAAGAGAGAACTACATAACTAGACACCTGGAGAAGAAAGACCATGAGCAGATGAAGAAAGAGCCCACATATGAAAGAAAAGCAGGCATCACCAGAAAAAGAAGTAAATGAAATAGAAGCAAAAGAAAACAACCAGCCAGAGAAAGGGTTCAGAGAAAAGGTCATAAGGTGGCTGAAAAGAATGGAAGACAAATTCAACAATATGAGTAAGAACCAAGAGGAAATTATAAAGGATCAAGAAGAAATGAAAAATGACATCACTGCTGTAAAGAACTCAATAGAAAGCATCAAAAGTAGACTAGAAGAAGCAGAGGACTGCATCAGTGAGCTGGAAGACAAGATAGGAAAAAAATACCCAAGTACAGCAGCTTCTAGAAAAAAATAAATTAAAAGCAAGAGGAGAACCTAATGAAACTTTGGGATAACACGAAACAAAACAACATCCACATTGGGGTTCCAGAAAGAGTGGAAACTGAGCAAAGAATAGAAAACCTGTTTGAATAAATAATGACAGAAAACTTCCCTGATATAGGAAGGAAAAAATCTACACAAATCCAAGAAGCTCACAGAGTCCCAAGCAAAATGAACCCCAATAAACTGACACCAAGGTACATTATAATTAAATTGGCAAACACCAACAACAAAGTAAGAATCTTAAAAGCAGCCAGAGAAAGACAGAAAGTTACCTACAAAGGAAACCCCATCAGACTAGCAACTGATTTCTCAACAGAAACTCATCAGGCCAGAAGGGAATGGAATGAAATATACAAAGTCATGCAAAGGAAGTGTATGAATCCAAGAATACTGTACCAAGCAAGGCTTTCAATCAAAATTGAAGGTGAAATCAGAAACTTCACATACAAAAAAAGGACTAAGGGAATATATTACCACCAAACCAGCAATGCAAGAAATGTTAAAGGGTCTGCTATAAAAAAAGAAACTGAAGAGGGAACACAAGGGTAAAAAATAAAAATGGCGACAGATAAGTACCTATCAATAATAACTTTAAATGTAAATGGATTAAATGCTCCAATCAAAAGACATAGGGTAATGGATTGGATAAGAAAGCATGACGCATATATCTGCTGTCTACAAGAAACCCACCTCAGAAAAAGAGATGCACATATACTGAGGGTGAAGGGATGGAAGACGTTTTTTCAGGCAAATGGAAATGAAAAAAAAGCTGAGGCTGCAATGCTTGTATGTGACAAATTAGACCTCAAAGTGAAGGACATAACAAGAGAAAAGGAAGACCACTTCATAATACTAAAGAGAGCAATCCAACAAGAAGAAATAACTCTGGTAAACATATACACACCCAATACAGAAACACCTAAATAAATTTAAAAAAAAACCTCAGGGAGGATATTTAGGGAGAGATTGACAGCATTACAATCATAGTAGGAGACTTTAATACCGCACTGTCACCACTGGACAAATCCTCTAAACAAAAAATCAGTAAAGAAACATCAATCCTAAATGACTTACAAGACCAGATGGAATTAATTGACATCTTCAGAACATTTTATCCCAAAGCCACAGAACATACATTCTTCTCAAGTGCACATGGGTCATTTTCAAAGATAGACCATATGTTGGCTCATAGGCTAAGTCTATTCAAATTCAAGAACATAGAAATCATATCAAGCATTTTCTCAGATCACAGTAGCATAAAACTGGAAATCAACTACAATAAAAACAATACAAAGAAATCAAACACAGAGACTAAACAGCACACTATTAAACAATTACTGGGTACCAGAGAGATCAAGGAAGAAATAGAAAACATCATGGCAACAAATGACAATGACAACACAACAATACAAAATTTATGGGACACAGTGAAAGCAGTCTTGAGAGGGAAGTTCATAGCTCTACAAGCCTTCTGCAAAAAAGAGGAAACAATGGTAATAAATTACCTAACCCTATGACTCAACGAGCTAGAAAGAGAGCAACAAGAAAAGTCCAGTGTAAGCAGAAGGAAGGAAATAGTAAAGATCAGAGTGGACATAAACAATATAGAGACCAAAGAAACAATTCAAAAGATCAAAACAAAACCAAGAGCTGGTTCTTTGATAGGATAAACAAGATTGATGGACCTCTAGCCAGGCTCACCAAGAAGCAAAGAGAGAAGACCCAAATAAACAAAATCAGAAATGAAAGAGGAGAAATAACAACAGACCCATCCAAAATACAAAGGATTGTTAAAAAATACTATGAACAACTCTACTCCAACAAAAATGGATAATCTGCAGGAAACGGACATATTCCTAGAAAAATATAACCTTCCAAAACTCAATCAGGAAGAATCTAAACATTTGAATAAGCCAATAACTATGGAAAAAAATGAAGCATTCATCAAAAAGCTTCCAGCAAACAAAAGCCTGTAACCAGATGGCTACAAAGGAGAGTTTTACCAAACATTCAAGGAAGAATTAAAACCTATACTCCTCAGACTATTCCAAAATATTCAAGAAAAGGAATACTTCCAAACACCTTCTATGAAGCCAGTATTACCCTAATACCAAAACCAGATAAAGACAACACAATGAAAGAGAATTACAGGCCAATATTTCTCATGAACATAGATGCCAAAATCCTCAACAAATTCTAGCAAATCAGACCAAGCAATACATCGGAAAAATCATACACTATGACCAAGTAGGATTTATCCCAGGAATGCAAGGATGGTACAATATCCGTAAATCAATAAATGTGATACATCACATAAACAAATTGAGAGATAAAAATCATATGGTCACATCAATTGATGCAGAAAAAGCATTTGACAAAATCCAACACCCTTTCTTGATAAAAACTCTCAGCAGGGTGGGAACAGAAGGATCATACGTCAACACCATAAAAGCCATATATGATAAACCCACAGCTAACATCACACTCAATGGGCAAAAACTAAAACCATTTCCCCTAAGAACAGGAACAATATAGGGATGCCCACTCTCATCACTCCTGTTTGACATAGTACTGGAAGTATTAGCCATTGCAATTAGACAAGAAGAAGAAATAAAAGGCATCCAAATTGAAAAAGAAGAAGTAAAGCTGTCCTTATTTGCAGATGACATGATACTGTACATAAAAAACCTGAAGGACTCCATCCAAAAACAAATAGACTTAACAAATGAATTCAGCAATGTAACAGGATACAAAATTAATGCCAAGAAATCTATGTCATTTCTATACACTAATAGTGAAATTACAGAAAAAGAGACTAATAAAGCAATCCCATTTACCATCGCTCCAAAAAAATTAAGATATTTAGGAATAAACCTGACTAAGGAGATAAAGGACCTATATGCAGAAAACTAAGGACACTGAAAAAAAAGAGATAGAGGAAGATGTAATCAGATGGAAGAGCATACTATGCTCATGGATTGGGAGAATCAACATTATTAAAAATGTCCATACTACCCAAAGCAATCTATAGATTCAATGCATTACCCATTAAAATACCAACAACATATTTCACAGACCTAGAAAGAACTCTCCAAAGATTCATCTGGAACAAAAAAAAAAAACAACCAAAAAAACAAAAAAAAACCCTGAGTAGCCACAGCAATCCTGAGAAAGAAGAATAAAGTAGGTAGGATCTCAATACCAGATTTCAAGCTATATTACAAAGCAACTGTTCTCAAAACAGGTTAGTACTGGCACAAGAACAGACACATAGACCAATGGAATAGAATAGAGAATCCAGATATCCACCCAAACCACTATGCTCAATTAATATTTGACAAAGGAGGCATGAACATAAAATGGAGTCAAGACAGCCTCTTCAATAAATGGTGTTGGGAAAATTGGACAAATACATGCAAAAGAATGAAACTAGACCACCAACATACACCATACACAAAAATAAACTCCAATTGGATACAGGACTTAAACATAAGACTGGAAATCATAAAAATACTAGAGGAATCCACAGGCAGCACAATCTCAGACATATGCCAAAAGAACTTCTTCACTGATACTGCTCCAAGGGCAATGGAAGCTAAAGAGAAAATAAACAAATGGGTCTACATCAAAATAAAAAGATTTTGCACAGCAAAAGAAACCATCAACAAAACAACAAGAAAGACCACTGTACAGGTTATCACTGATAAAGGTTTAATCTCCATCTATAGCCAACTTATACAACTTAATAAAAGGAAGATAAATGATCCAATTAAAAAAAAGTGGGCAATGGACCTAAATAGATCCTTTTGGAAAAACGACAGAAGGAAGGCCAAGAGATACATGAAAACATGCTCAAAGTTGTTAATTATCCGAGACATGCAAATCAAAACGACAATGGGATACCATCTCACACCTGTCAGAATGGCAATCAACAACAAATCAACAAACGACAAGTGTTGGCAAAGATGCAGAGAAAAAGGAACCCTTGTGCACTGTTGGTGGGAATGCAAACTGGTGCAGCCACTGTGGAGAACAGTATGGAGTTTCCTCAAAAAACTAAAAATGGATCTCCCATTTGACCCTGTAATCCCACTCTTAGGTATTTATCCTAAGAAATCACAAACACCAATCAGAAAGGATTTATGCACCCCTATGATCATAGCAGCACAACTTACAATAGCTACAATTTGGAAACAGCCTAGTTGCCCATCAGCAGATGAATGGATCAGAAAACTATGGTACGTCTACACAATGGAATTCTATGCTACCATTAAAAAGAAGGAATTCTTACCATTTGCAGCAACCTGGATGGAACTGGGGAGCCTTATGATTAGTGAAATAAGCCAGTCTATGAAGGAGAAACACCATATAATCTCACTCATTTATGGATACTAAAGAACATTATAAATTGATGAACAGAAAGATAGATACAGAGGCAGTAAAGCATCAAACAGATTGAAATTACAGCAGGAAGATTAAGGTTAGGTGGGGTAGTTAAGAGATCAATCAAAGGACTTGTATGCATACATATAAGCATAACCAATAAACATAGACACTGGGGAGTTGAGGTATGTCTGGGAGGGAGGAGGGGCAATGGGGAGATATGTATAAAAAGTTAATAATAAATAAATAAATAAATAAATAAATAAATAAATAAATAAATAAATAGTTTTTTTTAAAAAAAGAAAACTATGGTACATCTACACAATGGAATTCTATGCTGCAATAAAAAAGAAGGAATTCTTACCACTTTCAGCAACCTCGATTGAACTGGAGAGCATTATGGTAAGTGAAATAATCCAGTCTATGAAGGAGAAACACCACATGATCTCACTCATTTATGGATAATAAAGAACATTATAAACTGAGAACGGAAAGATAGATACAGAAGCAGTAAAGCATCAAACAGACTGTCAAGTTACAGCAGGTAGTTTAGGGAGAGGTGGGGTAAATAACAGATCAACAAAAGAACTTATATGCATGCATATAAGCATAACCAATGAATACAAGACACTGTGGGGGTTAAAGTATGCCTGGGATGGGGGGGGGGGCAATGGAAAGATATCCATACATGTAATACATGAATAAAAAAAATTTTTTTAAATGAGTCTTTCTGGCATCAAACCAAGAGATTCTGATTCTGTACATCTGGAGTAATTCTCTTACAGAGATAAATCCAAGAACCACATTTTAACCCAATTCTAGGAAACAAACAACTAAATTTATCATTTTATCCACTGAAGGGTGCAGTCAATCCTAACAGATGAAAACGTGGGCTTTAATATTGCCATTGACTTCTGACATAACTTTGGCTTCCCTCTACTTAGTATTTCCATTTCTGTATCTGAAAAATGGGTATAAATAACACAACCTTTGTATTTGTTTAGGTGTTTAACATTTTTTAACTTTAAATGTTTCTGATAAATAAAAAATCTAGTGTTAAAAAAAGATTTATTAGTAAGAAAAATAATAATAATAAAATAAATAAATATTTTATATTAAATTTTTTAAATGTATGAGCTTAGAAAAAGAATATTTTAATATTTTATGCTGATTATTGTATTTTGTAACACATTGATTTAATTACAATAAACTTTGAGATATTTAACTTTTTTCAAATTAAAAAAAAAATAAGGATGGAGGGAAAAGGAGAGGGAAATCCCCACTAAATGGGGCCTATGGGCAGGCCCCGGGCCAAACAAAACTCAACTATAATTAGATCAGTTTTAACTGTTGGCAACCTACAAAGTAAACCATCATCTTTTCAATGTGTTCAGAGGTTAAGAACCATAATTAATTTGTACAGGATCACAAAGCTAAGCTACTCAGTTGTGAACTTAGGATGCATTCTGATTACAGAACCATATATTTAACTATGTCATCTACTGCCTTCTCTGATCTGATGATGAGATAATTTCTCACATTAGACAAGATTATTATTGTCCACATAAATGGAAGGAGATAGAGATGAATATAGAAGAGGTATATTTGTTCATATGAAAAATAAGTATAAGAAACACCCTCAGGCTGTAGGGTGCACTAAAAATAAGGATAATCAACAAAATAACTTTCATCTAAGGTAGTCATAAGTAATGAATATCTTTTTCATGACCATGTATTCCTAAAAGTGAGTAGGTAATAAAATATTGAGTGTAATAATCAGAAACTGAAATAATCTTTGCATGTCAAAAAAAGAACTTTCCTAATCATACTGGAAAGCCCACCAGTTGAAAAACATGGGCATGTTATAATTTAATAGCTAGCTATCTCAATGCAGACACTGCTTGGAGGCTATCTGGGTTCAAATCCTATATGACTAGTAGACTGATTCTAATTTTACTCTATACATGACAACTGCATTAAAAACACATTTTTTTTACTACAAAGGAGTAAAAGGATAGTCATACAAATGGATAAAAACAAAATTTATCCATACACACACACACACACACACACACACACACACACACACACACACACAGAACTATCCAAAGAGACCCCATTCTGATGGAATAATAGATCATTTTTTAAAATATATTTTTATTGATTTTTTACAGAGAGGAAGGGAAAGAGATAGAAAGCCAGAAACATCGATGAGAGAGAGAGACATTGATCAGCCACCTCCTGCATGCGCCACAGTGATGTGCCCGCAAGCAAGGTACATGCCCCCGACCAGGATCGAACCTGGGACCCTTCAGTCCGCAAGCCGATGCTCTATCCACTGAGCCAAACCGGTCTCGGCTTTTTTTTTAATAGATCATTTTTATCATTATATATGATAGGAAAAATAAAACAATGATTACCTATATTCGTTAGTGTTACTTAGACATTTGAAAAAATATAACTATATTTCTTACATTAAGACAATGATCAATTTTCTCTATTTAGGATAACTACTAAGACTTGTGAGACCCAAAAAGAAAAAGAAAAATCTTTGAAGTAAGAAATAAATTATGGAGAATATAATAAAGAACAAAACTTATGTTCAGAATAAATGAAGGTATAAGGATGAATAGGCCCCTTTTTAGAGAAAATGGTAGTGTTAATAAATGACAAAGACCCACTCAACTCCTATTTTTCTTCCATTCTCACCAATGAAATGAATGTGACTATTGAAACCTGTGTAAAACACTATCAAAATAAAAAATACTCTGGAATTGTTAAGTAAAGAGGGACATATACATAATGAAATATCAAGTTCCCATATTAATATTATACGTCAACCCATAAGATACAAAATTCATATAGGTGTGTGTTTTTCTAATTCTTTTGTCACCAAGATTAGATCTTCTTACAATAGAAGTTCATATAACTGAAAATGTATGTCCTCTTTATGTAAAACAGGGGTGGGGAATGTCTGCCCACGGGCCTTATAAGGCCTGTGAAATCATTTGGTCTGGCCCTACCAAGGCATTAGGAGAGAGTTAATTAAATGTTTGACCAAATACAGCAGTCTAACTCTTAAGTTGATAGTTTTGTATATCCCGCAGACGATGTTATAAATATCCAAATGGCCATTGGCAGAAAGAGGGCTCCCCAGCTCTAGAAGACAATGTTACAAATGCAAAAATAAAGAAGACACTGGTTCCAGATAATAGTCCAGGACATAATTTTCCCACCGGTTTCTTGGAATGACAACAGGTTATATGACAAAGGGGATCCATTGTTAAGTAAATTTGGAAAACTTTAAACAAATGTAAAGAATCTAAAGTTTATTTATATTTGTTCTCCTTTTCTTCTATGGTTGTCTCAGAAACTTTAATATGTAATGTATGTTATGAATTTCCAGAGAGAAATGGAGCATATGGGTGTTTGTTTTTTAACATAGTCTCCTAATACTCAAGATATCCAGAATACAGTGAAAGTAAAATTTCTCATTTGTAATTTCAATGAGAAACAATATCAACTAACCCAAATAATTAACACAAACACTGAAAGGTTGCAGGTTCAATCCCCTGTCAAGGTACAATCAATATCTATGTTCTCTCTCACATTGATATTCCTCTCCCTCTCTCTCTCTCTCCCTCCCTGTCCCTCTCCCTTTCCCCCCACTCTCTCTCTTTCTCTTCCCTCCTTTCCTCTCTCTATAAAAAAAATAAGCATTCCTCAGGTGAGGATTAAAATAAATAAGTAAAAAAAGAGAAAGACCTCAAATTAAGAACCTAAATTGCTACTTCAAGAAACTAGAAAAAGAAGACCAAAATAAGTCCCCAAACAGCAAAAGAAGAATAAAGAACAAAAATAAATAAAATAGAAAACAGAAAACCAGTATTGAAAATCAATGAGGAAAAAAAGCTTCTACTTTTTTTTAAAAATGTAAGTAAAATTTGTAAACCTCTAGCAATACTGATAAAAATTAAAAAGAAATAATACACAAATTCAAAAATTTAATAAAAAGAATGACTCAGAGGATATCACAACAGATCCTGCAGCCCTTTAAAAAATGATAAAGGGCCCAGATAAGTGTGGCTCAGTGGTTGAGCACTGATCCAGGAACCAAGAGATCACCAGTTTGATTCCCTGTTAAGCCATATACCCAGGGGTCAGGGTATATGCTTAGGTCTCAGTATCGATCCCCAGTAGGGGGCATGTAGGAGGCAGTGGATAGATGATTTTCTCTCATCATTGATGTTTCTCTCTCCCTCTCCCTTCCTTTCTGGAATCAATAAAAATATGTTTTAAAATAATAATAATAATAATAATAATAATAATAATAATAATAATTTTAAAAATGATAAAGAAATAGTGAAAACAACTTTAGGCTCATATATTCAACAACTTACATCAAAGCACCAATACCTTAAACACCATAAACTACCAAATCTCTATGAAGATGAAGTAGATAATCTGATGGTCCTATAACCAATCAAGAAATTGAGCTCTTTCCAGCCATTTATGAGACAAAGGCATCTCTCTGAACAACTGGCACAAGCACAGCCAGATTAGGGAAGAGAAAGCCAGGAGAAATGAAAATATAAGCTGAAACTCCCTACTGCCAATACTAAAATTGGTCCCCACTGCATATACACAATTTGCATATGGGGAGGCAAGAATTACCATGCCTTGAGGCTGGACATGGGCAATTTCTCCTAGGGCTTGGAGTATTGTATAAACAAAATAGGGATTATTGATATTGTCTAAAATGCATCCAACCATGCACTGGTCTGCACCAAGACTCGTAAAAAAAAAAACTCATCGTGGAGAATCCAAGATGGTGGCATAGGTAAATACCTACACTACTGCCTCGCACAACAATTTCAAACCTACAACTAAAAGACTGAACAGACATCATCCAGAACCACAGGAAAGCTGGCTGAGTGGAAATTCTACAACTAGAGAAAAAGAGAGGGGCTCACGGAAACCCAGAGGAGCTGCAAAAAGCTGAGGTACAGAGACGTGCGCGTGGAGAGAGCGGGTGCTGAAGTACCTGGCTGGTTTTCCCTGGCAGGAGGGAAACAGAGACTCTCAAAGGCATTGAACGCCTTATCCTACAACACTAAAACCCAGATCCAGCTGAAACTCATACTGGGGGAGTTTGGACTGTGAAAAGGGCGAGGTGCACGGAAATTTAGGGGAGTCGCAAAAGATCAGAGGTCCGGTGGTGTGCACAGAGAACAGACTGCTGATTGTGCCACTGGCTTTCGTGAGTGGGCAGGAGACAGACTCTCCCAACTGTGCCACTTCTGACTCCACTAAGCCCCAGTTTCAGGTGAAACTCTGGGGACCTAGACTCATGTGGTCCTGGAGCGCAGGGGAGCCAGAAAGGCAGCAGTCTAGAGGCACTGTGCGCGAGCACAAGGACTGCTCCAGCGATTACCCAGTCACAGGAGACTCAGGGGCCATGGAGGGTGGGGCCAACTGGAAGGCAAGCCCTGAGACTCCACCCATCCCAAGGTCAACAGAGAGACCTCTGCGGTTTTGCAAGTCTGGTATCATAAGGCTGAATCCAACACAGGAGTTCTCCAGGCATAGTGAAAATGCCGAGACAAGGGAAAGGATTACAAACAAAAGAAATGGAGGAAAACAAACGACTGGATACAGAGTTCAAAACCATGCTTATAAGGTTTTTCAAGAATATCCTAGAAAAGTTGGATAAAGTTAGTGAGAGCCAAGAGGAGATGAAAAAGGACCAACTAGAGATGCAAAAGATCCAACTAGAGATGGAAAAGGACCAACTAGAGATAAAAAAGGACCAACTAGAGATGGAAAAGGTCCAACTAGAAATTAAACATACACTGACTGAAATAAAAAATATTATACAGAGTTCTAACAGCAGACTAGAGAAAGGCAAGAATCAAGTCAAAAATTTGAAATACAAAGAAGCAGAAAACACTCAACTGGAAAAGCAAGAAGAGAAAAGAATCCAAAAATGTGAAGATAATGTAAGGAGCCTCTGGGACAGCTTCAAGCGTACCAACATCAGAATTGTGGGGGTGCCAGAAGAAGAGAGAAAGCACGATACTAAAAACCTATTTAAAGAAATGACTGAAAACTTCCCACATCTGGTAAAAGAAATAGACTTACAAGTCCAGGAAGCACACAGAACCCCATATAAAAGGAATCCAAAGAGGACTACACCAAGACACATAATAATTAAAATACCAAGAGCAAAAGACAAAGAGAGAATATTAAAAGCAGCAAGAGAAAAACAGTTCATTTCCTACAAAGGAGCACCCATACCACTGTCAGCTGATTTCTCAACAGATACGATGCAGGCCAGATGGGAGTGGCAAGAAATATTCAACGTGATGAATAGCAAGAACCTACAACCAAGAATACTCTATACAGCAAAGCTATCATTCAGAATTGAAGGGCAGATAAAGAGCTTCACAGATAAGAAAAAGCTAAAGAGGAAGAAGAAAAAGATAAAAGACAAAAATTATGAACAACAAATACATGTCTATCAACAAGTGAATCTAAAAATTAAGTGAATTAAAAATTTGATCAACAGAATAAACTGGTGAATATAATAGAAATAGGAGCACAGAAAGGGAGTGGACTGATAATTTTCAGGGGGAAAGGGGTGAGGGGTGTACAGGGAGAGACTGGACAAAAATCATACACCTATGGAAGAGGTCAATGGGAGGGAGGCAAGGGCAGAGGGAAGGGTGAGAGTTGGGTGGAGGGGAGCTATGGAGGGGAAAAAAGAGAAACAAATATAATAATCTGAATAATAAAGATTTAAAATAAATAAATAAACAGAAACCATTAAAAAAAAAAACAACTCATCATGCTCGTGGCCAACACACCCTACTGAAAGTAGTATGAGTCCCCCTAGGCATTGATCCTGAGTCATAAGAAGGGTGAGGTCAGGCCAACTTCTGAAAACAAAGAGATTTTAAACAAAAAACCTGGTTTTTGAAAATGGTCCAAAATCAACTCAGTGAAGGAAGGTTAGTCTTGTATAAATGGTTCTAGACCAATTGGACATTCAGAGAGGGGGAAAAGTTAAGCTCAACTTAAACCAGACATCTTATCCAAAATTAACTAAAATGTATCATGAAGCTAAACAAAAAATAGTAAACTATAAAAATTTTAGGAAAAAAAAAAAACAGTGGAAAATCATCTGGACCTAGAGCTAGCCAGTCTTCTTAATCTTGACACCAAAAGCTTAACTCATGTAAGGAATAATCGATAAAGTGAACCTCGTCAAAATTAAAAAAAAAAAAAAACCTTCTCTGGAAAAGAACCAATTAAGAGGATGAAAAGACAACCTATAGACCAAGAGAAAATTGTTCAAACCAACAATCTGCTATTGTACAACAAAAGACCAGAATATATAAAATATATATAAGGACTAGGATATATAAAAAACTCTCAAAAGAAAACAACAATCCAATTAGAAAATGGACAAAGATGTGCACAGACATTTCACTAAAAAGGATATACAGGTGGCAATTAACATATGAAAAGATGTTCAAATCATTAGCCACTAAAGAAATGCAAATTAAAACTACAGTAAGATATCCTTACACACCTATCAAAAGGACTAAAATATTTAAAAATAATCACACCAAAGGATATAGAGACACTGGAAAGGAGGTGGAGAAACTAGATCACACACACATTGCTAGTGTGAAACTCCAATAGTTTTCCAGTTTCTTCAAAAACTAAATATGAAATTGACACATGCCCCAGCAATTGCATTCTTGGTAATTTATCTCAGAGAAATAAAAACATATATTCACACATACACACACACACATACACACACACACACACACACATGCACACATACACACAAACTGTACACAATTTTTCATGTTCATGTTAGCTCAAAACAATCAAGATGTCCTCAGTGGATTAATAGTTAAACAAATTATGATACATCCATACCATATAATATTGCACCACAATAATAATAAAAAAGAACTATTTATATATACAATTTGAGGTTTTATACAGATAAGTTTATTTAGTGAAAAAATCCAGTAGCCCAAAGTTTACACACTGTATGATTCCATTTATATAACATGTATGAAATGGCAAAATGATAGAAATGGAGAACAGATTAGTGATTGCCAGAACTGGGTCAGAAAGGAAAAGCAGAAAGGAGGGGGATGTTATATATAAGGACAACACAAGGGATCTTTCTGGTGATGAAAATGTTTTAACTATGGTGGTTGGCAAACACCCACATCTAATAAAATTGCAGAGAGGTCAATACACAAGTACAAGGAGTACAAATAAAACTAAGGAAGTCTGAATGATATAGGTAAAATCAATCAATGTCAACATCCTGATTAGTATAATATACTATAGTTGTGCAAAATAATACTATTGGGAGAAACTGAGTAAAGGGTGTATTGGATTTGTTTGCATCATTTCTTACAACTGCATGTGACAAAATCTATTATCTTAAAATCAAAAGTTTAATTTTTAGAAAAGTAAATACATAATGCATATAAACTGCTTATCACAAGGCCTACTTTTTTTTGAGGGGGGCAAGTATCAGCTGTTACTGTTTTTGATCAGCAACCAACATGTTCAATGCTGGCAACAACAATTTAAGCCAACTGTGGATATCAGGTGATATCCACAAGACCTCTGAGCATCATGTCAATATTTTGGAATTGAAGAAAATGAAAATATTTACCACAGAGTAGGGAAGCCTAAAGGAATCATCAGTCATTAAAAGGGCCGAAATAGTAGAGGCTGCATATTCTATTAATTCCTAGAGTCATGTTAAGACCACTGCAAGTAAAGCTTTATCTTAGTATAAAAATCTTATCTAATAAAGAGGGAATATGCTAATTGACCATCACTCCAACACAAAGCTAGCTGCACCCACAGCTGAGGCCAAGTTCCCATAAGGAGCCCTAACAAGCAATTATCTGGGACCTGAGGCTATGCACTCCCCAACCCCATAGGGCTTGACAGGGGATCTCAGGCTGCTCCCCCCATCCCAGTGCCAGGCCAGGGGACCTCAGGCTGTGCCCCTCACCTGGTGGGGCTTGACAGGGGATTTTGGGCTGTAACCCCCTACCCAATAGGCTTGACAAGGGACTTGAGGCTGCAACCCCCTCCTGATTCTTGGCTGGAGGACCTGAGGGTGCACCCCTGCCTGGCAGGGCTTGACAGGGGACCTCAGGCCATGCCCCCCATGGGGCTTGACAGGGAATCTCAGGCTGTGTCCTTCACCTAGCAGGACTTGATGGAAGACCTCAAGGCACACGCCCCACCCCAGTCTGGGCTGGTAGACCTCAGGCCATGCCCCCTGTCCTGGAGCTGGGCCAGAGGATCTGAGGCTACACCCTCTACCCTTAGGGCTTGACAGGGTGGGACTGGTTGGGTCTGGATCTAGCCCAATGCAGGGAGGTGGGGGCAGCTGGGTCTGGGTCTCATGTGATTTTGAGGTGCATGTGGGTGGGTGGGGTTTTGACTCTGGGTCTCATGGTGAACCCCAGACTCTGACAGGAGGTAGGTTTTCATATACATTTTACTAATTTTCTTTCATCTCTGACACTTCTATTATAAAGGGCAAATAGCAATATTAAATTATTTCCTCTAATTAATCCCCTTTTAAGGTCCACAAATTTCGTGCACTGGCTCACTAGTAAAACTATAATCATTCAAGCTGTCTCTTCACTGAAAAGTTGATCTTAAAAAAATTTCCAATAACCCCACTAGGTTTGTTTGGTAGAGACTCAAATCAGGGCTTTTTCACTGCAAATTCCAGGGAACACATTTATGACCCTGGCCCAACGCCCATCTTCCAGAGATGCCAAAAAGATAATTCATGCTTAGAATCAGAATCTGAAGCCTTAAAAAGGTCACTTCCAATCACAATTCTGTGATTCTGCATGTCAGAAATCAGGAAGACTTAGCAAAGCTACAGTGTTAAACCTAATTCGAAAAGTAAGAAAAGAGTGCATAGGGTTTGGAATAAAACTTTTGATAAAAGGAGCTATATAACTAAATTTCTAAATATTATAGTTCAACCCAGTATCATATATTCAAGCCATATAGTTACTGGAGCCAAAAGAATTGATTAAAATGTTAGTCTCCTGAAAAGTGACTAGATACTAAAGGAACAATAAATAAATACCAGCCAATATAGTTCATAAAGAGATTGTGGTGATCAATTAGTGAGTGACCACACAGTCATTCACACTCTTACAATAAAAGTAGCCATACAGGTGTAAATCACCATTTTGATCAGTTCTTGAAGCCCACAATACCTCATCAGACTATCTAATGGGCACATTTATTAGCTGCCTAAATGAGCTGTTAGGATACTTGAATGTTTTGGTCATGTTTCAGCAACCAGGCCTACATAATCATTTCTCAACAATTCACCACAACTAAGCAGATGGAAATCTTCAACTTTAAAAGCTGCTTTATTAGTTGCTCTTAATACTTATTACACAGGTATAAGTATTACTAGGTCTTATAACTAATAAAGGTGGTTTTAATGCTTCCAACTGATATTTTCTATATTCAATAAGGTAACCAATTTGTCCAAATTTAAGCAGCATGGCTTCATAAAGGAGCTATTTGGCATGGAACCTGATTTAAAATGCATTTCTTTCTCAAGTGATTGCATAGTTGTAAAGAAAATCTGTAATTTGTAGTATATTATAGATGAAAGTGAATTGAATGTCTCTATCAGAATTATTCATGGTAAAAATCTTTTGTGCTCTAACAAAAAAACTGGCAGACAAATGCAATTACATTAGATATGCTATCATGCAGAACATCTGAAAAATGCTATTTATTCAATCTTATCAATTTAAATTTACTCTTCTACATAGCTGAGTACAAATACCAGGCCATGACCATCACATTAATACCATGAGGTTATTCCAAAAGCCATTTCTGGAAATCAATGGAAAGAATTTTATTGGGTTCAGGCTATTTCACTTGCAGGCAATTGTCAAAATCAATCTGTGTCTAACTTAGATTTCTATCTTAATTTGTAACTTGATTTATATTTAAAATGCTTGCAGATTGGACAACTTATTAAGAAGCATTGATTTATTCTAAAAAATAAATGAACCTTTCAAATAAATCACATTATCACTTTTCATAAAAATTAACGCACAGTATTTCCAAAACATATACATTATGCAGTAGAAGTAATGAAGGAGATCCTTCTTTTTGTAAAAAGCAATTTCAATGATGATATTGCTTATGACAATTTTGTGACATTTTGAAAATCTTCAAATTATCAGAATATATCGGTTGTAAATTTATATTGAAAGACTTTACTACTGTATATAGGGTTCAGTTTATATAAAGATATATATTATTTATGAAATATGCTAGTTGAGCTTTGAAATTATCTATAATGTAAATGGAGATAATTGTCTTTTTAAGAATAAATATATGCTCACTTTATCTACCAAGACTGTTTTGTGTATAGTCATCATAAAATTAAATAGTTCAAGCTAGGTTTCCTTGAATTAAATCAAGTTCTTCATGTGTTATGCCCCAGAACATGGGTTTCTTATCAACTTCAATTTACCATTGAACTTTTGAAAAGGAACATAAATTTTATAGTTACAAGTTTATTGTATTTGCTTTTGTCATCTAAAGGATATTACTAGAACTGAATGAATGTGTAACATTACAGTAAAAGTGGCATTTTACACTAGGCTGGGTAAAATAACACACAGACAAATGATTGCTGCATATTCTTAAAGATACTATTTTGTCCTGGCTGGTGTGGCTCCAGTTGGATTGAGTGATGTCCCATGTACCAAGGGGTCCTCAGTTTGATTCCCAGTTTGGGGGGCTTGATCCCCAGTAGGGAGCAATGCAGGAGGCAGCCGATAGGTGATTCTTTCTCATATTTTATGTTATTATCTCTCTCTCTCCCTCTCCTTTCTCTCTCCAAAATCAATAAAACATATTTTCTAAAAATAATGATAATAACTTGTGAAAAAAGAGGTGGAATGGTCATAATGCTTAATTTTATGTAACTTCACTGTTTAACTCAGATATCTGGTTAAACAATATTTTGGGGTGTATCTGAGAGGTGGAATAGTCATAATGGTTAATTTTATGTAACTTCTCTTTTTAACTCAGATATCTGGTGAAACATTATTTTGGGGTGTATCTGATAGCATGTTTCTGGAGAGAATGGCATTTGAATTGGTAGTAAAACAGACTGTCCTCCCCAATGAAGGTTGGCACCATCCAGTCTGTTGAGGGCCTCAATAGAACAGAAAGGCCAGAAGGGAAATTCCCCCCCTGTATCTGACTGAATGAGCTGGGACACTGATCTCATCCTGCCCTCAGACCAGGATTTTTCCATCGATACCCCCAAACCTCTGGACTTGGACTGAAACTTCACCACCAGCTTTTCTGGGACCCCAGCTGTCAGATGACAGATGGTGAGACTTCTCAGCCTCCACAATCATATAAGCCAATTCCAAAATTCAAAGTCTATCAATATGTCTCTTATTGGTTCTGAATCTCTACAGAATATTGACTAATGTAATTATTATTCCCATTTTAAAGATGATGAGACTGGAAACAATCAGAGAAATCAAATAACTGCTTAAAGTCACACAGCAAAGTGACAGAGATGGGGTTTACCCAATATATTGTCTCCCAGGACTATACTTTTAACAACCATGCTACCTAACCTCCCTCTGTGCTCTGGGTCCACTTCTTTATAGTACTCTTTACATGATGAGACATGGCAATTCCTTTAGAAGACCCCAATGCACTTGTCAAGACCATCTTTCAAAATATTAAATCTTACTTTGTATTCTTTGAGAAAACACTGACTCATTTTGAATGCTCAGCACAAATAACATACCCTTTGTGGTTTAGAAATCTCCTCTGAAAGCAATTCCCAAAGAGAGGTTGCTTAAATGCCACTAACAGGGACATGCTTTGGTATAATTTCATAGCCTCCTAATGTATTTGATATTAGGAACACAATATCAAATAGCTCTTATTTGACACAAATAGGAAAAGGAGATTTTATAAAATGAGCTTCATTCATTTATATTTAAGTCTTACAAAGTAGGTAATAATTTTGGCCCACACCATGGGCAGATAATAAAACAGGTAAATAGCTTTCCAAACTCAACACACACACATTATAGATTTACCAAGTAATGCGTGAACTGACCTTGAAGGTAGTATATTCAAGTGAAAGAACACTGTCATACCCACCAGGATTTGAAATTATTTCTACCATTTATTATATAGGTATCCAGAATATTACATTTAAACTTTTGAGCTTTAGTTTTTCCATTTTTAAAATAGGAAGAAAATAACTAGATCATAGGGCTTTTACTGGGATTAAATGAGAAAAGGTCCAAATGTGGCTCCTGGGAGAGAAAAATGTTAGTTGCCTTTCCAGCCCTGTTTCCGCCTTTGCCTTTAGTGCTGTTGCTCAAAAAATCAGAATCAACGATATTACAGACTCTTTAATAAGACATCATTGGGCCAACTGAAACATTTGTCATAGAGATTATTTTATTTTATCCTGACAAGTCCAAACTGCCACATTAGGGTCTAAAAACAGCAAGATATTAAAGGAATCTAAATACATAAACGGCCAATATGCAGTGTCCCCTTGGGAGTTCAACCTGGAGACTGGGAGTTTGATCACTCACTATGACCTGTGCTGACCACCAGGAGGCAGTGTGGAACATGGAGGCAACCAGCGGTGGTGGCACAGTGCTGGGGAACAAGGGAAGAAGAAGGCAGGGAACCTGATTGGCCTTGATCGCCAGCCAGGCCTAGGAACCCTACTTCTGCACAAATTTCATGCATCAGGCCTCTAGTTATTTAAATAAATATGTTAGATCCCTTATGAAAAGCTGCCAGAGTTAAATATCACAACTTATCTATTCATGATCAAGTTGTTGATTATGCATTGCTACAGAGGAAAGACCTTCTGTTTAATAGAAGGTTTTAAGTTAACCCAAACACTCTTTTAACAAGAAGCAGCAAAGGGGACTAGAAAAACATTCATGACATTTAAGCCATTCATAAAGTGCTCCTTTGCACAGAGCCCTGGAGGGGTGCCATACAATTAAAAAGCTGTCATCCATGAACTAATAGTATGTAATTAAAAGAGAATGTTAATTCATAGAGAGTACTAGTCAGATTATAGGTAGATAAGTAGGTAGGCAGATATAGAAGAGGGGGGAAAAGAGAGAGAGAGAGAGAGAGAGAGAGAGAGAGAGAGAGAGAGAGAGAGACACTTCCTAGCTTTGCCTGGGAACTTTAAAGCAATCTGGATACTGACTGATACCAGGAGGACAACTGGAGGAAGTGGTGGAATCTTCAGGAGTTTGGACACACCAAATTGAAACTAGCATGACTGTGGCAGCTGCAAGCCCCACACAATTAGAATGTTGGCAAGTTGAGTGGAAAATAGAGCCAGGAATAATACTGCAGCAGTAGAGCCTCCAAGCCTGACCAGGCCTCCACATGTGTTAAGCATATGTTTAGCCCAGCAGGGGTCATGGTGACAGCTGAAAAGCCCTTCAGAAACTGTCAGAGATGGCATTTGTGAATGCTTCCTGGTGACTTACTATGCCAATAGGGGTGTTTTCCTCTCATGTGAGCATGAAATGTGCTTCATAGAATGCAGCATAGAGGCCCAGAGGGTGAGAGCCGGGCCAAGAAGTCAGAATATTTCCCCTTTAGCCAGGCCACCAGTCTAATTCCCATGCCTCTGGAAACCATCACCTTATCACTACACTGTCCCACTTCCCCACAAGCCTTTTAGGAAACACCCCACTAGCACTGGAATGAACATCAAGGCTTTCCAGAGTGAAACAAACACCACACCGTTTGTCCCACATAGTCTATCTCAGTGAATAACATTTAAAATGGGCAATTTGGTATTTTTAAACAGTATGATCAAAAAATTAACCCCTATTATTGCCAAATAGAGCAGGAAAGCCATGGGAGTAACCGTGTTGAGAGTTTACTATTAATCCATGTCTCCAAGCTTACTGAATGGCCACATTCTTTATTTGATCCTTTCTTTGGCTAAAACACTTTATAAAACAATAATATGCCATAGCTCTGACTCTAAAAATGTAGTATATATTTAAAGCTTAAGTTTAAGCCCTAAGTATTTCTTTAAAACATTGGCTCAAAGAGAAGAAACTGAAATAACTTTTTAAAAACCAAACAAAATAATAGTAGTCATTCCATTTAACCAGTTGAAATGAAATGGATGTCTTAGAAAAATTCACAGCTACAAATAACAGCAAGTCACTATCCACATTTCTGAATGAAATATTAAGAGCCACATTTCAAAAAATTAGAGCAGAATACTTTTGCAAAGACAGATTTAAGGATCTACAAATCTATCTTATTAATTTCATATGAAGTGTCTCTTTAGAGTGCTTCATAAGTTACAGTAAACTCAGTTATTATGCTAGCTACTGAAACCCTGAGCTTCCTGCCTCTTGTCAAACACCCTCGCCCTATTCCATGGTTGCCACCCAAAATGTAGCCTCTAAAGGCAAAGGCAAGGCAATTTATTTTACAAACTTAATAAAGTGGCAGAGTGATTCTGAAAAGCTGGAAGAAAGTTCCCTGTAAAGACAGACATGAGAATGAAGTTCTCACAGTCAGAATATACATACTGTACTAGTAGTATACCCCAGAGCTATTACATCACAATGATAAAAGGCAAGCCGTTTATTTATTGGCCTTTAAATAAGCCTAAGAATTTGAGGTTGTTTGCCCTAAGAGCAAGGCTACTGAATTGTATATCTATTTCCCCTAAATTTTTTTATTGAAATTAAGAGAGAGAGAAACATAATTTGTTGTTCCATTTATTCATACATGTATTGTTGACTTTTATGTGTGCCCTAACCAGGGATCAAACCCACAACCTCTGTGTATTGAGGAAATGCTCTAACCAACTGAACTACTTGGCCAGGGTTCCCTAGAGTTTTTCAAGGGCGAAGGTTATCAATATAAATGGTTTCTAAGCTACATAAATTTATCAAACACATGACCAATTATTATACTAAATTTACCTATTTCACAAAGTCTTCTTATTCCTCACATTCTAAAATTCAATAAACAAATATCATCCTTTCCAGGCCTTTGATGATTAATTGATTTTTTTTTCATTTTAACATTTCTTCTCTAAGTCTTTCAAAATTAAAATGACAGTATATCGTAGTGCTTAAAGCTACAGTTTCTGGTGTCCAGTCCCAACTCTGTCGCAGATTAAATGGAGTCTCAGAGCAGGTGACTTTACCTCTCCTACTTTCAATCCCTTTGTCTTAGAATAAGGTAGTAATAATAAAAGCCCATCATGTTGTTGAGAGGATTTTGAACAGGTTAAAAAAGGCATTCACAACAGATTAGCCATCATTATTGTAAATGCTGAGCTTGTCTTCCTTGGGCGGTACTTTCTGGAGAATCAATCCTTTCTATTTATTCCCTGTGACCTATTATTACCATGATTTTAACTGTCTAGATCTCAAAAAGATCTAGGTCCAACCAATCACTGGAGGCCAAGTAAAACAAGATGCAAATCCAATAAGCAGAACCCGCTCCAACCAGATAATACAGGCAAAGGGGAGAAGGAGCATGTGTTAAAGATGGTTGATTTAAAAAGAGGGATATATAAGTCTGAATAGAAATATTAGTGGGCAAAAAAAAAATCTTTATCTTCTGATATTCTTCCAAATAAATAATAGAATAATTTTTTTCCTTTTTTAAGGATTCAAAAATGGCTTAGAAAAAAAAATGTCCCTTTCCTCAGATTCCAGTATTGGTTACTAAGCAAAACAGTTTCTAATAACTGATGAGATAACACTAGAAGTTATCAAACTCTCTCCTTAGAGCTACAAATTATTTTTCTGTCTTTTCGCTGACCTGTGATCCCAAAATGTTTCTATTATATTAGAACAGCCACTGGAAATTCTGCCTACAAATATTTATAAACATAACACCTTTCATATACATATACTTCATATTTGTCAAAGCACTTTCACTTATATTATCTCATGTCATCTTCTCATCCAAACAGAAGAGAAGAATTTTAATTTTTTCCAAAAACAAAGTAACCGAAGCCAGGTTTATGGTTTCTCTGGTTTCGGATGCAACTGTTTCTTTCGCCACTTTCCCTGAGCCTTACTTCCAGGCTGCATCCAAGACCACCATACACACTGCAGTGCTGTTGATGTGGCCCATGTGCGTCCTATCTCCTCATCACATCTTCCTGGCAAAACTTTCTGGTCTAGAGCTCATGAAATTCTAACCCAGTGCCAGAGTTCCCAAAAGAGGTTGTCAGGAGTCATTTAACTTCAGTCTCCCCAACAGTCTGTGGTTGCTTATGCGCATGTCATCTAATCAGATTGAGGAACAACATGATAACTACTCTCCAGCAGCACTCTGACTGATGTTTTACTTACAATATATTTCATCCTCACAGCAAACCTGCAAGTTCAGTTATTAGTATCTTATTTTACAGGTAAGGACACTGAGTCTCCGGGAGGCTAAGAACTTAGTAGGACCACAGAGAGCTAGCTCTTGGTGGTGGTGTCAGATCTGAAATCCAACATCAGCTGTCTTTAAAAATCCATCAAATGTTCATGATGACACACTGTTTTAAATTTCTGAATTCCCAACATCTAGTATGATGCCCACACACATGGTTGTTATTCATTGAGAGTATGTTAATAATTAAAGAGCGAGCTAAAAGGAGATGTACTTTCTCTTAATCTTACTGGAAACCAATTTTCCTGTGTGATATCTACTCCCAGCTTTCTCTCCAATAGATATTGCTTTCTTCCACTCCTCTGAATTCAGTGACTGGAGGAGTCAGCATTACATACTCTCCATTGCTGCCTCCAAACAATTTCCCATCAACAGCTCTCAGCACACTTTTGGAGGCACACTTGAGCATTTACGTACTTTCCTGCACTTTTATTTCCTGGTGTCTAGGACAAATTTCTAAGTCCTATAATAATTTTAGCCCCCAAGACAAAATCTTCTGCAGCCCAACATCTGCCATCACATCTTTCTGGAACTTGTCAGTCTTAGCAATGATAATCTGATCCACTGCAGCCACTTCACTTCCTAGCATCTCTTAGAACTACCCTCCCCCTCTTCAAGGTTATGTTCTTTGCATTTCCCTTTCCTTAATCCCTTACTCTTATTCCCATTGCCAATGTCTCCATATTGAAGCTGATCTTTTCCCTTCCATCCTTTTGTCAACAACCTGAAGTCTCATAAACAATCTTCTGCCTCGCCTATATCTTTACTCTTTCCTTATCCCTTCTCTCTGTTCCCTCTGCTACAGATATATTCAACCTTCCATAACCTGCGAAGTCTCGTCCCACAAATCTGTTTTAATTCTAATTATTCCTCTATGTCTGTATTTACTACTTGTCTATTTACTTGAAACTTACAATCAAGTAAATCCACAACTAGGAATTAGTCTCCAGGAGTAACAGAACTGTACAAGAATTATGTTTAAGAATGCAGTTGCAGGTATGAGTTCTGCTGTTTCTGTGAAAATGCTTCAAGTATCAGAAATTAAGTGATAATATAGCAGAATATATCTTTGTTTTAGCAATTGGTTACCCAAACAAAAAGCAATCACCTTTAAGTTCAGGTTTGTTACTCTTTCTGTATATAAACTTTTCTGTTTTCTTAAGAATCATGAAGAAAACAGATGCTTCCTGAGGATCAACCCCATGTTTTTTTATCATTTCTGATAAAAAAAGATATGGTCTCTCAGATATAACTCACCTTAAAAATTAAAATATGTACATTTATGCCAATAAAAATATCCGGATAACTACTGTTTTTAACTCATATTCAGAAAATTCTTTTCCAAAAAAGACAACCTAAATGTAATTTTGGTATATCACTTAAAGATGAGAAGGAAAAGAAATTATTCAAAATGCTTAAGTGTTAGAGTAAAATATGAAGTTTCATTATATGATTTGTGCTAAGTATAAAAAAACAACAAATATTTTTATGAGTCACAAAAACTTTTAAATCTCACTTTAATATTCTTCATGTGGATTTATTTTTTATGCTTATAAGACAGTCAAGAATACTATGAATAAGGAATGCTTTCTTAGTCAAGTTACTGTGAAAAATACGTTTCTTCAGGAAAATATAAAATTCAAAATAAAATCTCATTTCAGTAAAAATCAAACTCTTGCTTGCTTGTCAATCATCAAATAAATGCCTTCCATCTAAGAACAGAGAAGAGCCAACTCGTGATCTTTCTTCTCTGAGACTGCATCTATTTTCCTCTTCTCTCCGATTTGACCTCCAGGGGGCAGTACAGTTCTGATGATAGGATCTGGAGTCAGCACGCCGCAGCTGAAATCCCTGCTTCATCGGTTTCAGTTATATAAACCAGGAAATGTTAGTTAACCCGAGCCTAGCTTTTTATGCATAAATGAAGAAAAGAATATAACCTACTTTATAGGATTGTCATAAGGATGAAATGAGAAACTAGCCAGTCTGCTCCACCAATATTTTGCTACTATTTTTTATATGTTATCATTACATTAGCCTTCCCTGGTATATCATCATTAAACATAATTTATTAAATGAATATATTTTAAGCACCCAATACTTATTAGGCACTGTAAGTGATGTGTCTAAAAACACAACCCAATCTCTCTTCTCCGTAGGTAAACAGTTTAGTCAGGGAAAACAAATGTGAATTTTAAATAGAACAATGCAGCAAGACCGATATATAAAGTATGGTAGCAGTACAAAAAGGGTGAATTTCTTTACTTTCAAACAAATAAGAGAGGGGGCTTCTTGTCATTATTGGAAGATGAATAAAGAAATAAAATTAAGTTGAAAATGAAAATGCCCACATCCCAATTTCCTGCCTCCACCTCAAATCAGGATGCTCCTCTCCCCCATATCCCCAAACTTCCCTCTGTGGATCCTCCCAAATCAGACTGCCCTCTCCCTTCAAATCAGTCACCATCCTCTGCTGTTTGGACAAACACACACGACCTGGGCTTAGCCAATTAGGTGCTCACTTTTTTATTTTATTTTCATTGATTGATTGATTGATTGATTGATTTTTTTAGGAAAAGAGAGGGAGACATCAATTTGCTGTTCCACTTATTTATGTATTCTTGAGAAATAGAAGTCAAGTTGTTCAAATAGCCAGTGAATATTCCTGGCCCCACAGCAGAGGTCAGTGGCCAGTGGAATAGGGGTGAGCACCCAAGGGCACCAATGTCAATGGCAACAGTAATAGTGACCGATTCTAAGCAAGCTGTGCCAATGGAGTGATCTCAGCTGTGTCCTCAGCTGCTTGTCCTCCTTTGGTTCACAGTCTCTTTTTGAATCAGATCTCTAGCCGTCTGGCCAATTTGTAAGAAACCCAATATCCTTCCAACAAATTAGTTTTCTGCCTATGTGGAACAGAAGTTCTCTGTTATTTGAAACCAAGAACCTCACTTGGTGCTTTGGGTCATCAAGTAAAACTTTCCAGCTTCATTGGAACAGAGGCTCTGATTTCCCAACAATTGCCACTTTCTTCTATGTTAACTAAGATACTATTTTGTTGCCTTTTTCAGTATAAACAGATTTTATTGTGAAACCTTGTTTTAGCAAAATGAATATCAAGGAAACTATTGTCTGACTTTTCCTTTAGCAAAAGAGACAATTGTTTTTCCTACTTGTCACACACACAAAAGCTTCCACAATTCATCCTTCCATAAGATTCTCTTATTCTTTTCACTTTGTGGTAAACAACGCAGAATGCAGTATGAGGAAGAACAAAGTAAGAAAATAGAGAAATATGAAATCATGTATTGGTTTCTCATAGAAATCAACAACCCACTCCTCTCTTTGTTTTCTTCTTAATATTAAGTTGATCAAATTGGCATTATGCTAAAAAGTCAAATATCAGTGATTAGGTATTTGAAGTAAAAGCTTTAGACACAGGCACATCTTAGCCATAGACCACTGTCATGGATGATAAAAAAGTGAAAAAGATTAAGTTGAAAATGCCCACCCTCTCAGAGGCCCTCAAAGACCACCAATTTGGGGAACCACACTTTGGGAATCACATGAACTTTGTAAAGAAAAAGATCCTGATTCCCTGAACTACCGAAAAAAAGAGAGATTCACTTCGCTTTGCTATTTGTAGTATGGAATATGCAGGCAACAAAATCCAGTGAGAACATTTAAGAAGACTTTTCACTTTCATATCCCCAAATTTCGTTCTCTCCCACATTATCACTTCCCAGCTGTCTCCAGATTTTATTCTGTAACCACTTTAGCTATGAGGTCAGAATTAAGCCTTCAGGAATGTGTCTCTCTATAGGCAGAAACCTGATTCCCTCTGAAAAAAAGTCTTAGTAGACCTTGGGAAAACTGCAGTTGCTATCACATGTACAGTGGAAGCTTTTGCAGTCATTGGACTTTAAATGTGCTATTTGTTGAACTGCCAAAAGGTTACTGCTCCCTGGAGAACGGAGCCAGATCCTCTAAACCACTCCCACTGACTCATATGTTTGTCTGGCTGCAGCTGCTAAAAAAGATGGGAATTTAAAAGCTGCTCCACAAGTGCAAAGGCAATAACCAAAACAGTGGTAGTGTCCTCTGGTCTCAAACAGAAAACATCCTTACTGAGGAAGGCAAGGGTGGGCGAGGGGACATCAGAGAAAAAGTCGTGGACAATGAATGGCATGGTTACAGATGACAAGAAACAGGAAGGAAATCATGGGTTTTCAGGGCTGGAATCTATTTGCTCTGTGACCTTGTGCAAAAGGCAGTCTCATGGATTTATTTTCTTCCCCTTGTGGTTTTTCTTTTACTTAGATTTACATGAAAGTTGATGTTGATAACATGTCCACTATCATACATTGTTATAATCATATCCTTCAGCAATGCTCAGAAAACTTTAAAAGTTGTTTTATTATTATTAATATAATTACTATTTTGGTATGTCTTCCATCCTAATATCCCAGTGGGATAGGACAGAAGATATTTCCTACACAAAGTAAAGAATTCTTAACTCTCAAGTCCTTGTATTCAAATCCCACATTTCATTCAGCAGAGCCCAGAAAAAATTAGTAAGCCAGCACCCTCATCTTCCAGACTTGGACCCCATTTCTGCAGCCTCTGTTCTCTCGGCACCTCCCAAGCTCACCCACTAGCATTCTTAAGTTTCCCTATTTCTCTCATCAAACAGGAAAGTAATCCAATTAGCATTGACCTGAGGTGTGAGGGAGAAACTGCAATTCTTCCACCTTCAAAAGAGACAAAGGGAAAGGATGATGTTCAACCACACAGGACTTGCTGATAATAAAGCTTTTGATTCATAAGTGTGAGAGTTAATAGGAGACGAGAAGCCTTCCATGAAACTCTTCAAGTCACCCTGTTAAGATATAGTGAAGGTATAGCTCTCTAAAATTCCAAAACCTTGCTCTGGCTTGTTTGCTCAGTGATCAGAGCATCAGCCCAGCAGACCAAAGGATCTCGAGTTCAATTCTGTCAATGCCACATACCATACAGCAAGGGGCAACCAATCAGTGTGTCTCTCTCACATTTCTCTCTCTCTCTCTCTCCCTCCCTCCCTCCCTCCATCCCACTCTCCGGAAATCAATGGGGGGAAAATATCCTCAGGTGATTAAAAATGAAAAATAAAAAAATAATAAATAAATAAAATTTCAAAATTTTTTACACTGATGCCTATTATGTCACGAATCTTAAACAACCCATTTGATTTAAAAAAAACAGCTGTAAATCTGAAATAAACCCCAGGCCAATGGACTAGAACTGCCATCTTCAGCATATGTTAGAGAATGAACTACCTTACCAGCATCTGTCTCCTTCACAGCCTTTCTTCACAGGGTGTTCTTGGTGAAGTTGATGCCACCTACGAGAGCACTTCAGAAACTCACTCACTAGCTCACTCTCTTGTGCTTAAATCCTGTCACCACCTAACCCATAGTTTTGCATGAATGTCTCTGACAATAGGTACATAATCCATAGACAGTTCTATTTGATTTTGTTTTTAGATCTTGCATAGGTGGGGTCTTGTCAAAGCTCCATGGATTCATTTTCTGCCAGTTTCTCAGTATGTTTCCACAAAGATTTGAAACTATTTATAAACTGCTTCACTTCCTGGAAAGTTTTAGCTACTCCAAAGAAACTTCTAAAGTTTTAGAACATCATTTTGGAACTGGCCGCTTTGGCACTGATCCTATTTTTTTCATTCTGCAGAAAATGTTCCAAAAACCCATATTTAAATAATCCTAACTGAATTGCTTATTTTATTTTGTAAAGTCATACAAAACAAGACTGTAAACTCTTACAAAACAAGAAGCTGTAAACTCTTAGTTTACTAGCAAAAGTGTTAACTCTTACAAAACAAGAAATATGCTTGTCATTTGTTTGTTTGTTTGTAAGCTAATTATCATCATAATCATTCCTCCCAGTGCCTCACACAGCTCCCATGCACACAATGGATGCTAAACAGCAGCTTGGTAATGAGTGTTGAACTAGATAATTCAATATTTAAGGCTGGTTTCCAGCAGCCAACATTTTTGTCTGTACAGACAAATGAAAATGGAGATGTTAAAATAGCCTGGGCTATGAAATACAAAATGACACTTGTGTCCTAGCTAAGAAATGTATAAATGTAGAGCTGAGGGAGGAATTCTATTATCTGCTGTCTAGAACACAGGCTAATAACACTAACTAGTCATTGAACCCTTATACATCTCAAGGAGCTGGGCCCTGGCCCTTTAAATCACCAATGATTGTGCATAACAGACCTTTGTGGTTTCACATCCTTTCTTCAGAGGCATATGGCATCAGATGTCTTTTTTCTTTATGTGTACCTTATTTTTACTTTAGGCCATTGCTCCCCACAGTTGTGTTTGTAATAGATGCACACTAGAATAAGTTAAAAGCTGTTAGCGCTTCTTGGCATCCTTCTAATTCTCAAATTGTGCATTTCAGTGTGCATTTCAGAATTTTGACTCTAAATATTTCTTTTTAATTTAAATTATCCTTGTTACAATAATTAGGCATTGGCATTCAATAAGGTATTGCTTGTACAATTATAGTACTCTTTTTTTGTTGTTTTAAACTACAAATAAGTAGACTTCATGGATTTTGAAAACGTTAAATCAGTTTTTACTGCATTATAATAATTATTTTCAACAGTTAAATACAGTTTGTAAGATTCTATGACCTAGGTTAGATCCTAATTTTTAGTAGTAAACATTTAGGACATTTTCAGCTCTCTTGGCAATACTAATGGGAAATATATACTTATATATAATATGTACATATTTACATGCATACACACATATATATTTATATGGTGCAGGGCTGAAGCAGAAGTGGTTAGGGGAAGCCAGCAAGGGAGCAGTTAGAGATGATCAGGCTGGAAGGCAGAAGCAGTTAGAGGCAATTAGGCAGTCAGGCAAGTAGTTGGGAGCCAGCAATTCTGGATTGTGAGAGGGATGTCCAACTGCCAGCTATCCCCAAGGGATTCCAGATTGGAGAGGTGCTGGCCAGGCTGGGCGACACCCCTCCCCCACCCTGTGCACAAATTTCGTGCACTGGGCCTCCAGTTACTTTATAATCCTATATAATAGAAGCCTAATATGCAAATTGACCAAGTGGAAAGGCCGTTCCCTATCATGCACACTGACCATCAGGTGGCAGATGCTCAATGCAGGAGCTTCCCCCAGCCCAAAGGCCCCAGGCCAGCTAAGGCAGGTGCCAGTACTCCTCCCCCTACCAATCACTCTGGGGGGAGGCGACCAGCAGCAGTGACAGGGGGTGGGGCCAGCGAGCAGTGCCAGACCAGCTAAAGCAAGTGCCAGCTGGGGCCCCTTGATCACATTGCAAGTCACCCCAGAGATCAGCCCAGATCACTGGCCAGGTCTAGGGACCCTACCCATGCATGAAATTCATGAGCCAGGTTTCTAGAGAAAAATAAAAAGCATTTTTTAAAGAATAATTACCAGGGCTCCCTGTGTCTGTGCTCCCTGACTAACCAGAGGACTGCTGACTCAGGAAGTGAGGATCATGCCTAGAGATAAATGGCTATCTCAGTTGCTGTGGTTGCCAGGGTTCTTGCCAACCCTGAGCAACAACAGAGCACCTCCTTCTCTCCCCCAACCCCCGTCATTGTCCCTCACCTATTGTCCTCACACATTATGTATAAAGACAAAAAGTGGGCAGTGGGTGAACAGATTCCAAATGCTTTCTTACTGTATCAATAAACATCCTCCAAATCCTGTTCATATTAAAATCTGCACTGGCAGTGGAACATGCTGAAAAAATTGATGGAGCATTTGAAATATGAGATTTCAAAGGGTAGTTTTTCTCCAGCTGTGTTGCATCTCCACCTCTGCCAAAATGCTCATGACTTGACTCTGAGCATTCTGAGTGGCATTTCTCCTCTGAAAGAGATGAGAACCATGTGCCATGACTCATTAGGAAATTACCCAGGAAACACTCTGCTCCCAAGTTGCTTTCGGACACCAAATAGCTTTCTTTGATCAGTAAAAATGGTATATTATATTCACTATAAACCTTTCCATGGGAGTCATTGCCAAGCAATTCCAACAGAGATGAAAATACCACAATTTTGAAGATGACCCACAACTGCTTCTGTATTACATAGTATGCTGTGATTCAGAGAGGTTAATTCATTACTATTTAATTTTGCTGAAGTGTTTCTACACTCACTTGGAAACATCCTCTTTCGTATTTCACTTCCTTGAAACTAACAGAATAACATTGTCTTATGACTTAAAACTATACCCTGGGATTATTTTATTAAAGTGCAAAAGGAGATTTCTAGGAATCATTCGCTGCTGGTTGTTTAATGGCGCACCACATGCAGGTGGTGCTGTGTGTGTAGCTCTCTTACTCCTGCCCATCCCCCTTTCGTGTAAGTTAAAATGAGCAGTGAGTATCGACCAGAAGAGAAAAAAAGTCCATCACCAAAGGGCAGTTGGCACTGAACATCTGAGAGGGAGCAAGGATAACTCTGCTCTCTTTTTTTAAGAGCTACAAGGGGTTTATGTGTATATTGTTTACATAGACAAGAAATCATTTTTGCATTAGTTTGTCGAATCATTTTCTTCTGTTCTACTGGCTCCTTTCCTTAGAGTTACTAAGCAGAACAAATCTCAAAATCATGGTGCTTGTTATGATAGCCCTGATGAGCTCAGTATCAAATACACCTATCACAGCAGCATTCAAACTTTTGGGTAGAAAACACAGAAACAAACTCTAGTACAGTGATGTGCATATCAGAATCACTTAAAGAGATGGATCAAATTACTTAAGTTCATTCTCACTCCCTGCACTCTAAAATGCACTCATTCTCACCCACCTGTACCCCATTAAGGTCTTTTCTGTCACCCTGGCCAGTGTATCTCAGTGGTTAAAGTGTTGGACCATGCACTGAAGGGTCATGGGTTTGATTCCTGGTCAATGGCATGTACATGGATTGCAGGTTCAATCCCCAGCCCCAGTTGGGAGTTGTGGGGAAAGCAACAAATTGATGTTTCTCTCTCTCTCTCCCCCTCCTTACTCCTCCTACCTTTCCACTCTCTCCAATGGAAAAAAAAAATATCCTAGGATGAGGATTAACAACAACAACAACAAAAGAAAGAAAGACCTTTGCTCTCATAACTGCAGCCTACCACTGACACCGTAATAGGCTGTGGTCAAGATGCCATTAGTTAACCTGCCACTTCAAGTAAGAAATACTAGCATTTGAAATGTGCACAACCTCTGATCCAGCAAGTCCACTTGTAGGAATCTATCCTACTGATACTTATAAAAGAAGGCAAAAATATGCAAATGATAGGTGAAATTCACTACTGCTTATAATAAATAACAAAAAAGAAAAAAAATGAAAGACTAAGTGGATTAAATAAATTAGGGTATCAAAGCATTAAAATTCTCTTCAGCTGTTATAAAGGAATACAAAAATCTTTATCTGCTGATTATAATAGAGAAAAATAACCCATTCCCTCACTGATTTTAACTGTCTATGAACAGACTTTTAGTTGCCATTATTACAGGAGCAGAGATGAGCAAAAGGTTCTTAAGGCTGGACCCATATAGTTAAGAACACTTGGAATTTTTTGTGACCCATTAAAGCTGCAAGATTTTTAGGAGAACGTCCGGCCTGCGTGGCAGAGCACACTGAAATGATATGCATGGCTACAGCTGTGCCAAGATACTGTTCCCCTCAAAGTGGCCAGGCAAGGTGCAGAGCTTCCCAGATCTGTTGCCACCATCAGTGAGCAGCTTCTTCTCGTCCCTCAGGAGTGTGGCATAAATATCCGTGGGTCCACCTGTGCACTGGAGAGCAAGTATGAGAAATTGTGAATTTCAGGAAATGGAAAAATTACCTAGTACTGTACTTGTATCATTGCTTGACTCAAAGACTGAATTCCAAAGGGAAAAAAAACACAAAATATTGACTGTAACTAGAGCAGCCTGTGTAAAATAATAAAGATACCTGGGGCTATCTGAACCCTTCCCTCATCTTTTACCTTAGAATCACGTTGAAATGCTAAGTGAAAGAAACCAGACACAAAAGATCATATAATATATGATTCCATTTCTGTGAAATGCCCAGCAAAGACATATCTTTAGAAACAGAAAGTAGATTAGTGGTTGCCTAGGGCTGGAGGTAGAAATACATTGAGTGCAAATGGTCATCAGGCATCTTTTTGGGATGATGGAAATGTTCTAAAATTGGTCTGTGCTGATGGCTTCATGACTCTGTAAACTTACTAAAAATCATTGACTGCTGCAATTAAAATGGATGAATTACCCAATATGTAAATCATATCTTAACATGTCTCTTAAGAAACACTTTAAAGTAATATTAAATAATTTATCATTTTAGATATATTACTTGGATATCTAAACAACAGAAGTATTTTATAAAAAGCAAGTTGCATATAATGACATTCTATTTTTTTATATTTTTATTGATTTCAGAGAGGAAGGGAGAGGGAGAGAGAGAAAAAAATATCAATGATGAGAAAGAATTACCGATCAGCCTCCTCCTGCACATCCCCCACTGGGGACCAAGCCCGCAACCCAGGCATGTGCCCCTGACCGGAATTAAGCCTGTGACACTTCAGTCTGCAGGTCGATCCACTGAGCCAAACCCACTAGGGTGACATTCTATTTTTTTATTTAAGAAAACTAAATTACCCAGTTGGTGCCAGGCCTGTGTGATCAGTGGTTGAGCGTGGGCCTTTGAACAATCCAGTCAGGGCACATGCTTAGTTGTGGACTCGATCCCTAGTGTGGGACATACAAAAGGCAACTAATCAATGATTCTCTCTCATCATTGATGTTTCTACCTCTCTCTTCCTTCTCCTTTCCTCTATACAAATAAATAAAAATATTTTTTAAAAATAAAAGATAAAAAGCTATATTCTATAGAACAAAAAATTGTTTAATCTCAAATATGCACAGAAATTACTCAAAGGAAATGCAAAGAATGTCCTTTTCAGTGGGTGAGAATGTAATTTCCATGCAGTGAAATTTTTACTTCTTAGTTTATGCATTTTTCTACTATTAAATATTTTTATGGGCAAATATTTACTTTATTTAAAAATATACTGGTAAATTATCCTTAAAGTCTATGTTTTTCTATTGGTTTCAAATGGGCTTGACACCAAGGTTCTCAGAACATAAATTATTTATAATTAAATATTTCAATTCCAGAATAAAATATAAAGTATTTGCTGGTTCTGAAAAAAAATATGATTAAGGATTTTATGCACCCTGAATCCTGACAAATATACTATAGCAATGTTTTACAGAGTGTACTCTGTGTTCTATTGGTGGTATGGAGGTAATTTTAGGTCAGTGTTGGTGAACTTTTTCATAAAGAGCCAAATAATAAATATACTAGTCTTTGTGAGCCATTCTGTCTCTGTCTTAACTACTAAACTGTTGGGAGTCTAAAGCAGGCACAGACAATACATAAATGAATGGACTTAATTATTTTTGCTGACCCCTATATTAGATGATAGAATGGATAGATTTTTATTTTAATTTGCCTGAATATGTATTAGAAAAATAGAACTAATACATCGGTCCATAAATTCATAAGTACTATTGCTTAGGATGAGGTCAGATTTACTCACATTTTTTAAAGATTGGAGAGCTAAAGAAAAATGTTTGGTGAATAAGAGAACTGAGGTATCTGCATATAAAAAAACTATGAAAAATAGTTGCCAATTGCAAAGATTTGGGAAAACTGCATTTGAGTATAAATAACAATTTCTTATTAAAATAAAAAACAATGAGTTGAAGAAAATCTCTAAGTAACTTCTATCATAAACCAACCCAATACTTGAGGCAAAGCTCCTTGAAAGAAATATCAAAACATAGACCAAAAATACCCCCGAATTTACTAGATCATAGATGTCAAGGGTGGGCTACCTAAAATAAAATGCATAGTTTGAAACTGAGCCCCCTGAAGCACATCCACATTCAGAGACCTCAAGGTGGAGAAAGGAAAGAGAATACACAACAGCATCATTCCAAGGTTTTTTCCAGGCACTACAGTACACAGGACCTGTGCCCAGTGCTGAACTCAGCAAATCAAACAGAGCAAATAAGAATTCTGTGCCCTTGGGGAACCAGTGTCCTCCTCACATACCAATTATGACAATAAGGGAAACTGCAGTGTCAAAACTTGCCAGCACTGTCCCCACTCATTCACAATGCCACAATCCAGGTCAGGAAAAAAAAAACAGTTTAAAACTTTTGATTCTTCCACTTTTCTGAACACAGCCATAATTTGCAACTGAATACTTAATAACCATCAATAAGATAGATGGTGGGGAGAGAAATGAGAGAACATTATTAGCAATTATGTGCTAGGTACTCTATATATGCTGCTTTATTGAATGGTTACACAAATCCATGATGTAAGCATAATTATCTTCATTTTAGAGAAAAGAAAATGGAAACATTTTCTCAAAATAAAATTTTCATATCAGGAATCATGAGCAGTAAATACTTATCTGTAAACCTATCTTATTTCTCTGTTAGCTTTATTCAGATTGCTAGAATGTTCTTTCTGTATTTATACTCAATTAAATTGTACTTGGCTTTAAGACTCAGCTTAAGCATTGGCTTTCTTTGACAAGCCGTCCCTAATGCCTTCTCCCATTCCCTACCTTGGTTCTAGTTCCATTTACATAGGTCCATGGTACACAACTGAAATTGCTGATTTACTTGACAGTCTCTCCCTTTAGACTAAAATCTCTTAAAAATAGAGATACTTTCTATTTGATTTCTCTCCTGAGAGCTTTAATACTATGTCTGACACAAAGTAAGAAGTCTGTAATCTGTTGAATGAATGAATGAACTGCCCAATGTCTCACAAAATGTGAATTATAGAACTAGGATTCGAACTAAGTGTCTCTTTCCATTATACCAAAAAGAGCACACAAAAAAATGAATTAGCTAATTACTACTTTAGCCTTAGGACATTAAAGTCAGTCCATCGATGGCTAAATTGCTCCATGGGGAACCTTCAGGAAGTACTATGAACTAATTTATAAAGGACAAAAATATTTTTAATGTCTCATCTGTTATGAAAATAAAAAATTCTATTATGTAGAAAAAATGAGGTTTTGTTGTTGTTTTTTCTCAGAATTAAATTCCCAAAGAACTGGAAGTGATAATGTGATACTCAAAAATAAAATCACCGAAGTCAAATAAGTTTATACTTGTAATGTGATCCTTTTAACCCCATAGCAGGCTGGAATATTTCTCCCGTTCCATTTTTAACAAACCCTCAGGAAGGTCCCGAGGTGGAAGCTGTCCATATCAAATTGCCTCTTTGAGATTTCCCTAGAGTAGTCCACAATCCCTGAGAGCCCAGGAATCTATATATACCCCCTGTCTGAATAGGAAACAAGCTGAGCTCACATTGAATACCAAGTTGTTATTCCTGCTTTTCTTAAGTTCTTTACAGATAGTTCTGTGGTGTGAAATGTGGTGGGATGTGGGGGCCTTTGCCAGAATAAATTTCCATCTTGCAGGGGCACAAGTACCCAGCTACTGCTGACACCACCAGCACACTTAGCTCGATGGCAAGGTAATTAACAAAATAGTGATCAAATTGATGCTTCAAATATTCTAGTTGCATCATTATTATTTAATCATCATCATTACTATTTTTGTTATTATTACCTTCACAGTAATGTATTCTTGTGCTCATTTCCATAAGCTTCCAGAATGGGAGAAAGTGCGGCAGCAGCTGGTATACATGAAACAACTTTGTGTAGGGATGTATCAGAAGATTAAAGCAGCATCTATTATGTGTGTCATGAAAGGAACAGGACTGACAAGTGTTTCAGACGACTGTATTCTGCTGCACTGGCAAAAATAAAAAGTATCTGTTGTGTGTCTAGAGTGCGCAAAGCACTGTACCAGGTGCTGCTGTGTTCTTGGCTTCATAGGCAGGAACTCTGGGGAATTTCTCAGGGACATCATCATTGTCTAAGTCAGTCCTAAGCTTTCTTGCTTCATTTTTTAAGACACCACCAGCCAAAATTCGCAGGCAGCATGAACAGGGTGGAGTGAGTAGCAAATCGAACAGTCAAAATAATGATGATTTGTCCAGGGGGTAATGAGGAGACCATTCTGACTCGGAGCAGAGTTTGTATAAGGAAGTAAGAGAAGTGGGACCAAAAGATAAGCTGGTGACAGATTATGAAAGGTCCTTAATGCCAGTCCAATTTTGATTCAGTAAAGGAAAGTGACCAAATCAGTGTTTTATTTAGAAAAATTGGAAAGGGAGAGAGAAGTTAGACAAATCGGTGAGAATGTGATTGTAGCAGTCCTGCAGTGTGGACATACAGTGGAGCAGCTACAAAGAAGAAAGATAGAGACAAGAAGTATTTTGAAGGATAAAAAAAAGACATATTTACTGATCAAGTATTGATCATAGTCCTAATCTAAAACATGTTGTCAAGCCACATTTTCCTGAGTAGGTAAGACTATGAGTTCAAGTTATGAAATTCCAGAGACATGTTGATTCTTCCAGATATTATAATGATTGAGGAGGGTACTTTGCTCACAGTGAGTAATCAGTGTAGGTGCTCATAAAAATGTAATCTGCATTTGTATACCCATATTCCTAGAAGCGTTATTCACACTAGACAAAGATAGGAGCAACCCAAATGCCCACCAGCAAATAAAAAAAATGTGAAATATACATACAATGGAATATTATTCAGCCTACCATATGGATGAATTTTAAAGACATTATGTTAAATGAAATCAGCCAGACATAAAGGAAAATATACTATGATTGCACTTATGTGAGGTATATAGTATAGTCAAATTTATAGAGACAGAAAATAGAATGGTAGTTGCCAGGGGCTGGAGAAAGGAAAATGGGAAGTTATTGTTTAATAGGTATAGATTTTCAGTTTGAAATGATAAAAACAGTTCTAGAGATAATGGGGATGCTTGCACAACAATGTAAACATAGTTAATGCCACTTAACTGCATACTTATTAATGGTTGACATGGTAAATTTTATGTTACAACAGCAGCAGCAGCAGCAACACACAAACACACAAACACACACACACACACACACACACACACACACACACAGGCTCTGATGCCCTGCGAAACATCATGCTCACTCACAACAAGAGGAAGGTATTACTTGCCAATCCATTTAGACCAGCTCCTCAGACAAGAAAACAAATTCTTCCAGAAAAGGAAAAGTAACTTGTCTCTCTCTATGCCTGTACGTCCAGAACCATGACAAATGCTTCATGGACACATTCACTGAGCTTTGAGAAACTAGAGTTCCTTAATATACTTCCCTCATTTAAAATTTTCCCAAGTGCATACTGTGTTCAGCACTAAGCCAGATGGAATGCTAATATAGAAAGAGCATAAACCATGGTCCTTGCTTTTTAAGATCATATAATGTACTTGAGGGGACAAAAATCATACAATTATATAATAATGAACATTATGAGACAGGATATAATTAGTTGCTAAATTGTGTAGTACAGATTATAAGTACCCGAGGAGGTCATAAAAATGTCTACTATCCTGTGGAAATGAATTAATGGGTGGGGAAATTTGTACTCACTGCCTGCTTGGAAGAGTGAGTAGAGAAAGCTATAAAATGGAATGAAGGCTTTTAAAAATATCCATTATATTTTAATTTTATATGTAATACACCTCTTCTACCCAACAGCCCCTTTCTTAACTTTTTTCCAGATTTACTTTTTTTCCTCAGGCTTTTTCATAACTAATTAGAAAGTGCCTCAAAGGAAGATAAATTAACATACCAACAAACCATGTGAAAGAATGTGTAAATTACTGTAAAACAGATACTCACTGAAAGATTAGTAAATTCAGCCTTCATAAAAATAAACCTTTCATTCAAAGCTTAATTTGTTCACACAAAGCCAAAGAAATATCAATACGACTCCCCTTCTTCCCACATGAGTGCTAATGAGATCCAATGACAATTTTATTCATTTAGCATCAGAATTCAGACCATCTGCTTTAAAACAGGAATTTCACATCCTTCTGCATGGCATAGATCAAAACAGACAGAGATTTTTGTTCCTAAAAAGACTCAAACAATGAGTGTATATACTTTTTTTGCTCTGGCCAACCTCAAACATTAAAAATTGTATGGCCATGTAGCTTAAGTGGTGAGCTGAAAAAGTAAGGCATTAAATTCTAGATTCTAGGCTGCCAGTGATGATCATCTGTCTCCATCATTTTCCTTATTCCTTTGTAAATAGCAACCAAACATACTATGCTCCATCAGCCTTGAGTAAATATAGAGTTGCCTGGAATTTCTCAATCAATGATTAGCCCTACATAATATTGAAAAGACATGGAGTTATACATTGCTACATAACAAACTACCCCAATAATTGTGACTTAAAACAACCATTTTGTTTCACTCATGATTCTGTGGATCAGGACTTTAGGGGGGCTCAACTTGGTGCTTTATTACATCCAACTAGGGCCAGCTGGTAGCTGAGCATAGTATCAATATTTAAGATGGTTTCCTCACTTAAATGTTTCGCATCTCTGTGGTTCTTCATGGTGATTCTCTCTCTCTCTTGCTCTCTCTCTCTCTCTCTCTCTCTCTCTCTCTCTCTCTCTCTCTCTCATTCTCTTTCTCATCTGCCAGAAAGGGTGAAGACTAGGGTAAGGTAAGAAGAGGTGCTTTAGGAGTAAATTTTTAAACTGGCCTCATTCCCAAGTGCTGTCCTTGTACTTGCTCAACCCTGAGATTAAGTGTCTTCTTAAGAGTGAAGCTCCCAAAGTGCAAAATTTAAGGAGGTAGTCTGTATAGTGTCATGCAAAGGCACATGAGAATTTTGTACCCCAGGCACCTTACTTGCCTCACCCTAGCCCTGGCTCAGAGGTGTTGGGGCTTCACACAGCATGGTGGTCTCAGGAAAGTCATCTTTTCTACATGGATATCTTCCAAGAGGTAGGGAGGTAAAGCTGCAAGGTCAGGAAAGGTCTATGCATATAACTGGTATGGTGTCACTTTGGCCTTAGTCTACTGGTCACAGTAGTCACTAACTCTGCAAGTGAATAGAGAAATAGACATCATCTACTGAGGAGAGTGTAAGATGGTCTCATTGGGTAAAAACAAGTGGTATGAGAGACATTGTTGCAGCCATCTTTGGAAAATACACTCTTCCACATCTTCCCTTATAAACATTCCTTCACATTATTCCTGGGAAACTGTAATGTCCTCCTAGGATGAGCCTCTAAACTTATCATCAGTTCAGTATAACGAAGTATACTGCTTGCCACCAGACCTTCCTATAGTTTCCAGCGGTTCCCCTGGCTTATAAATAAAACCCATACTCTTCTAACTAACATTAAAATATTCCATGATTTGATGTCATCACACACCTATTACCAGGTGAATTGTATCCCCAAAAAAGACATATTTAAATCCTAAATGCCCAGTACCTATAAATATCACCCATTTAGAAATAGGTTCTTTATGGGTGTAATCAAATTAAAATATCAAACTGTATTAGGTTGGACTTTAATTCAATGACCAATGTTTTATAAGAAAAAGGACAGAGCGATCTGGACAAAGAGATAGAGATGAGACACAAGAAAGAAGCCATGTGGAGCAGAGTCAGAGATTAACGTGATACATCTACAAGCCAAGGAATGCCAATGACTGCAGAAGTGACCAAAGGTTAGAAGAGATGAGGAAGATTTTTTCCTAGAGCAGGGCCCTGCCAACACCTTGATTTTTGACTTCTGGCCTCCTGACTATGAGAGAACAGAGTTCTATTGTTTTAATCCACGAAGTTTGTTATAATTTGTGATGGCAGACTTAGGAAACTAACATACCACATATCCAATTCTACACCCCATTGCTTCCAAACACTCTTCCTTTATGTAGGCAAAGGTCTCTTCCCTGTCCCCATCTTCCAATGAATGGCTGCACCTGTCTTTGTCTTTTCCTTCCACTAAAAGGAGCAAAACAAAGCAGTATACATACCTACAAATTATGCTGAGTTACAATTGACATTTCTGGCATTCTGCTAGGCCGAGCTACTTGTCCCAAATGCTGAGTCAGAGTACACCTGGCATAAAGAGAGTTTCACACATTTGTCAACTTGAAAAAAAGTGTTGAGAATATACTAAGTTTTTTTTAGTAAGTGCTTCCCCTGTCATATTCTTGTTCATCAAAAAGAAAAGTGTTCAAGTGAAAGGATAAGTTATTGAAACAGACTGTGCAAAGCTATAGAAGTCCTTCCTTGGCTGGTCACCTTTTAGCTGTCAGAAAGTCTATGAAATGCAGCAGCTTTAATCAACTGGACCAAAAATGATTTCAATAACCTCGAGCTCTAGCTAGGTTGCCCTCATTTTTGTTCCCATGTCCATTGTTGGAAACAGTGTATGAAAAGGTCTTGGAGGAATTAGGGAGGTCATTTATCTTTTTTCCAAACTACCTTAAATGGTAACATGTGCAAATAGATATAATTCTTTTTAATAATAGGTGGAATGGGACACCACAGAGTACATATTGATCACTTGGTTATGAATAGAATCATTCTAGAGTTTTGAAGGGCAGTGTCTGGAATGCAGGAAGTGATCGATAACCCTGTTGCATCCTCCTGATCAGTCTACGCCTGGAGCTCTGAATACTCTATGGGCACCATACCTGTACAGAGAAGGAGTGAAGCTGGAAGGCCTTTAGGGGAGTGAGCTGGATGGAGAAGAGGCTTGAGGAGTAGCAGAATAACACAATGGTGTCTTTAATTTGAAGAGTAGACATTCCCAAAAATAATTCAATTACCTTAATATATAAGAAAGACTTTTCCAGTAAACAATAAGACTGATTTTTTGTGCCTCAACGAGTAAAGCTGCCATAAATAGATGAAAGTTACAGGATGACAACTTCTGAATTGTCATAGAGACATTCTTAAAAATCAAGTTAGTCATTGTGAATTGTCCCTGAAAATGTTCATGCAAAGACTTACAACTTCTCAATAATATCTTATTTATCTTTATAACCCTGTTACATAGCAGTTGCTCCCATATAATAACTGATTAATACATATTTGATTAATAAAAGGAAATTCAAATTGTCCCTTCTAAACCTAGAATTCCAGTATCTTAGGATTCCACAAGAAACTCAACTATTAGTCACTAATATTTCCTTTTAATGTGTCACAGTCATAATTTTCTTTCAGCTGAAGATATATACATCAGGAAAATAAAGAAAGATTCCAAACATATCATTAAGGACATTTTAGTTAGTGCTATTCAATAATTAAGTGTAAATCATGAAACACTTAACAAGTTCAAGATTCTAATACACATATTTAACATATCCTTAATGCCTTTAAAATTTCCCTTATTTGAGGCAGAACTGTGCTACAATTTATCAAACCTTTAGCACAGACATTAAGCTTAGTACTTTCAAAATAATTCAAAAGCATTTACTGAATGCTGACAATGTGCCAGGCCTGCCTAGAATTTTCAACCAATTTAGTGAGGTAGGTATTAATACTTCCTCTTGAAAGCCAAAGGAGTTACATAACTTGTCCAAGTTCAGGCTGCCAATAGCCCAAGCAGAGCATTTGTACAAAGCAAATGAAAAGAAAAAAGGTACCTCCTCTTCAAGTTATTTTAATTCCATTTGTCAGAAAATGTGTCATAATATACTAATTAGAACAAAAAACTGTACTGTTTTCTGCCATAAAATTCTCTCAATAAATATTCAAATTGATGTCTGACACAAATGGTGTACACTTTAGAGGATCATTTTTGTGTAGTGCACAATATAACCAATCGTAAATGACAATCCTATATGAAATCTAATAAATACAGTGCCAGGGATTTCACTCCACAGTACTACCATTGAGTACCACCCTAAATGAGAATGATCAAGAATTTCACATGAATCACATAACCATCTAATTGCATATTACTGCTGTATCCTTTCAACACTGTCTCATACTCAAAGAACTCATTATATGTATTTATGTTGGTATAAACCCACTGAATACACAGGAAGCAAATAACAATAGATGAATGAGAAGGATTTATCAGAAAGCCCATCATCAGCATATCCCAGACAAAAAGGGCTTATTCTAAGCCTGATTTACCTACCAGGAAGAGTGAAAAATATTCTTAAGATTAGCATAAACTGTTGTTCTCACAAATGTCATCTAAATAATCAGAACCTAAAGGTCTTAATCATTATCAAAATGACTAATCAGATTCCACTAAATCAGAATCTCAGTGCTCCAGATCAAGTTCCATGTCAATTCAAAGTGCTTCAAATCAATATTCAATCAAACTCTAAGTTATTTAGAATGTTAAAAAATAAATAAATAAAGTTATCACAGTTTTAGGGGGAAAAAGTTATTTAGATAACAGGGGTCTTCATGAAAATATTTTTACTTTTCCTAAATGACCTAAATACCTAATGGAAATTAAACTATTCTTAGAAAGAGCAATCTATGTTTATGTGGTGCTTTAGCCATCCAGACCACACTTTTGGGGTCTCCATTATGTTGCAGGTTTTATTATTTGCTGAAAACACAGTGATAATCAAATATAGACCACGTTCTGCTCTTACTCCAGGAGGCAAAATTAATGTACAAAGGGAAAGTGTGATTAAGTGTTACTGAAAGGGTTTAGGGATAGGGAAGCAGTTATGCAGGAGTCCATGGGAGAGGAATGCATACATGATAGACAGAGACAGCTCCAAACTGCTAGAATGTTTATCTTATGTGGTGAGGGGGGTGAGGAGGAGGGAGATGGGGTGAGCTTTGAAACTAATACCAGCCAGGGAAGGGTCCAATTAGAAAATAGCATCAACAGGCATAGAAGCTTCCAACATTTATAAATCCAGAGTCAAAGAGTCTCGCTGGACTAGGTTTTTCCCATTTTGGGGACCCTTCCCCAACAGAGAGTTTGTATACACTTGCAATAAACTTCCACTCTTTTGCTTAAAACCTTTTTGTTGGCAAATCTGAAAAAAATATATATATTTTTTTTATTGATTTCAGAAAGGAAGGGAGAGGGAAAGAGAGAGAAACATCAATGAGAAGAGAGAATCATTGTTTGGCTGCCTCCTGCTCATCAAGCCTGCAACCCAGGCAGGTGCCCTGACCAGGAATCAAATCATGACCTCCTGGTTCATAAGTCGATGCTCAACCACTCAGCCATGCCAGCCAGGCTTGTCGGCAAATTTTTATTCTTCAAATTTCATAGAACAAGAAGCCAAGATAGAGTTCCAGCTTGCCATTTGGGGTATCACTATGACAGAGATCTAGACTAACTGTCATTGGCACATTTGATGGTGCCTTCATCTGTTCTCCATACATGATTTCATGCAATTTAGAAAAATAGAGCTCACAAAAATTTAACTAACCTTTAAAATTAACTTATAATCACTATCATCATACTAGCACATAGTAAATTCATAATGGACATGAGGTGAATGACTAAAAGGATATTCTGCTTATAAATTAGATTTTGGCTGATAACAAATATCCATGTCAATTATAAAAGGTGTATTCATGAACACAAAAAAATTTGAACAGCCAAATGCCTAAGGTTATTTGAATTGAGGGGAGTCATTTAAATACAAACCTTATACTGACCAACTTAAAACATACATAAATTTATTTGTATTTGGTCAATTTAATTATATATTTTCAGCATCTCAGTAGCACATTTATTTTTACTTTCAAAATTATATGGACAATTTTCTCCCTAATCCCAACCTTAACTATTAATATAGATTTGACAAAAATGATTAATTATGATAAACTCTAATAATTTCCATTGCTTTCAGCCATCCAGAGGAAGTCTGGGTTTAAATGCATAAGAGAAAGATAAACAGAGACAGAGATTCCTTGCTGGAATCTCTAGAGAGGATCTATATGCATGAATTCCAATTTCTGGGGTGAATAATTGAAATGAAGGCTTATATCCTCAACAGTTTTAACCACTCCACCCTATACTATACTAAGCAAGCTGCCCAAAGGATATTTTACTGAAATATAAGTAAAATGCTACCTTACTCACTTTTTCACCCAATTCTGTGATTTAGACTTTTTATTAGATTTACTGGGGTAACATTGGTTGATAAAACTATATAGGTTTCAGGTGTAAAATTCTATAATGCATCATCAGCATATTGTATTTTGTGTTCACCACCCCAAGTCAAATCTCTTTTTCTCATCTGCTTTACTCTTTTCTACCCTTCCCCCCCCCCCACCTCCTCTCCCTCTGGACAATCACTCTATTGTTGTCTGTCTATGATTTTTCTTTGCTTAATAAGACTTATTTTTGTTCCTCATGCATTCCATTATAAATAATTTGAGGGTGGGAACTGGTTTGTGAGATTCATGAGCACCTAGCCCAGCACCATATGCAATGAAGCACTTACAAAATGCTTTGTGAGCCTCCTCACATAAAAAGTTGGCACTTTTTAAAAACATACTTTTAAATAATGTCTGATGTGAAGGAAAATACTATAATTAAAAGAAACCTGCCCTCTATTCAGAATATTATTGTCAGCAATTTGTTTAATTTTGCAAACTTCTTCCATCGCCACCTCCAATTCAACAGAAAATAGTTCTAAACTTTCTGTGTGGGAGTCTACAGAACTTTAGATAGGAAATAAAGAAAAAAATATATATATATATACAGCCGAAACCGGTTTGGCTCAGTGGATAGAGTGTCAGTCTGCGGACTGAAGGATCCCAGGTTCGATTCCGGTCAAGGGCACGTACCTTGGTTGTGGGCACATCCCCAGTATGGGGTGTGCAAGAGGCAGCTGATTGATGTCTCTCTCTCATCGATGTTTCTAACTCTATCCATCTCCCTTCCTCTCTGTAAGAAATCAATAAAATACACACACACACATACACAATTCTTTAGCTGAAGAGCTCCAGCCAGGTGAGGGTCTCAGGGCACTTGTGGCAGGGTGGGGCTTGGCCTTGCCTGAATTGTTCCTCTCTTGCCACTCCACACCATTTCCTGCTCAGCACTTGTGCCGGGACTCAGTGCAGAGGTGGCCCAGCTGTCATGAGGGGGGTACTTCATGGACCCAAGGTTGTTTAAAACCATAAGAAAATGGTAGAAAGCATAGTGACATGTGCATAGTGATTTTTAGCATAGTGACCTCTGATTGTATTATTGAAGTTAAGTGGAAAGGTACTTACAGTTATCTATACTAATGGAGTAGAAGGCACGATTTATGGTTTTGTTCTTTTCTTAATCAACCCAGTTGGCTTTATCCTCTTGCTTGTGGACTTTTATTCCTAAATCTTGGCTGAGTTCCTTAGGCTTAAGTTATTGGCTTCAAAATTATTGGGCAGTTGCATTACCTATCCACCTCCTTATTACTATAGTAATTGGTTTTGGACCCTTATTTGGAACTAGAGGCCCAATGCATAAAATTTGTGCACCAAACTGGGACATTCCTCTCCTAATCTGGGACTGCTGGTTCTTAATTGCTCACCTACCTGTCTGCCTGATCACCCCTAACCACCTCTGCCTGCCTCCCTGATCACCCTTAACTGCTCCCCTGCTGGCCTGATCACTCCAACTGCCTTCCCCTCCCAGCCTGATTGCCCCCAACTGCCCTGCCCTGCTGGCCTGATAGTCCCTATTGCTTGCTCTCCTGCTAGCCTGATCACCCCTAACAGTCTTTGCCTCAGCCCCCACCACCGTGGCTTTGTCTGGAAGGAAGTCAAATATCAGGAAGATGTCCAGTTGACCCCAGGTGTTAAAGATATGATAAAAAATAGGATAGACTATTCCCTAGAATACAAACTTATATTAGTATAGGTAACTGTAAATACCTCTCCACTTAACTCCAATAATATAATCACAGGTCACTATGCTAAAAATCAGAAGCAGAAGAAATATTAAGAGGCCATCCTAGCATTGAAATATATTCCCATTAGTGAAGTCAGATGTTCCTTTGTAGAGTTAACTGAATTGTATGTAGACTACCAAGCATTCTTTAAATGTCTTTGAGAAAAACTCTGTTTTGAAAAACAGGCATGGTGCTTGTCTACTCTTTTGGACTAATGAAAAATACAAGTTTCTACCCTATCTTGAGCAGGTGCTTGTAAATAGATCTGATAAGGAATTGCACAGGCAAAAATGTTAAAAAATCCCATATACATTAGCAATGTTAGGAAATCATTAAAAAGAGACATTTCCTCAAGTTCTTACAAGGTAACATTTTTTGTGTTCTAGCATTTTTTTTTAAGTAATAAGATTTCTTATTACCCACTAGAGGCCTGGTGCATGAAATTTGTTCATGGAGGGGAGCGTATGTCCCTCAGCCAAGCCTGCATCCTCTTCAATCTGGGACTCCTCAATGGAAGTCCAACTGCCCATTTAGGCCCAATCCTATCAGGCTTGGGCCTAAATGGGCAGTCAGACTTCCCTCTCACAATCCCGGACTGCTGGCTCCCAACTGCTCGCCTGCCTGCTTGCCTGCCTGCCTGTCTGATTGCTCCTAACTGCTTCTGCCTGCCAGTCTGATCACCCCCTAAACCACTCCTCTCTCAGCCTGATCAAAACTAAACTGCTCCCCTGCCAGTCCGATTGCCCTTAACTGCCCTCCCCTGCCAGCCTGGTTGCCCCCAACTGCCTTGCCCTGCAGGCCATCTTGTGGCAGCCATCTTGTGTTCAATGGGGGCAGCCATCTTTGACCACATGGAGGTGACCATCTTGTGTGTTGGAGTGATGGTCAATTTGCATAGTATTCTTTTATTAGATAGGATAAAAGTTTGAATACAAATAATCCTAATACTTCCTCCAAGGCCTATATAAATTCCTTCAACTTCACTCTTCTCCTCCATTGAAATAAAATGCACATCTGTTTGACATGGGCTCTAGTTCTAGGCAATTATTAAGTGATCATAGTCATTCAACAGAAATGTATTACAAATATGTGCAAATTTTGTACCAAGTGCTGGAGTACTAGAGATTATGCAAAAATATATAAAAAGGGCTAACCAACGTTCCTGATTTCTAATTTAAACTAATAAAATGATTATAAGTACTAGTATAATAAAATGAAACAGTAAAAAGGAGAATAAATGGAATGGGGTGGGATGAAATGGAATAAAAGGGTGAAATGAACAGAAATGGGAAAATTAATTTTCTGCTCTTGGCTCCTGGCATGATTATCATATTGCTGTTATATACTTTTCTAAAGTATTATAAAAGGTCAAGGGAATAGTCTATCCTATTTTTTACCATATCTTTAACACCTGCCATAGTAGAAAACATAAATGTACTTGAATAAATAAATAATAAGTGGTTACACAAGAGAAAGAGAAAATGCTATAAGCACTGAAACCAACACTGTGAATAGAAAACTACCTTGAGCATTAAGGAATCAGCTTGTTAATTGTTACCTGAAATAAATCATGTAAATATTTTCTCAATTTTTTTATTTATTAAAATCCAGCATTTGTACCTTTGAAGTAGGGACTTCAGAAGTTTAGAAATGCTACTCAGTATCACTTGATATTTCTTTCAAGAAGATTTGAAAATAAAATAAAAATCTAAATTTTTCAAGAATCGTTCAGGCTACATTTCTAGGTTTATCTTAACAGGGTCTCTAATTTTGTAAGTTTTGTACATAAGTATTGCATGTAATTTTCTAAATATTAAAAGGTTCTTCTCTAATCCTGTTCCTCATAGACAAAGAGTCTGACCAAAAAACAAGTGCTGAAGCAAGGCCCCAAGCTTCTAAATTGCTTTTACTGAGTGAGAGAGGATCTAGGGACCTTTATTACCTAATCCCGCTGGAAGCTCTGGCATGCAGGAACTAGCAGCCTCAGGCCCTCAGCAATAGAGAGCTGAAACCTAGAGCAATTAACATGGAACTCCAATGCTCAAACACATACATTTGCACATGGCTGTCTTCCATCCAGGAGAGAGCCCTGACCTCTAACTGCTGAGTAAAACAGGAAATCATCTCCATGCATTATGTTCCTCTGCTCTGCCTCAATGGCTCCAACCCACATCCCAATGCTTCTGAGAAATTTCCATGACCAGCCCAACAAGATGCTGAGACCTGAAGGTTCACAGATAACCCAGGCTCTTCCACAGAGACAAGTCCGTTTTCTAACCAACACCCTCTGAAAGGAATGCAAAGATATTGTTCAGGATCGAACTGCTTTACACTAGTATGTAAATTATTAGTTACCCTCTCCTTTTGCCACATTTTGCTGGTGTTCTCTGTTTACTTCCTGCTCTCACTTGACCATTTTTTTCTCTAAGGAGTTACATCAGTTGCCTTGTATTCTTGCTGTCCTTAGAAACTTAAAAAGGCAACCGTATTCCTTAGCCTAACAACTGAATCATAGACTTCTCAACATTTCAGGGAAATTCCAGCTACTTTGTGATTTCTTTGATATTCAGGTTTTAGAAATTTTTGAAATTACTGTTTTATTATTTTATTGAATTTATTGGAATTACATTGGTCAATAAAATTATATAGGTTTCAAGTGTACAATTCTACAATATATCATCTACACACTGCATTGTGCACTCACCATCCAAAAGTCTAGTAGTCTCCTTCTGTACCCATTTATTATCCCCATTTTACTCTCTTCCACCTGCTTCCCTCCTCCCCTTTGGTAATCATCATACTATTGTCTGTGTCCATGAATTGGTTTATGTTTTTGCTTAATCCTTTTACTTTGTTTTAAATCTTAGAACTATTTCCTCTAACTTCTCCGGTAGCAGGCTAACATTGCACTAAAGTGGAATGTTATGAAAATCCATTTCTATAAAGCAGTGCTTCCAAATAGCCAGCAGGGGGCAATAACGCACCAAGAATTGTGGATACTGTCCCAGGCCTTGGGAAACTGTTGAATTGCTAAACTGAGTCTGCATGCCTCCAGAATGATCTCAGCTCTCAGATGAAGTCTTTTGTTTTGTGTCCTTTTTGACAATGCACTGTCCAGTTTTCTGTAAGAGTTGTGACTTAGACAGCATTTCACTGTGCCAGTTTAAATTAAGAAAAAAAGTTGAAGGGAAAATTAAAATGCTGCCAAATGAAACACATAAAATCAAGGAAGAAGTAATGGTGCATATATTTAGTTTGTATCTTCTCTGTTCCCATCCATTTGAATTCTGAACAGTTTTTATGCAGTAAAGACTTAATTCACTCCCATATCTCCCCTCATACAGACTCCCATTTCATTCCACCCTATGGCATACAGTTTTCTGTTAAAATAACAGATTCTTTATTTTTAAAAAAGGGAGGAGGTACTTTTTAAGCTGAACACTTGACTTTTTTTAAAAGAATTAAAGAACAACTTGTGTGTTGTGTTTTGGCCTTTGGTCAAACTTCCCAGTATATAATTTTAATGTTTTATGTTTTTTGAACATTTTTTTCAATTATATGTTTGTTTATTTGTTTTTTAAATCTTTTCCTGTAAATGCACAACTCCATATAAATATTGAATAGCTGTGAATCTATATCAGATGTGTTTGGAGTAGAACATAAAGTAGACACTAAAACATCAGATTTGAGGAATATATTGAAGGGTCATTTACATTGCATTGGGAAAGTCTTTAGTAATCCAACCCTCAAAATCAGCTGAGATTAAATGCTTTCATGCATAATTTGAATTGCATCCCAAAATAATATACCCATAAACCTGGCTTCCTTTCTTTCCTAGGCTAGAATTCCCAGAGTTATTAATGTATTCCCTTAGAGTTAATTTATGACTGCAAGATGGTGGAAGTAACATTATTTCAACATTTGACATCAAAACTCCTCTTGAAGGGGTTGTCTTGTGCTCTTCCTCAGACTGAAGGCTCAGACTGATTCTCTAGGTTCCTCCCCTCTGGCTAAGTTCCTATTATTCTTCTCTATACTCCCTTCTAGTTAAGCCAGCCTCCTTGCTGTTCTTTGAAAACAGGGTCTTTGCTTCAGCTGTTCTCTCCCTCAGGATAAATCTTATCTCACTTATCCAAATAGCTTATTCATGCATATACTTCATCAGTTTGTGCAAAAGTCACCTTTTCAGTGAGGCCTTTCCTGACTACCTACTTAAATGGAATATTCTATTCCAAATTTCCTATCCCTTCTTCCTCTTTAATCTCTTCACTGACACTTACCATCATTAGAGATGCTAGATATTACATACATAAGTATAATATCAGGTGAGATATGTAAAACAAAACATATCAACAATAGAGTATTTATCTTTGCTATTAAAAGAACAAAGCAAAACCCAACTCTATGCTGCATAGAAAGACAAGGACACACTTAAAACAAAATAATTCAGAAATGCTAACAGTGAAAAAAATGGAAAGGATATACCAACAAAATGCAAATAAAAATAATGAACTGAAATTTTGAAATCTAATTAAGTAGAATTCAGACCAAAACCATTACCAAGACAAAGGATACATTATAATGCTCATAGCTATAATTCACAGTGAAAATAAAATATTTATGCAAGATTTACAGCAACTAATGCAGTACCTTCTTTCATGTAGCAGAAACTACAAGAAAAGATTCCGAGAAAACAGAAATATATACAGAAGAGCAGACATTAGTGCACTTCTCTTAGCCCAAGAAAAAAATAAATTATTGTACAAAAAGCATTTATGATAATTGACTCTATAACTTACATGTAGAAAAAAGTATACCTCAATAAATTGCAGAAATAAAAATGTAAGTTATATTCTTCATCAATTATATAATAAAGGTAGGAGTCTATAACAATCAAAACGTAAAAAAAGCCTTACCACCTTGAAATGTTTAACTTTTCTATTAAACATAACTTGGTTCAAGGGGAAATACCAACTGATATTGATAATTTCTAGGAAAAAAAAACACAATGGAACAACATCAGAGACTATGAGGTACTGCTAAAGAATATTCAGAATAAAATTTGTAGATTTAAATATTTACATCAATAAAAATGAGAAAAAGTTAGAAATATGTAAGGTTTGCTTTATTTTTTTCACTTTGGATTTAATTATTTATAAATTACACAACCTAGGTTTGAACACAACCTGAAATAAACCTAGTTCTATGAAACTGCAATTAGCTATTTTACAATTAGGTATATTTTAAGACTATTATATATTAGGGGAAAATAAATAAGCAATTATATTATTATTATTAGGAACCAAATTTCTCTTTCACCAAAGAGAAAACAATCATTTGTGGTAGAAATATCTTTACTGATACAACTCCTGGGCCAATGGAAACTAAGGAGAAAATAAACAAAAGGGACTACATCAAAATAAAAAGCTTCTGCACAGCGAAAAAAAACTATCAACAAAACAACAAGTCTACTGCATGGGAGAACATATTTGCCAATGTTACCTTCAATAAGGGTTTAATCTCCAACATTTACAGGGAATTCATACAACTTAGCAAAAAGAAGATAAACAATCCAATCAAAAAATGAGCAAAGGACCTAAGTAGACACTTTTCAAAAGAGGACATACAGAAGGCCAAGAGACTTATGAAAACATAGTTACGTCACTAATCATATGAGAGATGCAAATAAAAACAACAATGCAGTACCATCTCACACCTGTCAGGATGGCTGTCATCAACAAATTAACAAATAACAAGTGCTGATGAGGATGCAGAGAAAAAGGAATCCTCATGGACTGCTGGTGGGAATGCAGCCCGGTGCAGCCACTATGGAAAACAGTATGAAGTTTCCTTAAAAAACTAAAAATGGAACTCCCATTTGACCCAGTAATCCCACTTCTAGAAATATATTCCAAGAAAACAGAAGCACCAATCAGAAAGGATATATGTACCCCTATGTTCATAGCAGCACAATTTACAATAGCTAAGATTTGGAAACAACCTAAGTGCTCATCAGCAGACGGGTGGATTAGAAACTGTGGTACATCTACACAGTGGAATACTACACTGCTATAAAAAAAGAAGACATTCTTACCATTTGCAACAGCATGGATGGAACTGGAAAGCATTACGCTAAGTGAAATAAGCCAGTCAGAGAAAGATAAATATCACATGATCTCATTCATTTGTGGGATATAATGAACAATATAAACTGATGAACAAAAGTCGAACCAGAATCATAGAAGCATTGAACAGACTTTCCAACCTATGAGGGAAGTCAGGGGGTGAGGGGATAAGAGATCAACCAAAGGACTTGTATGCATGCATATCAGCATAACCTCTTCACATAGACAAGGGGCAGTGAGGGGGAGTGAGGGTATGTGCTGGGAGGTTTGGGAGGCCGGGGAGAGGTCAATTGGGGGAAAAGGAGACTTATGTAAGACTTTAAACAATAAAGAATTTAAATTTATGTATATGTGTATATATATATATATATATGTATATATATATATATATATATACATATATATATATATAATCAAATAAGTAAAGAATTATATAATCTTTCATTGCAAAATAATCAAACATTTATTATTTATTTTTATATTTCTTTGAAAAACTACATACTTCCTAGACCTTATATTAAAAAGTCTGAGAAGTAACAACAACCCATTTAGCCATTAACATCCTAAAGTGCACAGATGTGGTCAAAATGCTATTTCGCTGAAAGCATTAAAGACTCCTTTGAGAAATAGTTGATTTTATATCTGGGGCAGTAAATGAGACTGTTCCAATATAACACTGGAACACTTTTTTTTTTAAATATATTTTATTGATTTTTTTACAGAGAGGAAGGGAGAGGGATAGAAAGTTAGAAACATTGATGAGAGAGAAACATCAATCAGCTGCCTCCTGCACACCCCCTACCAGAGATGTTCCCGCAACCAAGTTATGTGCCCTTGACCAGAATCGAACCTGGGACACTTCAGTTCGAAGGCCAATGCTCTATCCACTGAGCCAAACTAGTTAGGGCCGGAACTCTTATATTGTTCAAAAGCAAGGAAGCCATCAAAACATTTGTGGTCGTCAAAGGAACATAGACGCCAAAGATATACAGTTTGAGCTTTAAAATAAATAGTTACTGTAATCATATACAAGTGTAAATAGAGATGCCAATAGAATTGATGGATAACTAGAAGCAATGAGATTCATTATAGTAACAAGATATAATGTTACATAAAGAAATCAATACCTTCATATATTTAAGCAATAGCAATTAAAGGGAAAAGTAGACGAGATGGCCCCATTTACATTGCCAACAAAAATGAATTATAGCGTAGTAATATATTTAATAAAAAAGGTGCAAAACTTATATAAAAAAGACTTCAACGCTTTCCTAAAAAAACATAAAACTGAAACTTGAATAAAAGGAAAAACAGCATTGTTCTTCAGTAGAATAATACAAAACCATAAATTGATGTCAATATTCTAAAGTATGTTTATGGATCTAGATTCTATAGTTTATACAACTAAATGAATAAGCAAGAATATCCAAGAAACAGAGAAAACTAAATAAACAAACCAGCTTAACAATAACCCACAAATAAACAAACCAAAAAAAAAAAAAACCAGCAATGAGGCTGTTTTATCCATAACAAATATTGGAATATATTATACAATTTCTGTAATTAAAACAGTGTAATATTAGCACATGAGGAGACAATCAGATCAATGGCGTGGCCTGGCAGGGGCGGGGGTGGGGGGAGGTGAAGAAGAAAATGCAGGTATAACCCAAATACCATGTGGAAATTTATGTATATGATAAAAGTGGTATCTCAAGACACTGGAAGAAAATTTGACTTTTTAAAAATTAAACGTTAAAACAGCTAAATAGTCCTTTGAAAAAAATAGATAAAATTGAATGTAACATCACCTAGATAAGATTCCAGCTCAAAATACCCCAAAATGTTCAACATTAATCTTGTGTGGAGAACCAATCTGAGTATCCAAATTGAAGTATATTCTGGAAAAACCACTGGACTGAACTAAAAGATGTCAATACCAGAAACACACACACACACACACACACACACACACACACACACGAGGCTAGGAAAGTATTCTAAATTGAAGGAAACTTTAAGAGACCTGAAAACTAGTAAATGCAATATGTGATCCCTAGTAAAGCCCAGATTTATCGTTCTAGACAATCGGGTAAGCGAGGATTCGGGCGGGAGGGGTCAGCGGTGGAGTGCTCAGTTGAGGAAATTCGAATCATAGACTGCATATACTGATTTAACGGGGTTCGGTGGATTCCTGCTTCCTGTCTGGAGAGCCTAACGATGCATTTATTTCCCACCGACACTGTATTGGGAGCCCACAGGACAGCGGTCCTCCAGAGGGGCGGTTTGGGCCCAGCCTCCCACGCAAACTTTTGGCAGCGATTGGCAACATTTTTGGTTGCCACCACGAGGGAGGAAGGGTTGCTACTGGCAGGGTTGCCAGGAGGGCCACTCAACATCGGACCATGCCCACGACGGTGCCCGCCCCCCACAGCCACGGCTCATCCTGCCCAGAACGTTAATGCGCCCCACGGAGAAACCCGCATTCGGGAGGATCCCTCTTCGCGGGGAGCAGGTACTGGGACACCAGGCAATGCAATCGTCTTCTGCGCCTGTCAAACGCTAGTAACGGTTAACGGTGAAGGGTCACCAAGGTCACAACACAACTAACTCTCAGTTTGTGCAGCAGAGACGCTGTCCTTTTCCTTCCGCCGGGCCTCCCTGCAGCCTGGACCCCGGGACGGGCGGGAGGGGGACCACGCCTCCCCCAGCGGGTCTGACCGCGGAGCCTGCGCGGTGAGCGCGCGCTGCGGGGGAGGCCACTGCGCATGCGTCCAGCGGCCGCGCCCACGCGGCGCTCCTTCAAAAGTTACCCACGCGCTGGAGGACCGCGCAGAGCAGCGCGGCGGCCCCACAGGAAAGAGAAGACGGAACTCTCGGGATGCGGCGGGGAGGCTTCTCCGGAATGACAGCCATGCTTTGCCAAGGGAAGCCCGGAAACCTTCTTGGCGACCCGCCGACGGCTGCAGAGAGCGTCGCCCGTCCTCTCGGCGCCGGCGCAGAGGAGCCAGTCGCGTGTGGGCCCGCGATGCCCACCCGCTGCCGGGCTGGACCCTGCGGAGGCGCGTTTCCGCACTCGATGCCGACTGCCCGTGTGTGCGGAGCCCGGGCAGCGCTGCACCCGTCATCCCGCGGAGGGGGAGTGCCCCCGGCCTGCATCCCGCCCGGCTCCCCGCCCGCCTGAGCTCACAGGTAAACATTCCGCAATCGTAAAATGTCTCAGCCTGAGTCTCTTAACCGCAGAGTTGGCCGACTTTTTGTATAACGAGACAGATGGCAAACGTTTTAGAATTTGCAGGCCAGAATCTGTTTCCGTCGCGTATTCTGCCTTTTTTCTTTTTTTTCTTAACAACCTCATAAAATGTAAAAGCAACTCCTTTCAAAACCATGAGGATGACAGTGAGGAGGAGACTTTACCCAGCTCGGCGGCTGGAGCGTGGATCTCAACCACAGTGTGTGCTGCAGGGACGCAGGTTCCGTGAGGACTGCCACCCACCTGCCCAAGGGTGGCTCCCCGTCTTTTGGTCCACACCCCTGCTCCGCGGCTCCTCCGTTCTGCTGGGCTGCCCCGGGGAGTCTCTGGCGGCCAACCCGGCCACCGGGAAAGCCCAGACCGGCAGCCACACCCGCCGCCTTGACTCTAAGATGACAATCTCTTCCTTCCTGGGAGCAAACGCCAAAGGTCCTTGCATTGTGATTTAATTAGTATAGAAGTAAGAGAGGGGTACTGGCAAACAAATGTATGTTAAAACATTTTTTCTAGTGACAAATATAGTATATGTCTACAATGGTAATTTGGAAAGTACTGAAAAATATATAGAAGGAAATAAAAATTCTCTCTAAAATTAACCTCCCCACCACCTCATACACACACACAAAACCCTATTTAAATGTTTATATATTCTTTTAGTCCATTTTTATCAGTGCCTATTAATAGGTCAACTTCTTGAATAACTGGATTTTTGCAAATATTTCTTAATAAACTTTTATTGACTTTATTGCCACAATTTTAGGACAAAATACAGAAAAGTGGGCGAACTATAAATATACACTTCAGTAAACTTTCAAAGACTATCACAAGTATACCCTTGCAATCACCATGGAGATTAAAAAAAAAAAAAAACATTGCCAGCTCCCTTTGTCCCTTGCCCAGTCAGGGACAACTTTCCAAATACAACCATTATCTTATGTGCAAATATATAGATTAGTGTTATCTGTTCTTGAATTTCACATTAAATGAATTACTCAATAAATATAATATAGTATTTGGTTTCTTTCACTTCATATTACATTTGAGATTCTTCCACTCTGGTTCCTGTAACAGATCTTTTTAAAATTTTTACTTTATTTTATGTTGTATGATATCCAATTATATGAATATGCCACAACTTATTTTTCTTTTACATTGCTTTTTATTAATTTCAACCTAATTGATATATAATTCACATACCATGCAATTCATTTATTTAAATTGTACAATTCGTTGCTGTTTTTAGTATAGTCATAGACAGGTTCAACCAATTTTAGAACATTTTCTGATCTCAGAACAAACTCCATCTTAGAACAACTCCATACTTCTTCCGTTATTACACCCACACTCCCCATCCTCTCTGACCCTAAGCAAGTACTAATCTACTTTCTGTTTCTGTATATTTGCCTATTCCTGACATTTCATAAAATGGAATCATGTAATATGGGGTCATTTTATTTCCAGGTGTGAGATAATTATTCATAACATTACTCTGTATTATCTGTATGATATGTATCAATGGAAACAAATGTTCCAGATAGAGATACATATTTCTATTGGGATATATATCTTAAAAGTGGATAGCTGGAACATAGGTTATGTTCATCGTTAGCTATAGCTGATAATAACTGCTGATAAGCAGTTTTTCAAATTTATACACCCATCAGCAGTGTATAATGAGTTCTCATTGCTCCATACCCTTCCCAACATTTGGTGATTGTGTTTTTCCAACTTACATTTCTTTGACGGATGAAAAAGAGCAGCATCTTTTCATGTTATTTTTGGTTTTTTAGAAATCCTCTTTAGTAAAGTGTCTGTTGGGTCTTTACCCCATTTTTCTACTGAGTTGTTTGTCTTTTTTACCTTCTTTATGTATTCTACATATGAATCCAAAAAAAATCACCTTTCTCTAATCTGTAGCTTGTATTTTAACTATTTCATTGTCAAATTTTAATGAATGTAAATTTTCATGTTTAAAGACGTGCTATTTTCTTTGAACATTTAGATCTGCTAACCATATGAATTAACTTTAGAGTATAATATCAAGTAGGGGTTAACTTTTTTTTTTCCATATAGCTATCCAATTGACCCAAGTCCTGTCCTTGAAAAGACCATCCTTTCCCCACTGCTCTGCAATGTCACCTTTGTCATAAATCAATAGAAACAATAAATCAGTACAGATGTTGGTGTTAGTAAACAAGGACTTTATAAACATGACAGATATATTAAAAAATCTTGCTAAAGAGGATATAAAAGATGGATAGAGAATTTCAAGAAAAATACAGATATTATTTTTAAAAATATTTATTGATTTTACAGAGGGAAGGAGGAAGAGATAGAAAGATCAATCAGCTGCCTCCCGTACATCCCTCAGTGGGGATTGAGCCTACAACCCTGGCATGGGCCTTGCCCAGGAATCTAGCTGATAACTTCCTGTTGCATGGATGGACACTCAACCAATGAGTCACATGGGGTGGGCAGATAATGTATATATTTTTTAAAGATGAAAATGAAGTCCTAGAACTGGATAATACAATATCTGAACTTACTTAATGGGATTATCAGTAAGTTGGACACAAAAGTAGGAAGGATCATCAACTTAAAGACAGGTCACTAGGAATTATTTTTGCTGTGTATTAATATAAATACACAGAGAAAAAAATATTTTTTAAGTAAAACATCCATGACTCCTAGAATAGTATCAAGTGATCAAATAGACAGGAAATTGGATTCCCAGAAGGCAAAAAGACTGAGTATGGGGCAGAAAAATATTTGAAAAAGATATTCATAAAAGCTTTTCAAATTTGATCAAATATATTTTATCCAAGATGTCTGCTTGTTTTCAGTGGAGAGTTGATCCCAATAACCTAGCTTACATGAATGAAATTTAGATGTTAGCATAAATAATTATAACGTTTTACATCTACATGAATGAACAGTAGGTCACTTTACAGTTGCACAAAATGTAGAAAAGCACTTTTTTGGGAGCATTACTGTACTTTTAACATGCATATTGTCCATCTACTAAAGGCCTGTAGTATCAACCAATTATAATAATACCAGATGTTTTTCAAAATACTCTCTCAGTGTGTAGTATACCCTGCATCCATTGTGAACCCCTCTCTCACATGACCTGGTACTGCCTCCTTTTTCCACCCCCTTTCTAACTTCAGCTTCTAATGTCACATCTCTTAGACAACACTGATCTCTTTCTATCTCAGGGCTCTTAGAATTCCTTTTTCATCTTTGCAAGTGTTCCTCCCCCAAATATTCATGTGACTGACCCTTTTCTCCTCCTCATATGGTTGTTCAAATGTCATTTTCTCAGTGAGATCGGTAGTTTATATGAAACAAAATAAAAAGACTTGTACATCCTTTCTCCCATCCCTAGTTTATTTTTTTTATTCAGATACTACTGATCTCACTGAGAAAATGCACAGAATCCGTGCATGGGGATAGAGGTTCCTCTGCTTGGCTTGTACCCTCTTGTAATCTGGAACCCCTTGGGTAGGGTCCCTAGGCCTGGTTGGCAATCAGGGCCTATTGGGGCTTTCCTTCCCCTGGCTGCCGGCAGCTGGCCCTGCCCCCCTGTTGCCACTGCTTGCCACCTGTGCAGCACTGTCCTGTTTCCTTCCCTCCCACCCCCTCAGCCCCCCGCCACCAGTCACCTCCCTTTGCAAGCAACAGGTGTGGGGTGCAATCACTGGCCGGCCCTGCACACCCATCACAGCATCACTGGTGGGTGGCCTGGGCTTCCCTCTGTGGGGCGATCCTGGGGCAATGGTTGGGCTCCCTGACCAATTGCATTGCACCCACCTTGGCTGACCTGGAGCCAGTGTATGTTATAGCATGGTTATCCAGCTGGTCGTTCTGCTGTTTGGTCGTTCAGTTGATTTGCATATTTTGCTTTTATTATAGATAATTGACAAATAATATTTTTTATTGACATTTTACGGAGAGGAAGGGAGAGGGATATAGAGTTAGAAACATCGATGAGAGAGAAACATCGATCAGCTGCCTCCTGCACACCCCCTACTGGGGATGTGCCTGCAATCAAAGTCCATGCCCTTGACCAATATCGAACCTGGGACCTTTCAGTCCGCAGGCCGACGCTCTATCCACGGAGCCAAACCGGTTTTGGCTGACATATAACATTATTATATTAGTTTCAGTTGTAAAACATGATTCTCTGTTTGAATATATAGAGAAATGATCCCCACACAGTTATAAAATGTTTTTACTTGTGATGAGAACTTTTAAGATCTACTCTCTGCAACTTTCAAATATATAATATAGTACTGTTAACTTTAGTCAGCACGCTGTACATTATATCTCTAGGGATCTTTTTATTTTAAAAATGAAGTTTGTACTTTTTGACCACCTTCACCCATTTATTTTTATCTATACCTTTTATTTGAAATGCTATGTATTTTAGTTATTTAATTATTTATTTTCTCATTTTCCGTACCAATATAAGTTCTAGTGAGATGGGAGGGGAATTTTCCAATTTTGTTCTCTGCTGTTTCTTCAGTATCTTGAATTTGTAAAAATTTCTAATTGTTAACATTTTTCTCAGATCGGGCATGTGGACACCTTAATTTATTGCTAATAACCCTTATATCTTTCGGGGTATTTCTTCACTTTTTCATGAATAAGAAAGTCCTGGTTGTATTCCAGTAATTTTTATATTTTTAAGATATGCTTGAGTTTCTCAGCAAAAAAGGATTATTATAGTAATAAAAGCTCCAGGCTTTTACCAAGGGGAATAAGAAATGTAATATGGTTGTTGCCAAAGCAACAAAAAGCTCGTTCTGATTAAGTACACTGAGGGCTTCTCCTTATTAGATTGGAGTATCTAACCAGATTGCTGAGGCCCCCCTCACAAAGAGAAACCCCTTAGAGTATCATCACAGAGAAGTCTGCATATTCAGTTAGAAGGTAATTTGTACCAACTGTTTTTCTTTAGGTGGTCCGGCTTCAGGGTGAATGGTGACCTTCCAGAAAAGGAAAATGATGGAAAATCATCAAAATTACCGTAAACCGCTGTCAACTGAATGTTTCTTTGTAGCATGTGCACAGTGGAGGGAAATTCCTGCATTATATAATCTACCAACAACCTACTTACCTACTGTCTTCTTAATCTACATCATTATTGAAATCAGAGCCCGAGTGAGCGGCAGACATATTCTATTTGGTAATATAATCCTAGGGAACAGGAATGAGAGAGAGGAATGAACCCAGGGGGTGGTGGGGGGGAAGAAAATTCAAGCAAAATAAGGTAGTGTTACAAAGTGTCCGCCACTATTAATGGTTTCTTAGTGAAGAACTTTCTCAGGATCCTTACTAACTTTTGTGTTGGAACTGTCTGCCTGAGGGTTGACAGGGAGAAGCATTTATCTCTCAGCACCCATCTCCTACATGTTGAGAACTGTCCCCATTGGTGTTAATTTCCCCAGCCCTGTGGTTGCAAAGCTGGGAGAGCTTCACTGGCACCAGAGCATCACTCATTGCCACATCCAGAGAAGCCGTGAGATAGGAAGCCAGATCCTTGGTCCAAGCTTGAGTGAGGCACTGTCAGCACAGAAAGGGGGAAACCTGCCCAGACTGTTCACCAGAGTGGTGGCTGGAACTGGAGGTTGAAGTGATGTGAGTCAGTGCACAGCAGACATCATATAAGCATACAGAATATGCTTTTAGCTGTGTCCAAATCTATTTTCTCTCTTTTTTCTATAATCAAAATTTCAGTGTCCAGAACAAGGCTGGCAGAAGTGGAAAGTTTAAATGTGTTAGAATATGTACATTAATAACAGTTTTAAACTTGAGGGATTTTTGTAAGAAATAGAACACGAACATGCAAAATACAACATGAGAACTTGGAAAATAAAAATTATATATATTGTACTTGAAAAATTAGACTATTGAATAGAGATACTAGATACTTTCTAAACTCATGTAATCTCAGAAAACAATCATGAATTGTTTGAAGAAATAAAATGAACCTTTTGTTGTGTCTCCATGGGGTTTTATGAGTCAATGTCATTAACTTTTCGTAAAATAGTGTTGTCTACTGTCACATAGCATTAACAATACAGAGCTTACAACCAATGGAAAAAAAATTGGTAAAAACACAAGAAGGAAAAATATTGGGATAATTTCCATCACGTAAAGGGTTGGCATTAATATTGGTTGGAATGGGGGAAATTGCATGCTTTGATTCAAGCTTCCTCTATGAGGTTCCACCTTACCAAAAATAGTTTTTTCTGTGACTACACTCTTGTAATGGCCTCATCATCCTTATTTGATCTGGAATTGCCATCAATAGGATAAAACTTGAGTTATTCAATTCAGTATGTGTTGAACTACCATTTGTTATCTATAGGCACTATACATTTGAATAAGATATAATATAAAACATTATATAAAAAAACTTTAGAATACATAATATTTTAAGGTTCAAAATTTACCAAAACTGACCATTCAGTTGATCACAAATTTCCAAATACAGTTATTAAAATAATACTGAGTATGAATTAAGCCAGAAATCAATTACATAAAGATAAAAACAATTTCCCAAATTCTTACAATTTAAGGAACACACTGAATGATCCATGAGGCAAGCTAAATAACAGAATTTAGAAAATATTTTGAGATAAGTTCTAATGGAAATACAACATACCAAAACATGGGATATTGTGAAAGCAAATATTTATGGGAAATTTGTAGCTCTAAATATATTTAAAAATTCACAGGAAGATTGGCTATTAATATTCCTAGACAGTGGGGTGGTGGCAGGGGGAGTGTTGAATTACTCTCAGACATTGGACAACTGACAGCAAAAGTGGGATGACTGAGGGAGGGAAACAAAGTGACCCTCCAATTGCCCTGCCTGCCTAGTTTAAGCACTGGATGACATTGCAGGAGGAGAAGCTGAAGCAGAGCAGTCTTCCTGAGGTAGGGAGACCAAGACAAATTGAGTAAAACTGAGATGGCTTGAATTTTCAGGGCAGAGTATCAGTGAAGAAGGTGTGCAGGTTTTTAAAAAGTCCAACAATCACCATACAGATCCCTTTATGTTCATTGTTAAACACTAAGCTTAACAATGCCCCACACTAGCACAAGAATGGGAAACATTTAATTTCCATCCAGCCATAGTGGAGAGCCCTCACTCAGAACTCCTAACATTCTTTGGGATCTCAGGAAGGTTATACCTTGTATAAGTAGAGTTAAACCAGCCTGATGGTAAAATCTACACTAGACATGACCCACCGCCCCTCAAAAAAAAAAAGCTTACAAACCAAGCAGTATGAAGTTGATCCACAAGTAACTATCTGTCAGAACAAGGTCCCTATTGGTCAGAACAAAGTCCAAGTGTGTTATTTCAGGTCCTCCAAGATGCTCATGCAAAAATAGATTTACAAGAGATCTATTTGAGGAAATGCCTGTAAGAGTTGAAATAGGAAGTCAGAGGAGGAAATCTTCAGACAGTTGTATGTTTAACCCCTTTGAAAGAAGAAGTTTGAAGTCGCCAGAATCTGGACTGCTACACAATTCCAAGAAAGTTAAGGGTCAGGCTGAAGAAAAACTCTCAAGCCAAAGTTGCCCCTTAAAGGAGTCCCCTTGCACACACGAATGAGCCTGCATTCCTATACCGGCTCTGCTCATTGTTCTGATGGAAAAGCCTTGGCATGGAAATACCAATGGTTTCTGAAAACAGCAGACAGCACCCTCAGCCAATTGAGCTCCCCTCAGCAGATCTGGGTGGTGCACTTGTATGGCTGCCATAGCCCATCATTCTCCTGAGCACTATTCAGGGAGAAAGACCTCTGTGATTCTTGTAACAGGCCTATTTTCTTGAGCATAAACTTAGCAGAAGGAGGTTGGTTAGTAGGGTGACTATATTCATTGTCACTGATCTCAGGGCTGCAAGTGGTTCTCAACCTCTTTTTCCTCTACTATCCCGCTTGGAAACCTCCTCACACTTATCAATCACCTCAGGAGTTCTTGGTGGTTTACCTAGTCATGTGATGCAAACTTTCATTTCTCAGGAGTCTGAAACCTTAGTAACCACACCCTTCTTGGACTGAGTTTGCCATGTGTGTCTGATCAGTTATAGTGGGATAAAGGAGCAACAGGAGGAACCAAATGGCTCACCAGGGATCCACACATATCCCTCCCTGTCCCACTGTGGAGGAGCCCAACCTCCTGATCATGGTGGTCAATTACTCTGCGGATATGGTGACTCTTCACTTGCACATCCCTGGGCACAAGGAGTACAAAGTGCTCTAGTGGCAACCACTTGTGGTTCAGTGAGACCCACTGTAGCCCCTGGGAAGAATATGCCTTCTGTGGGAACCAAAACCTCCAAGTTTACAGAGGGCAGAGTTGCAAGAAAGCACAAATGCTTCCAACAAAAAGTCACTGGGAGTATTATGATACCTTTGTACTAGGAAATTCCCGATTTAATGAATCCACTGTAGTCATATTATTACCCCAAAGCCCATACTTTAACTGTGACTTTAGGAGACGGTTGTAGCATTCCTTGAGTGGCTGCAGGTACAAGATTGCAGTGTTATATGTGATAAGACCAGGGAATCCCATGGTCATGGGCCCACTCTTGCATCATCATCATTATGAATTGGTCTAATACTATGTAAGTCTTTTATAATAATGCTGGCTGAGGATCTGCAGGTAATAAAGGCAAACTCATACCTGGAATAGGCTCTGTCCCTGTAAGAACAAACCACTGGTCCTTCCAGGATAAGAGTCCCATTAGAGTTGACTTGCAACATGAGACCATTTAATCTACTTGAAGAATGGTGCCATACTGAGGGCTCAGTGATGGTCTCTGTAGCTGACAGCATGGACATGAGGTTGCATTAGCTAGATCAGCCTTAGTAAATGAGAGTCCATATGATGAGCCCATTTATAACTTCTAGCTCTACCATTCCAGATACTTAATTCATGTGTTCATTGTGCCAGTTCAGGGTCTGATAACAAAGCCTGGCTGATAACATTCTCCACTGGCCAAGTGCTAAGTACCCCATCAATGACGATTGCCTTCTAGTGGGTGTTAAGGTGTGAAATAAGAATCTTAAAGCTCTATGTCCACTCCCATATGTCTGTAGACATACCTCTATACCAGACTTCATTGTAATTTTCCAGTCTTTTTCCATCCAGCCCCTGAACAAATTGTCAAGCCATTAGCCACTGCCCAGGAAAGTATACATATTCTCTTCTAGAACCAGTTCTCCACACAAAGCAGATGATGAGATATGCCATTCTCAACTCTGTTTATTAGAAATATTTGCCCATTCTGTTATCCTTCAAGGCCACTTCTGAACATAGCTATAATGTAGACAATTGTGACTGATCATCTTTCCAAATTGGGATTAAAAAGAACACCTTCACCAGATCATTGGGTACATACTATGTACCTGAGCTCTTCTTTATCATTAGTAATGAATGATACCACATCTCCTCAGCACCTGAAATCAGAGCTAATACTAGTTTATACCTGCACTAGTCTACAGCCACTCTGTCCAGTTTCTTCAAAGCCCAGACTGGCAAAGTGAATGAAAAAGTCGTGACAACCACCAATAAGCTCCACCTCCCCAATCCTAGCCAAATGTTGATGATTTCCTATCTAGGCTGGGATAAGGAGGGTTTCAGAGATTTCCATTTGGCTTTCCCCATTATGGTAACTTACCTCATGTGCCAAAGGCATTATTTGTCTTCCAATCATTCCTTATTATACACTGAGGCACTGCAAACATGAACAACTCTGGGTGCACAGACTCAATGTGTCTGTCCACTGTGAGCCAGACTTCAGCCAGTACCACAGGACCGGGTCCCTATGAGCCCCCACTTTAAGGAAGTGCCATTATGCTGCTTGGGTCTCCATATATCACTGTCAACTCAGGTGTTATATCCAGTAGTCCTTGAAATGTCTGGATAGTACCCTTTCAGTGTACTATCGCCCTAGCAATTGACCACATGGAGAACTTGAGGATTCATCACAGTATATGCCTACCACTGAATAGCAGGCTCCTTCCTCTAAAGGACCGTCTTCCATCTGTGGGTTCCATATTTGAAAACTCTCTTGGGTCTTGGAACTGAACAAGGGATAGTGACATTTCATTGGGGCCAACGCCCTCATCCTCCTCCTTTTCCATTTTTGCCTTCCTGTTTATATATGTTAAGCAGCATTTTTATTACTTGCCCATCCATGTTGGCTATAGGAATGTTATATTCAATCAGAAATCTCCTAAACATCCGGAAGGTCAAACCCCCTTCACTGCCCCTCCAGTTGTGATATGAATTATGACCTCTTGGCTTTGGATAGTTAAGCACCAGTCTTCTATTACTTCAATGCCAATCACCCTGAATGACATAAAGAAGCCCAGTTCTGTGAGTACCTCATGCACAATCAGTCCTAAACTAAAAAGGAGAGTCAACACTGAATCCATGATGCTCAGGCCTCTCACAGGCCTATTCTTGGTGACCTTGGTGAATCATGTGTCTTCTGGGCCTTGCTTTGGAACAAAATCACGTGATGAGTTTTCTAGCCTCACATTATATGTAGTCCAGCATGATCACTTCTCTCAGCATCTTTATTACTTCTATGTTTTACCAGGACAACTTGAGGATTTTCACTTCACTCAATGTTGGACATAACAATATCATGCTTCATACCCTATCAGTGAATCTATCCCATCCCCTGGGTTTCTTGCTAAGATAATAAATCCTGTGTCCCAATAAAGTACTCCTAAATAAATAAGTTTTATTTATGTAATCTTATATTCTGATCCCATAAATAAAGCACCTCAAAATCCAATGCCAGGAAGACTCCCCTGGCTCCTGCTAGTACATGCTATTTTTTGTAGCTCCTTTATCAGGCCCAGCACTTTTCAACAGAGGTTATGCTGCATTAACTCAAATCATCTGCCTAGCAGCCAGGAAAGAAGATAAGACATCTCATGAGGGGACCCCTACCTATTGCCTTGTTGAGGAATAAAATAGCTGAGTAAAACTGGGGGTATTTTTTTCCACAGTCAAATGCCTTGTTCCTACCCTGAACCTGGCCCCCATCCAAACTCATTCCCCTTCAAACTATTCCATACTTCTGTAATCTTTATGCCTTGGGGAACAGAGGCCATAGACAACTCATCAAAATAAACATGAAGAAAAAAAAAAGGTTGGTGATTGGCTTTTGCATTTTCAAGGATCAAAATCATGGCATAAAACTTAGGATTGGAGGGATGTTTAATTCCTTCATGCACTACCCTCTCCAAACTCACTCAAAGAAGAAAAAAAAAATCTCAGCACTAAGTGAGCAGAAAATAAATCACAGTTGGAGAGAAAGCAAAAGAGATAACTACTGCTGAGAGTTTCAGAAGAGAGATTCAATATTCTAAATTAGAGCATAATGGAATCCTTAGGGGAAAAAAATGTATGTGTGCTAAAAATGGAGAAGCCGGTACCCTACCTCCTGTCTGGTTTTCTTAAGAAAGTTCCATTGTGTTGTTTGAACACTACAGCATTAGAAATTTGAGCAGAAATATCTGCACTGAGTAACTAGACTGATGGATCCAAAACTACTTCACAGACATTGTGGGCCACAGGATCAAGCTAATGGTTTTCTAGATGTGATTGAAAACATTTGGGAAATGACCCCAAGAGCTGACAGAACTTCTTGGCCTAAGATGCAGTGTGAACTCTTTGAAGAGGTACACCTCATCAAGTGTAAGCACAGAAGGTGATGTCAATAAAGGCCCAAAAATAACAGAGTTAATTTCAGTTCATGGTAGCTGTGGACGGATGCCCATCAAGAATCAGCTGTATCACCCAAGGCTATGACATGACTTAAGTTCCTTGGAGCTTAGCTGCAATCATGAGAAGAAAGAAAATGTTGTATTAAATCATTTTAAAGCATAATGTCTGTATACCTAGAAAATGATTGAAGTTAAGGATTTAAGGGAGAAAGGAATGTGCATGTACCACCTGGCAAAACAAGAACTTAAGACATAAATTAAGTTCAGTTATGGAAAAATAAAGTCATTTTCCTGCACACCTGAGTATGTGACTTAAAAGCTAATACAGCAACACCAAAGGGGAAGAGAGCCTAGAGCAAACTATCTGTATTCAGTTTTGTTTGTTTTTTAACACAAGCTGCAATACATTGTAAGATGAGGGAGACATTTATCAAATTACTAGAGGTCCAGTGCACAAAATTCATGCACAGGAAAGGCTGTCCCTTAGCCCAGCCTGCACCCTTTCCAATCTGGTACCCCTTGAGGGATGTATGACCACCCGCTTACGTTGGACATACCTCTCACAGTGCAGGACTACTGGCTACCAACCTCTCGCCTACCTCTGCCTGATTGCCCCTAACCACTTCTGCCTGCCAGCCTAATCAACTCCTAACCAATCCACTGCCAGCCTAGTTGATGCCTAACTCTTCCTGGCCAGCCTGATTGCCCCTAACTGTCCTCCCTGCTAGCCTGGTCCTCCAACTTCCCTCCCTTGCAGGCCTGGTACCCCACAATTGCCCTCCCCTGCAAGCCTGGTTTCCCCTAACTGCCCTCCTCTGCTGGCCCTGTCACCTCTAATTGCCCTCCCTGCAGCCTGATCACCCACGACAACCACTGCCTGCAGGCCTGGGCACCCCCAACTGCCCTCCCCTACACCACTGGTCTCCCCCAACTGCCCTCCCCTGTAGGTCTGGGTTCCACCCAACTGTTCTCCACTGCAGGCCTGGTTCCCCCCTCAACTGCTCTCCCCTGCAGGCCTGGGGACCCCCAACTGTTCTCTACTGCAGGCTTGGTCCCCTCCCAACTGCCCTCCACTGTAGGCCTGGGTCCCTCCAAAATGCCCTCTCCTGCATGCCTGGTTCATTCCAACTGCCCACCCTGCAGGCCCAGTCACTCTTAAGTGCCCTCCCCTGAAGGCCTGGCCTCCTTCAACTGCCCTCTCCTGCATGCCTGCCCTCTTCCCCCCCGCCCAACTGCCCTCCCTGGCTGTCCTGGCCTCCCTCAACTGCCTTCTCCTGCATGTCTGATTCCCCCAAAACTGCCCTCCCCTGCAGGCCTGGGTTGCTCCAACTGTTCTCCACTGCAGGCCTGGTCCCCTCCCAACTGCCCTCCACTGTAGCCTGGGTCCCCCTCAACTGCCTTCCATTGCAGGCCTGGTGCCCCCCAACTACTCTCCACTGCAGCCTGGCCACCCCCCTTACCCCCCACTGCACTCCCCTGCAGTCTTGCCTCCCCACCAATTGCCCTCCCCTGCTGACCTGGTCTCTCCCAACTGCCCTACTCTGCCAGTTGGTCTCCCCTAACTGCCCTCCCTGCAAGCCTGATCTCCCACAACTGCCCTCCCCTGCAGGCCTGGTCCCCCCGAACTGCTCTTCTCTGCTGGCCTAGTACCCCCAAACTGCCCTTCCCTGCAGGCCTGATCCCCCCCAACTGCCCTCCCCTGTAGCCTAGGTTGCCCCCCAACTGCCCTCCATTGCAGGTCTGGTACCCCCAACTGTTCTCACCTGCAGCCTGACCCCCCCTACTGCCTTCTCCTACAGTCTTGTTCCCCGCAACTGCCCTCCCCTGCTGACCTGGTCTCCCCCAACTGCTTTTTCCTGCAGTCCTATTCCCCTGCAACTGCCCTCCCCTGCTTACCTGGATCCCCCAACTGCCATCCTCAGCAAACCCGGTCACCTCTAACTTCTTTCCCTGCTGGCCTGATTGACCTCAACTGCCTTTTCCAGCAGATCTGGTCCTTCCCAACTGTCCTTCCCTGCTGACTTGGTCCCCCCCCCCCACTACCACCACCATCCACAGCTGACTTCTCCTGCAGGCCTGAGTCCTCTCAACTGTCCTTCCCTGCAAGCCTAATCCCAAATTACTCTCCCCTGCAGTCCTGTTCCCCTCAACTACCCTCCCCTGCAGTCCTGTTCCCCTCAACTGCCTTACCCTGCTGACCTGGTCTCCCTCAACTCTCCTCCTCTGCCAGCCCGGTCTCCCCAACAGCCTTCCACTGTAGGCCTGGTCCTCCCCAACTGCCCTTCCCTGCTGTCCTCCCTTGCCATCCTGGTCCCCTAAAACTGCCCTCTCCTGCATGCCTGGTTCCCCACAACTTCCCTCCCCAACTGTCTTGGCCCCCTTCAACTGCTTCCCCTGCAAGCTTGGTTCCTCCAACTGCCATCCCATGCTGACCTGGTCTCCCCCAACTGCCCTCCTCTGCCAGCCTGGTCACCCTCAAGTGCCCACAACTTCCATTCCCTGCCAGCCATCTTATCGTGGCCATTTTGTGTCCACATGGGGGCATCCATCTTTGACCACATAGGGGCATCCATTTTTGACCAGATGAGGGTGGCCATCTTATGTCTTAGAGTGATGGTCAATTTGCATATTACTAGTGTCCTGTGACACTGGTTCCATAGGATATGAATTGATGTCAGGAAAGAAACAAAGTTGGAAGGTTTCTTCAGTTACCAGCTTCTCAAAGCCATTCCTGTGAGTGTTCAATGCAACTCTCTAGCACAGATTAATTGATCCAGCCCATGAGGCAGCATTGTAATGTATGTCCCAGATCCCCCTTCAAGAAAGGACTTGCTCCTCATTTGCTGGGAGTACTGTCCACACGCAGGTATCCTGCAGCTGTCAGCCCTCTCTGGAAATTGCCTTAGCTGCATGACGGAACCATCTTACCTAAGCACAACCCTTCATGGATGGGGTTGCCCATACTCAGTGACCTTTCAGTGCAAAGCCCAAAGTTTTCTTTTGCCCATCTAAGGACAACTCTGAAGGTCATTCCAACTCCAGAGCTCCATGGTGTTGGCTGTGGTGGCTGTTGGAGCTGCATTACAAATCAGCCTCTCCCTTTACCCAATCAAGTGTTGGACCTAAAAGCTATCCTATCTTATAAAAGAGTAATATGCAGATTGACCATCATTCCAACACACAAGATGGCTGCCCCCATGTGGTCAAATATCCTGCCCCCATGTGGTCTGCAAGGGAGGGCAGTTGTGGGTGATCAAGCCAGCAGGTGAGAACAATTGGGAAGGACCAGGCCTAAAAGGGAGGGCAGTTGGGAACAATAAAGCCTGCAGGGGAGGGCAGTTAGGGATGACCAGGCCAGCAGAAGAGGGAAGTTGGGGGCAACTGAACCTGCAGGGAAAGGCAGTTGGGGGGACCCTGGCCTGCAGGGAAAGACAGTTAGGGGTGACTAGGCCTGCAGGGGAGGGTAGTTAGGGGCAAACAGGCTGGCAGGAGAGCAGTTGGGCATCAATCAGGCTGGCAGGGGAGTGGTTATTGGGTGATCAGGCTGACAGGCAGAAGTGGTTAGGGGCAATCAGGAAGGCAGGCAGATGAGCAATTGGCAACCAGCAGTCCTGGATTGCGAGAGGGATGTCCGGCTTTCCATTTAGGCCCTATCCTACCCAGATCAGACCTAAATGGGCAGTCAGACATCCCTCGAGGGGTCCCAAATTGGAGAGGGTGCAGGCTGGGCTGAGGGACCCCCCCCACCCGCCCCATCACCACCACCACCAACTCCTGTACATGAATTCCGTGCACCGGGCCTCTAGTTCTTAATAAACACCTTCCTGGTTAAACTGTATCTCAGATTCTGAATCCTGGAAAACCCAGTCTGAGATGTCCCTTTTCCCAATTCTGTTTGCCTACCAAGTCCTTTCTTCACAAACTACTTAACAAGCATAAGGTTTAAGAAGCACATTTTTGGATGCAGATGTAAAAACTGGGTAAGTGCTTGTGTGGAGAGTGGGGAAGAGTTGCCCAAGTCTTGAACACCAACCTATGGATTCCTCTAAAATTTGAAACCAGCCCTATTTTGAGATATAACTGTCTAATTCTTAAAGTACTACAAGAATTTATTATTAAGACAGATGGAGAGAATCTAAATATTATACAACCTACACAAACAATTTTTATTTTTTCTCTATAATGCTTAAATCTCTAAGATGAGGTTGGTATTGTATAAAATGCAATCATTTCTGTCTGGCAAATGCAAGTATTTGCATTCACAGCTGCTTTTAGATATTTAGTAAAAGAAGGGAAAAGCATAAGGAAAACCTTTGAAAATCAGTTTCCACGAAATAAAAACTAGGTAGTAGGATTTTTATAAAACTAAAACATCTTCAGAACTAGAAAATAGCAAATAAGTCTGAGGGGTTATAATACACTTACCTTATTCAAATATTTGTGTTTGGCAAGCCAGTGGCTAACCTCATTTCAAGATATAATTGTGCTACCAAAAACCATGAAATGACTTCTTTTTCTTACAAATCTTTGAAATAATCATTTTATTTTAATACTACTTTGAAACAAGGGGCTGGACTGATAGGCTAATCCTGATATGATCAGAGACAGTAAATTCTCTAGGCTGCATGGTCAGCATAGAGAAATTTCCAAATAAAATGAGATGCCTGCAGCCTCTACTGAAGCTGTGTGGGGAGGAGCTTGCTTCAGCTCACTTGAATAAGCCACTGTCTATGGCTCACAAGGGTCCCTTTCTTAATGAGGTGGTGCATAGCAGCAGCACACTGTGAATCCAAGTAGCAGATGGCAACACTGTTGAGTAGGCTGGCAGTCTGATGTCTAGCCACCAACTGGCAGCAATCATTATTAAACTGATTCATGTGCCCAGGAAACTCTTCCTGGGAGTCTTAGCACATGTGAGCAGTGAGAAGCAAATGATATGCTCTTGCTGTCTTTTGTAGATACTACCTATATTTTTAAAAATATTATTTCCCAAGGCAATGCACACAACAACATAGCACAATGTGTGAACTGGAGGCCTTATTCCTTTCCTATTGACGCATATATCGTTAAACATGATAGCTATAATTTCTGTTTGGTGAATAGCGTATATTAGAAGAAAATGGCTTTATAGCATTCACCCTATAGACCCACTGCAAATATTCAATGACAGGCAAGCACTTACAGATTCTCCAAAATAAAGGTTCTGTGTAAATGGTATAGTGAATCTAATGACAACATATTCTGTCTCACATAAGGAAGCAATGGCCCAAATTGCTCATGGTCCATCTACCCGAGGCAGGTAGCTCATCCCTAGGTGAAAAGCATGTTATTATCGCACTTGCCTAAGAAAGCAGATAAAGACAGCTACTAGCTTTAGAAAACTGTTCTCATCTGAGGATCTTTCACAAGAAAAAAATCCTGATGAGATTCATTTTTTAGATTATCTCTTTATAAATCAAAAGGATAAGCAAATAGCATTTTTGCTATTCAAATGTTGAACGGATTTGCTACTAGTCACCAATAGAGCCAAATCTTAATAAATAAGATTTAAGGCAAGGCTTTATGAAACAAGAAAACCTTGCTTCATCACTTACAAAATACTTGCACTTAAATTAAAAAACAAAACAAAACAATCCAGCAGTTCTCTAAATCTTCATTAAATTTGTTTTCTAAAATTAAGATACTAGATTTATTTTATATCATGTGTTTATAATAACAAGGAGAAAAACTATAGCCAATGTCTGGTATTCTACACATTACAATCAGATTTTATTACATATTCTTTTTTTGGTAATTATTTAATGAAAGCAAAATTTTAAAGCTTTTTAAAAAAATGTCAAAATCTTTCTGAATGTATTCTCTTTGATTCTAGTAATTTGAAAAACCAATTTGGACTGAAATATCATTTATAACCTCCAGAGAGAGCTTTTGCCCTGTATCAAACATGAAGGTGATTCTCCACTAAGTTCGGTACCCTAGTCCCAACCATAAAGCTCAAAAGCAAGCTCACACCCATCTCTCAAATCTGGACATTCTCCCCAAACAGGAAATCAAATACCAGGAGTCATCTTTCACTTTAATATTTAAGATCACAAAACCCCAGATCACTTAGAGGTTGTCCCTTCATTACTTTATGAGAAATCAATTATGCCAATATTAGAAGAGAACATGTCCTTCTCTTGTCTGGAAAAGTAAGTGTCGTGTTAAAAGATGTCTGAGTAATGGTAGCAAGGGAGATCCTTAAAATAGTTGGAAACGCTCAGAATATTGAATAACTTATCAGACCAACAAACACTGTATTTTTATTCAAATAGTATAAAAACTTGGATATAAGGAAAATGAGATAGGATGGTGAATTTTTGTCCCTGGTTATCAAGTCATACTCAATGTTCAGTATATATATTTAAAAAGTTAGCAATAAATAGGCTAGCTCAAAGGACATATACCAGGCATTCTGGATGCAATGGTAAAAACTAGGAGCATAAGTATAGCAGTACTAACAATGCTCATTTTAAATATGTTAACCACTTCATCAAAAGATGAATGTCCTCTTTCAGAACAGAAGACTTCTAGCAAACATGAGCTACGGATGCATGCGCTGAGTAGCTATTTTCTGTTCTCCTGCGTCTCACTAAAGCTGCCCTTATCAAAGACCCCACTAACTCCCCTGATATCCATTTTGCCAAAATCAAAGTTTCATTCCCCAGGTCTCTCTTACTCTAACTCTCAGAGGCATTTGATGCAACTGATCACTACCACCATCTTAAAACACTTGGCTTGGATTCAAGGCAGCAGCACATATGACTGGTTTTCCTTCTCCCTTGCTGCGGTTCACTGTACCTTCAGCTCCTCATCAAAATCCTGACCTCTTGACATCTGAATGTTCTTAGAAATTCTCTTGTGTACATTCTGATATCCAAATGAACTTGGACGTTCTGCTATGTACACTCAACTGAACACAGGGACTGTGTGTGTCTGATTAACTGCACAATGCTTAGTACATAGTGAACACAAATATTAGTTGAAGGAATGAATAAATAAGTGTAAGTGTAAGTACAGTAATGATGGCCTGGGAATTAAATAGTTTCTAACTATTATTTTATTGAAGTAGTTATAAATGTCACAATCCTCATCTTTTTAGAATAGGAAATTGAAGCTTAGGACAATCAAGTAACTTGCCCAATAACATGCAGCTACTAAGTATCAAAATTGAGACTTGTTTTCTTGCTGTTCTAGTCCAAAGGCTATGCTATTAACTCAGTGCTGTACTTACTGCAATAAGTACAAGAGAACACAAAGAATAAGAACTGAGTTCAGCTCATCTATTTCCTGGACCTCTGCTACAACAATCCTGTCTTAAAGCTGATGGCTATGATGATAGCAAGACTACAAATGCGATTTTTCTCACATTCAAAAGGAAAAGTATCTGCCTCCTCATTTATAAAATGGAAATAAAACACTCTCAGTCTACCTTCCGTAGTTTGTTATTTTTAGGCTAAAATAAGATAATATGTATGTAAAATATAAATTACTATACACAAAACAATGGATAATTTCCTTTAATGATTACTACTGAGAGGTACTACAAGAAGAGCTAAAGTGGAGAGGCAGAAAAATCTCTTTACCAATAGGAACAGATAGAGGAGCAGGAAAGGAATCAAGAAAGAGCACTAGCCCTGGTCAGGTAGCTCAGTTCATTAGCATGTTGTCCCAATAGGCCAAGGTTTTGGGTTCTATCCTCCATCAGAGCACATACAAGAATCAACCAATGACTGCCTAAATAAGTAAGACAAAACATCAATGTCTCTCTCTCTCTCTCTCTCTCTCTCTCTCTCTCTCTCTCTCTCTCCCTCCCTCTTCTCTCTAAAAAGCAATAAATCATTTTTTAAAGTGCTAGAACATCCCTTATTTACCTAGTTGTGTCAATTAGCGAAATGATTGGAAAGAGAGGTAATTTTCTCCAGCTTCCAGTGAAAGTGCAATGAACACCCACTACATAATTACAAAAATAAAAGTTCATTAACTTAGCCATACTATGTCTTTTTTAACAGAAAAGTAAATCATAAGGACAAAAATCTGCTGATGCTGTGAAATAAAAGTAGCAATTAATTTGTTTTGTACTTATGTGGTTTTACTTTCCATTAACTCTAGAGACATTACAATTAGCAAATCCCAGGGATGACTGGAGATAAAGTAGGCAAGAGATGTCAGGTTAATGAGGCAGCATAGAGGAAGGCAATCCTGTGACCTGCTGGCCCTCGGAACATACAGGTCTTCAAACTGTAATCAGGTAGCACAGTTAGGAATACTCCCCAAATTCCCATTTACCACTGGATTCCAGGTTGTAATATCCAATCATTATAGAAAATGGTGACCTTAAATTCTGGGGCTACACTTAAAAGTTTAGTAAGGTCCCTTCTTCCTTTGTTAACAATATAGCCATTAGATCTCCATTAGGAGGACATAACTGCAGATACCTAGGTTTCTTGGTCATATTTGTATCACCACTGTGGACATCACACAAACATTTAACTTAGTTAAGCAAAAGCATTTCTGAACCCAAAGAATATAAGAGGTACGGGCTAGTGAATAGAGCTTTGGAGTTAGATCAATCTTTAAATATAAATTCACATACTTAGCAAATATACTAGTAAAACTCAGACTCACCATCAATATGCTCATTAAGTAGATATGATCCCTCACAAGGTACAGGGTCAGTTTTCAGTAAAGTATGGCTATTATTGTTATTAAAGTTGTTAAACAGTGAAATGATGATTCCAAATTGGCTATACCTTTTTTACTAGATTTCTTTTATTTTAATACCAAAAAAGAGATTCATATGTGTGTCTATAATAACCTTTTCTAGAGAGTTAAGAACTCATGCAACAATTACTTCCTAGTTCTCTTTTAATTTTAATTATTCATTAATAAAATATTAAAGGACATTAATTTTAAAAAGTAAGTGCCTAATATGTGCTAAGTCTAGGGTACTGAGTCTAGGGTCTAGGAAAAAAATACAAAAGTAAGTATAATAAAGACTCCATTCTAGAGATTAAAAATAAAAAATAGTTTTTAAAAAAATAAGTATGACAAAAGAGGCATAAATAAAATATGGTAATTCAGAATACATAGTTTTCTTTGTTAAGAATCTGGAAAAATACTATGGAAGAAACGATACTTGATATTTCTTAAAGTAAGCACAAAATTTAGATATTTAGAAATTGAGGAGGAGGTAAACAAATTAATGCATGAAACAAGTTTCAAAAACATTATTTCACATTACAGTTAAAAACAAAAGATAGAGGTTTGGTTCAAGTACAAACTGAAGCACAGGACATTGTTGAAAGGTAAACTAAGTCATATTTAAAATTTTAAGAGTTTATTTGAACATTTATGGACTGGAATCAGATAGTGTCCAAGTAGAAGTGCTTAGGAGCAGTCTGCTGACAGGAGCCAGGAAAGAATTACATAGAATGGGAAGCAAAGAAAGGAAATTATTGGATTAGCTGTAGTTTAACCCTAGTTGGCTGTTTGTGATTGGTTGTCCTTAGGGTTTGATTTCATAACTTTGAGGCAATTACAGGCTTAGATTTTGGTTTTCTTATGTGGGACACCAGGGCATTACAGCCACCTCTGTATCATGGTCTCCTTGTTTAATTACTTTAACAACATGTATATTGTTCAAAGGCATGTAAAGTTCTTTCTAGCAGAGTTTGAAATGTAAGGAAGTCTGGAAACAGGAATGTGATTTCAATAAGTCAGGAGTGATGTAATGAGGACCTGACATGAGACAGAAAGAGATAATGAGAAGCACTGATAATGCTTCATGACTCTTCACAACTCCTTTGGACCTCCTACCAAGACAGGGAACTTGGTTAAATAAAATAATTCAAATCTTTAACTCTCTCAATATTTGTACTTACAAGGGAGCAAATCTTTCCATTTTAAACTTACACATGAAATAAATAACAAGGTGATTAACAGTCAGTTAATCTGGCAAACTCAAATGGAAGCCAGAAATATGCAAGAGAGCAGCCTCCCAAACTCTATATTCTTTTCTATTCTGACATCCTGTTTGCCAGCCTCCATGATGCCTGTGTCTTCCTCAAGAATTTTCAGTCCTCAAGACTCCTGCCTTGAAGTTTAATTAGGTGAGAAGTACTGAACCCCTTTTATGGCTACACCCAGCAAGGCATATCCTGCTAACTTTCAATCTGGCCCACTTGTGTGATGACATTTTCTTGAAGTGACTAATATAATCTCTATGAGAAAAAGCCCTATCTGTGACTTTTCATTATAAACATATCCACTGGGTACATAACATTATTCAAGAAAACATGAAAGCTTGCAGAACAAGTAAACAGCTGAAAGGGCAGCAAGACAAGATAAATGTTTCCTAATAAAAACATGGGAATACATTTCCTTGTCTGTGAAAAGTAGAGAGGTTATTCTAAGATAAGGTTAAAAAATACCATGAGGGATATGCTCACTCACAACTATAGATAAATATATTAACAGTAATGTATAAATACCAAATTCATCATACTAACATTCCCCAATGCCTGCTTATTTCCACTCTACCACTCCCACTCCACTCTATTATTCATCCAATAAAAAAAAAAAATCAGAGACGTGGGAAGCACACTTAATCTCCCATACCTAATTATTTAAAATGTTTTGTACTAACTAAATTTCTTGCATATATCTAATTTCAACCAATGGTTATTTTCTCCTTCTGGTATAAGATAAAATGCAAGCTCCATATTGGGGGAGGGGGGAGCCTATTATATTTAGCCACCTTATAGGCTTACCTCCTATCTTTCTCTTTTATGCATCTATTCACATCCTGTTCCCTCTGTTTAGAATAGGGTGTGACTACTCACCACTACCTGCCCAATTAGGAAATTATGATCAGATCATTCTGTGAGGTTAGTTCAGGCAGGATTTATTACAGAGCCCCATTTTGTTCACAAGTATCTGATAATTACTTCCCACTACTCAAAGGGAACCACTTTATTAAGATAATAAAAAGGAGGAAATATTCACAATTTCTGAGCTTTGTGCAGAAATATTTTCCAAATAAATATTTGATTAAAACAAAGATATCACCAGTAAATAGCATCAGTCAAGTCCTGCATTTGAATCTATGCAACTACCAGTTCTATGGGAATTGTTTTATGATAATTTTTAATACAGTGAAATTTTTTAGGGCAAAGGGTAAACAAACATACATGTACTAAGTGGCTTAAGATACAACACATGTTAGTATTCACCAGGCTTCCATTCTCCATGTCCTTTTCTCCTTTCACTTACCGGTTTTACCTAATCTCTCATCCTTTTCCTACCTCTAAGAATCTTCCTCCATGTCCTCTGGAAATCATGAACTGGCATCACCAAAATCACCTATATCTTCAACTTATCCTCTGATCTTCTTGCCTTAACTGAGACTTGGCAGTACCCTGAAAACACAACTTACCCTTGATCCTCCCCTCATATTCTCATGGGTTCCTTATTTCCAGGAGGGAAAAATATGCAAGGTGATCCTAAAATAGTTTACCATATATATAACAATAAAGGTATCAGAGATCACAGGGTCATGTCAAAAGGATCCAGGAGCTAATTTAAAGAGGCTGCCAATGATCAAATATAGGAAAATTTAGGCATCACTAAGACTAATAGCTACAATGAACTGAGGCACAACAAATATGTCTAAATCCTTGAGGTCATGATTATACCAAAAATAATAATTGGTCAACATTGGAGGATACTAGGAATCATCTCATTATTTTGAAAATCCTTTATAATAAAAGGCTAATATGCAAATCGATCAAATGGTAGAATGACTGGTTGCTATGACATGCACTGACCACCAGGGGGCAGGCGCTCAACAGAGGATCTGCCTTCTGGTGGTCAGTACACCACCAGGAGCCTCTCTCAGCTCTGTAGCAGTGCTAAGGACCCCTCAGGGGATGTCCCCCAAGGGTTCCCAAACTCTAAGAGAATGCACAGGCTGGGCTGAGGGACCTTCCCACCCCTCAATGCACAAATGTCATGCACTGAGCCTCTAGTACATAAATAAAGGAAAATATTCTACCAGTGGTGTATCAGCTATTACATCAGGAGACAGTTCTGTTTATAAAAATGTTCTAAGGCATTTCCTGTCTCAACCAGGTACCTGGTACTGAACTAACGCTTCTGCCAAAAACAACAATAAAATCTAGATGACATGCATAAATCAACTGTTTGAAGGCATTGGCCAGGAACCAGGACATGCAGGACTTTCTCAGTCCCTAAGAACAGGGAAGCACATATGGTGAGTGCTACATTAGTACCATAGCTTTTTTCTGAGGGCATTTTTCAAACTGTGATGCAGAGAACAGAGCTGAAACAGAAAGTGATAGTCTTTATTGGGCTGAGGGGAAAGAGGCCTGAGTTCACAAACTTGCCAAAGCAGTTTGGAATTAAGCATCACAGTTCCAGACAGAAAAAGAATTGAGAAAAAGATCCAAAAAGCTGCACTCAAATTTTCCTTGACTCATGCTAATGTCTATGGTGCTAATAATATGGTAACATCAGCCCAAATAGTGGCAGGTAGGTAAATGGAATTGAACTGTTGAAGTATTCTGGCATTGGTTAGTAACTGGTAAAGTTGCTAATTTAAAGTAGACAATAAGATATTGATGTATATTTTATTTATATGGAAGACACCAAAATATAATTTTTAAAATAGATAACTAAAGCCCTGTAGAGAAAAAAAAAACAGAATAAATAATGCCTGCTTAATCTAAAATAATTCAAGAAAGAAAAAATAAAAGACAAACAAACAGATGGGAACAAATAATATGTTGGTAGACATAAACCCAACTCTTGTAGTTAGTTTGGGGTGCTATTACAAAATTCCATAAACTGATGTCTCATAAACAACAGAAATTTATTTCTTACGGTTTTAGAGGCTGGAAGTCCAACATCAGGGTATTAGCATGGTTGAGTTCTGGTGAGAGCCCTTTGCCAGGTTGCAGAATACTGATTCTTTGGCTCCTTTATGGCAAAGAGCAGAATGCGAAGTAAGCTCCCATTCTAAGGGCTTACTCCCCATTCATGAGGGCTCCACTGTTATGACCTCGCCTAATCCTAGTCACCTCTCAAATATATCACATTGGGGGTAGGGTTTCAACATATGAATTTGTGGGGGTGGGTGTACAAACATTGATTCTGCAACATCAACTATGACAGTAGTTTTATGTAAAGGACCAAAGATTTCAATTAAAAGGCAAAGGCTGAATCTTTTTTATAAAAGGAAAAAATAAACAAATAAACAACAACAAAAAAGATCCAGCTACATGCTATAAAAGACATACTTTACCAAAAAATAAAAAATTAAAAATTAAAAGAATTGCCCTGGCTGCTGGAGCCTGCAAACTGAAGGGTTAGAGGTTTGATCCCGGACCCAGTCAGGACTCAAGTGGGAGGCAATTAATAAATGTGTCTCTATCACATTCATGTTTCTCTCTTCCTCTCATCTTCCTCCCTTCCATTCTCTAAAAAAATCAATGGAAAAAAATACCCTCAGATGAGGATTAAAAATAATAATAAAATTTCAAAATTAAAAAAGATTATATCATGCAAAATCAAAACAAAAACTAGCATAGCTTTATTAACACTTAGAAAAATAGATTTATAGTTAAGTACAGGCATACCTCATTTTATACTTCATTTTATCACATTTCACAGATATTGTGCTTTTCAGAAATTAAAAGTTTGTATCATTATCAACATCACGGCTAGACCCTCCATCAGCAAAAAGATTATGACTCTCTGAAGGCTCAGATGGTAGTTAGCATTTTTTAGCAATAAGGTGTCTTTTAAATAAGGAATGTTCATTGTGGATATTTTTTAGACACAATAATATTGCACACTTAATATACTACAGTATAGTGTAAACATAACTTTTATATGCACTAGGAAACCAAAAAATTCCTATGACTCACTTTATTGCTATAGTCATTTTATTGCAGTGGTCTGGAATTGAGCCTACAATATCTTTGAGGTATGTTTTGCATTACTAGAAATAGAATGATATTTCAAAATGATAAAGGAGTCCATTAAATAGGAAGATAAAACATTCCTAAATCTGTGTCATCTAACATATCCTTGAGACAAATCCATGATCAGTTTTAGAAATGTTAGCAGAATAAGAGACGAAAAACAGTAGAAGTATAGAAGATTACACAATACAATAAACTACCTTAACTTAATTGATATACAGACAACACTACAACCAATAACTGCAAAATACTTTCTTTACCAGTGCGCTTAGACATTTCCAAAATAGACCACATCAAATCTTACAAATTTCAAAGTTGAAATCATAGAGTATGTTCTCTAACCAGAGTGGAATTAAACTAAACAATAGTAACATAAAGATAACTAGAACAGAATCCTAAATGTTTGGAAATGAAGCAATGTACTTCTAAATAACCTGCGAGTAAGAGAAAAAAAAATATTGCAAAGCAAAAGAAATAACACAAGTTCTTACAAAGTCACTTTCATAAGTTGATTGCTTTTGAATTACTGATTTCATAAAATGGCCTTTGGAAAACTTCAGAGAAAGTTTATGGGCTTACTCCATTTTCCCAATCTAAAATAGACTTTTTTTTTCCAATGACAATCCCAGCAATAAGGGGATTTACATTTGTAAAGAACTGTGTAGGGACTGATATTTTCCTGAACTTGCTAACCTACCACAGTTTTAAGGATGTACAATGAAGATTCCTCAGTCAGAATAGAAAGACTTTATCACAGCACGGCTGTAGCATGAGCTGCAAGTTTATAATGGTTCTTTGTTTTCCAAATGTCATGAGGCTGATATGGAACGTCTCAGGTGCATGCAGCTCACTACGATGACCAGCTCCCTGCTGTACCCCAAACTGAAGGGTTCCTGGTATTCAGGACATTACACAATAATCAGGAAATTCTCGGCCAATGTAGAACAAGTTAGTCAGCCATGCATACCAGGTTTGTATCCTAGCTGAAGTGACCTAAGTTTAGGAAACAAAGAGTGCATAAAAGAAGACAAATGTGTCCAAACTTTGCTCCAGAAAGAGACATCATCTTTATATCCTGATGGCAAACAAATCTGCCCTTTGCCTCAGAGAGAGACACTATCTTTACCTTCCAAAGCTGTTTGCAAGACAAACATACTTGAAAATATAGTTTAGAACAGAAGCTGCCAGTGTGTCTGCTCAGAAGACATGCAGAAATGCAAGACATCTGTGAAGAATTGTCTCCACAAAATATCCTTATAAAATTACAGTGCAATTATACTATAATGTTCTCTGTAGTAATCTTCATCTTGGCTTTGAAAATGAAAAGGCCATACTCTTATATATATTGATCAAGTTCCCTTTGTTAAGAAACTAATAAAATATGTTTGCTCACAATTTTTAAAAGAAAGTTTGTGATAAAGCATCTAAATAAGCTGAAAAAGACAATTTATCTTTCAAAAATAAGTTACTATTTTATTCCAGTAGCAAAAAATTAATAATTTAAAAATGCAGTCTTCTACTGTTTTTATTATCCAAGGACATACTTATTTTTTAAATATATTTTATTGATTTTTTACAGAGAGGAAGGGAGAGAGATAAAAGTCAGAAACATCGATGAGAAAGACATCGATCAGCCGCCTCCCGAACGCCCCACTGTGGAGATGTGCCTGCAAGCAAGGTACATGCCCTCGACCGGAATTAAACCTGGGACCTTTCAGTCCGCAAGCCGACGCTCTATCCACTGAGCCAAACCGGTCTCGGCAAGGACATACTTATTAAATCCATCTCTTGTCATCTACCAAAAGAGATCAAGGCCCCCCAAAAAAGCAAAAAAAAATTAGGACTGGGAGGAGTAAGTCAGAAGGCAAAATAAAAAAAAACAACTCTGTCCATTCTAATGAATGAAGTGTATGCTAGGTAACTGAAAGAAACTGGACTTTATGGAGATGTATATGATCAGCTTATAAGAGTCCAGTGGTTCATCTATATATATAAAAAGCCAGCGATTGTAACAGCCATAATGACCAGTCTCTATGACATCCACTATGGCCAGCAAACAGGCAGATCAGGGGGTAGGGCCAGCTGGCCAACCTTGTGGCCCCTCCCCATTGCCAGCCTGACCCTGATTGGACTCTCCCAACCTGATCAAGAGCTGGCTGCTGGCCAAATGCCTCCCTCCCTTGCCCTCAATCAGCCCACCCCACCACAATAGGCCCACAGCCCCTTTCCCCAATCACCATCCCTGATGGCACTCCTCACCCCAATAAGGATCAGGGCTGGCAAGCCAACCTCCTGCAGCCCCGCCCCCTGCCCAGTTCCACCCCAGATTGGCTCCCTTACCCCATCAAGGGCAGGGCTGGCTGGAAAACCACCCATGACCCCTCCCCCAGACTGCTGGCCCTCTCTTGGCACCCCCTTCCCCAATCTGGGGTGGGGCCCACCAGTCAATCTCCCATGCCCCTTCCCCCACCCAGCCCAGCTCTGATCAGGCCCTGATCAGCTGGCTGGCCAACCTCCTGCCAGCTCCTCCTCCTGATGGGCCCAGCCTAGATCCACCCTGATTAGGGCCAGGCTGACCAGACTCTACCTGTGTAGGAATTTGTGCACTGGGCCTCTAGTATTAATTATAACAATCCAATGTGTGTTTTTTGGTTATTGTTGTTTGTTTGTTTGTTTGTTTTTTTCACCACCCAGGAAATTTTCTGAGAGTTCCTATGGGATATTTCACAAGCCATTACCAAGTCTTATATCATATTCCACTATTTTCCATGGACATCCATTGTCTCTGGGATGCAGTGGCCTCCCACCACAGCTGAGGCCTGGGTCCCATAAAATAGAAGCATCATCATCCTTTGTTACTCCATTTGTTTTTTTGTTGACGCATAGCAAATTACCATAAATGCAGTGACTTAAAAGAATACAAATGGTTTATCTCAAATATCTGTAGGCTCCAAGTCTGGCATGGCTCAACTGGGTTCTCTGCTTAGGGTCCCACCAGGTAGAAAACAAGGTGTATCCTTGGGTGTACTTTTATCTGGAGGTCCCAGGAGAGAATCTGCCTGCAAACTCATTCAGGTCATTGGTCAAGTATGGACGCAGGTCTGAGTTTCTTTGCTAGCTGTCAATAGGAGCTTCAGTGGTACCTCGAGATATGAGTTTAATTCGTTCCGTAACCTTGAGGCAGGCGTGGGAAACTATGAGACGCTCGAGTCTCGTTAAACTGGTGGGTCGTGTGCAGCCGGCCGATCCGTGCGATTACTCCTATCTCAAATGTTGCTCCTATTTCAAAGCAAAAATCGCTTGCTCTACAGCTCATATCTCAAAAATCTTGTATGTTAGTGCACTCGTATCTCGAGGTACCACTGTACTCTTAAGCTCCTTCAGACCACCTGCATTTCTTAACACAAGGCCCCCTCCATCTTTAATCCAGAAACAGTACATCAAATCTCCCCCTCATACTTTGAATCTCTGACTTCTGCTCTTCTACCTTCAAAAAACTCTCTGCCTTAAAAGGATTCACCTCACAGGATCAGGCCCACCTGGACAATCTCCCTATTTTAAGGTCAACTGGGTTGGGACTTCAAATCATATCTGCAAAACCCCTTCAAATAAGTCCCTAGATTAGTGTTTGAATACATGACCATGGGCCAGAAATCTTGGGGGTGAACAGCAAGGTTTGGTGAGAGCATTTTTAAAATCCTGTCTACCAGTTACCCCATGGGAAGAGCTCCTACCTCTACATCCCATGGGTTTAGAGAGCTCCAATAATGCAGCATTGCTTGTGCATCTATTCATAAGATTTTTTAGGAAATCGGGTTCTTTGGGATTGAAGCACAAACCCATTGTTCTCCACAGGATTTAAACCTGAATCCAATGGAGTTTTGGCTACAAGTCAAATAAAAGTGAAAATAGTTGGTGTTGTTCAGAATCGTCCATCCACTTACACAACTAAGACTTTACAGGATCAAACTCCCGTCTCAAGACAAAAGCTTTCTCCAAAATCTCCTTAGTCCAAGTCTTTGGAGAAGATGCCTTTACCAGTACATTAGGCATGTCCAGACCTGTTTGAATGCTAGTTGATCTTCAGCCTGTTCTGTGGCTACATTTACATACTATTAATATGGAATCTCTGAGCTTGGTGTCAGTCTGAACTTTGAGTGCACTGGGCTGCTGCTCCCTGGGAACAGAGAGATGATGTTTCTGGTGGAGCAGCTAAATGTATGACTTGCAATTTGAGACAAATAGAGATTTTTGATTCCCTAGTTTAGATGCTTTCTCAAAGGATAAGCTCCAGAGTGTTTGTGCTTGGAAGGGGTGAGTGCAAGCTGACACATGAACAAGCATATTTATGGGAAGGATAAGCAGAGAAATAGTGCTGTTTCTGCAAGAAGGTCCAGAATCAAGTAAAAAAAAAAAAATTAGGCCTCATTTTCTAAGTAGAGAGTAGAGAATAGTAAAATCAAAACAAGAATAGAGTTAGCATTGTGGGAGGAATGATTGTGTCTTCTCTATTCACTTTTTCCCCGCATCCAGTTTGCTCTAAACACACAGAATGCCCAACTGTGAGCCCTGACTGAGTGGTAAAGGAGGTATACAGAAAAGTAAGGGGAAGAAGTAAAGGCCACCAGCCTTTGGATTTTTTTCAGCTTTGCTTGTAAACAGATGTCAGGTAATATCATCCTTGGCAAAAAGTAACTCCAGAAAGCAGGACACACCACTACTACACAGGTATGTAATACTAGAAGCCCGGTGCAGAACATTTCTATCGAATTTGCCAAATCATCCTCCAAAAATGTTGAACCACTTTGAACTCCCACCAGCAACCATGTGTGTGCCCTCGATCCCACTTTGATGCCAATATCATTGATTTCTCCCTAGAAGCTTCCCTCCTGTCAGCTGGCATTGCTTGATACTTGAGCCAACCTCATTGTTCAGCTGGTGACTTGATTTCCCAAGATAGAATTATGGAGAAGGAAAAATAAGTTTTTCTCTACCTTTCTGAGTTCTTAGTGGAGGACCTTGTAACAAAAGACAGATCACCAAGAGAAAAACAAAAGCTCATTAACATGTGTACCTCATGTATATGTGGGAGATTCCAGGGAAAAATGAGTAATTCCCCAAGGTGGCTTAGAATGCATATTTAAATACTTTCTTCCTAGGGAGAGGGGATGGGAGAAGTAGGCCTCTTAGAGGAGAGTAAATGATATTTAGGAAAAATTAATGGGGGTGGAGGGAAATAGTTTGTAACAAAGTTTAAGTGTGATGTCAACTTCTACTCTCCTGTACTGTAACAGGAGTCAGTCTTCTCTGCCTGATGACACTTCTCCTGTCCAGGGGACCTATGACATTTAAGCTCCTTTAGGGGGGTCCAATTTTAGGCAGATCAGAAGACTGCAGTAAAAGTCTCTGCATGCATTTGCTGTTTTTCAAGCATCTGCTGCTCAAGATAATCAATATAACAACATAGCATATGTTGGGGTGGCATGTTTTCTGACCTTCAGAATAAACCCAACAAAAGCTTCTCTCCTCTCTTAGATGATTTGCCACAGTAGACTATTTCCTAGAGTCGATATTATGACCAGACCTTCCTGGGAGTGGTCATAACATTACACTGTGCTTGTAGAAAGGTGTGGGCCACATCATTAAATAAACCAGGGTCAGTTTTCTCATCTTGTGGAAAGGGAGATAAAGTTATGATAGTTTATCTCCCTTCACACAGGTTTCTTGTGGATTTCTATCTCCGCTAGGCCCTATTCCCCCACCCCCCAGCAGCCCTAGCACCAAGGTGGCGGGCCTTGGGGCTGCTGGGTGCCCGCCTCCCTGCGGGTTTGTGTCCTGATCCTTCCCCCCTCCCCTCACTCCTGCCTCCACAGCCCCAGCACCGCCATGGTTTGTGTCCTTGATCCAGGGCTTAGGGCTGCTGGGTGCAGGCCTCCCTGTAGGTTGTATGCAAGTATTATAATTCAGGTAAAATGAGAAATAACCTCAATCATCTAAATCTTGGCTTCTGTTAAGCATAAATAAAGGTATAAATAGTGCTATAAAGTGATTTCTGGAAACTACAGAGAGATTTTGGATGTGATGGCATGGTGGAAAAAAAACTTTCCTCTAGCTTTCAAGGTTCTGTCAATAGTCTAATAATTAACTCTACATGAGACAGATTAACAAGAAGAAATAACCAAATTTAATTATATAAGTACATATAGAAATCGCACATGCATGTGTGAGTCAAGAAACCCCACATGGCTGAGAGGTTCAGGGATAGAAAGTTAAAATAAGGCTATATGTCATTCTGACCTAAGGATGAGGTAAGGCACCTTGGAGCTTTAGAACTGGAAACAGGGTAATAAAAAAAGCAGATGTGCAGTAATTAATAGTTGCCCTGCAATATACACAGGTCAAAAGATGCTTTCTGATAATCTCTGATTATGAGCAACATCCCTAATATAAGTTCTTCTACATAGTTACCAGTTAGGGGGTGGGAGAAATAGAAGTTACTCTTGAGCCAGAAGGGTCTCAGTTACCTTTAGCTCAAAATAATCCACATACCACAGAGGCACATGTTGGGGTGACTCATTCTGGGCCTCTACAGTGATAAATGTTGAGGTTTGAAATCAAATAGATTCAAGTTTGATGCTTACTTCTGCCCCTTTTTGACTGTGTGGTTGTAAGAAATTTTTGTTCTAAAATAATGTGACAGAGACTGAGTAGCCGTTTCCTAAATACATTTCTCATTTCTGGGCCAACAGCTAAACTACATTTCCCAGATGCATCTTGATGGCCATGTGACCTGTCTCTCCGAGGGAACATAAATGAAAGTGATGTGTCTCTTCTTGTCCCAGACAGTTTCCTCCTTTACAATTCACATACTACAGTTTCTTTGCATATAAGATCATGTCACAGGTATTTTCCTAAAGAATGTACTATTCAATGTAATATTTAAATCTTTTTAAACTTAAAATTGCCTCCAGTGTTCTTAAAGTTGCACTGTAAGACTAATTGTTAAAATTTCCATTGAGAGGAAAATGAAAAAAACAACAAATGGGACACAGGAACAGCAATGTAAACCAGAACTTTTCTTGGCAAACTAGAAAGTCAAAGAGGAGGAGATAAATAGATATTTGTTTCCACCCAGCCCTGTGGTTCAGTGGTTGAGCGTTAACCTATGAACCAGGAGGTCACGGTTCAATTCCTATTCTTTTTTTCTTTTTTTTTTTAAATATATTTTATTGATTTTTTACAGAGAGGAAGGGAAAGAGATAGAAAGTCAGAAACATTGATGAGAGAGAGACATTGATGAGCCGCCTCCTGCACGCCCCACACTGGAGATGTGCCCGCAAGCAAGGTACATGCCCCCGACCGGAATCGAACTTGGGACCCTTCAGTCCACAAGCCAACGCTCTATCCACTGAGCCAAACTGGTCTCAGCATGGTTCAATTCCTGATCAAGGCACATGTCCAGGTTGCAAGCTCAATCCCTAGTAGGGGATGTATAGGCGACAGCCAATCGTGATGTTTCTATCTCTCCCTTCCTCTCTGAAATCAATTTTTAAAATATTTAAAAAATAGATATTGATTACCTACACAGATGTCAACCCTCCTCAGAAATGAAGGATACTATGTTTCTAATGGTGAAACATTAGGATAAAAAAGCAGGAAGCATAAATTATGAGAAAAAATGATAATTTCACATCAAACCACTGCTGACATTGTCTTCCAATTGCAATGCCATCCCTATTTTACATCTAAGAGATGAGTAAGCCCTAGCCAGGATGCTCAGTTGGCTGAAGCATCATCCCGTACACCAAAGGTTACAGGTTTGATTTCTAGTCAGGGCACATACCTAGGTTGTGGATTTGATCCCTGGTCAGAGTACGTATAGGAAGCAACTGAGCAATGTTTCTCTCTCACATGGATGTTTCTCTCTCTCTCAAATCAATTCTCAAATCAATAAACATATCTTCAGGTGAGGATAAAGTAAAAAATAAACAGATAAATAAGTAAATAAATAAATAAAAGAAATGAGTAAATTTCTTCTTTCTAGCATTGTGCAGCTAATTATCTCTACAGGAAAACAGAGTTGCTAAATAAGATTCCCAAAAGGTAGGAGGGAAACATATATTTGAGAAATACATTTACACTCTTCCCACAAAATTATGAGAGATGTGTTTTAGAAGAGACAGAGAATCCTAACACCAAATTTACTCCTCTTAAATCAAAGCTTCCCGAAGAGGAACCATGGGCTATGTATTAGATCCAGTTGCAAGTTAAAGAAAAAGGGTATTTATGCCCTGGCCAGTTTGGCTCAGTGGATAGAGCATCGCCCTGCAGACTGAAGGGTTGGTCCCAGGTTTGATTCTGGTCAAGGGCATGTACCTTGGTTGGGGGCACATCCCCAGTAGGAGGTGTTGCAGGGGATAGCTGATTGACATTTCCCTTTCATTGATGTTTCTAGCTCTCTGTCCCTCTCCCTCCCTCAAAGGAAAAAAAAAATCAATAAAATATATTTTTTAAAACAAGAAAAAGGGTTTTTGTGACAATTACTATTTCTTTAACCTTTCAGGGGGAAAAAAATTACAAGTGGAAAGAAATTCTCAGCTCCTCCCTGAGATTAGCAGTCCAAGCTCACAAATGCTCTCAAGAAAGTCCACATCAATACAGCCTACAATAGTTACTTATCTTCATAGAGCCAAGTCAGAGACAAAAGGATGTGTTCTAGTTATCCACTGAAGATATCCTAAAAATTTTCTATTTTCCAGAATTTCTATTTTCTCAATATGTTCTCATAGCTAAGATTACTTTTCTTAAGAACCACAAGAGGGAGTATTCTTACTTCTTTGTCACAGTCCATCTTTGACAAGGAATAGATACTATCCTTATGCTTGTCTAAAAATGATAAGGCATATTATTAAACACTAGGCAAGCTTCTTTTTTTATTCATGTAAAATCTAAGTGATTATCTTTCATTATCTTTCATATATATATATTTTATACCCAGAACATTTTCTTGACCCCTAGCGATAAAGGAGAAAGTAGACAGTAGTATCTCATGCTGGTTCTTTCTCTTGTGTTTATTAACTTGGGATTGTGAAGGAGAATTTCTCTCTCAAGTTGTGTTCAGCAAGTGTATGATAGCAATGGGAAGTTCTCCCTAACCATGAAGAAAGCAATCAGATATCTAAAAAGAATGATACTATTGCTTTGAGCTCATCTCTCCTATTCCCTAAAAGGCTAAACCAAACCACAAACATGATTCTGCCTGTTATCATCACATGCCTGCCTCTAACATAAAAAAAAGATAACCAATACTTTCTTCAATGACCAAAGTGTAGTGAGGATCAAGGAAATGCAGGTCTTATGTAAAAAATTAATACCAACTGCTAAACCAAACAACTCAAAACACACACACTCACTCACACACACTGCTTATACCACTTATTTCTCACTCAAGTCCTATCAGATAGGAGTGAAATGAGTAGCTTGGGCTGTTCTGTTTCAAGTAATGATTCAAGAATTCAAGTTCTTTCCATTGTGTGGCTCCCAACATCTTTCCACTGAATTCTCTCTTGGTGGATGAGCAAAGAATGGGATAACTTTAGGGGTCAGAGGTGGAAATTGTATACTTCGGTCCCCTAGCCATTGTCTCAAACTCAGTCATATGGCCAACCAAACAGCAAGAGAATTTGGAAAGTGAGGTTTCCTTATGACAGGGAAGAGGATAAAGATTTACATGGGCTCAAGTTGCCAAAAGGAAGGAAAATTAATTCCATCCTGTCCTCCAACTAATATGTAGTATATGCTTTGATAATAAATGTGGCTGTAGAAGATGTTTATGATGTTCTAAGCCACATTCCAGTAGTCAGTCCAGCCCACTAGTAAATGATTGTCAGTGCCTTTTCAGAAATATGACTCCTCTCTGCTTTTTCTGAAGTCATGGATATTATTGTCATAATTAGCTAGTCCTATCTAATGAAAGAGTAATATGCATATTGACCATCACTCCAATACACAAGATGGCTGTCCCCATGTGGTCAAAAATGGCCACCCCCATGTGAACACAAGATGGCCATCAGGGGAGGGCAATTAAGGGTGACCAGGCCACAGGGAAGGACTGTTAGGGGCAATCGGGCCAGCAGGAGAGCAATTAGGCATTGATCTGGCTGGCAGGGAAGTGGTTAGGGGATGATCCATCTGGCAGGCAGAAGCAGTTTGGGGCAATCAGGCAAGCAGGCAGGTGAGCACTTAGGAGTCAGCAATCCTGGATTGTGACAGGGATGTCTGACTGTCCATTTAAGCCCGATCCCACTGGAAAAGTTTTGTGCACCAGGCCTCTAGTTAATATTAATAAAAGGAAGAAAGCAAAGGATCAGACATTGTTAAACATATTCAACTGGGAAGCATAAGTCTGTCTGTTTCACCAGAAAGCTACAGCTTCATACCTCAGGGAATCACAGTACTGTCCCTGCATGGGAATTAACACCTCCTCTCTTCCCCCATTATATAGTGATTTGTTGGGGGAGGGAGAAGAGGAAGAAGACTGGACCCATATGCAATAGAAGTCAGGTGGTGCAGGGGAAGTGCTTACCTGTCACTCTAGCCTGAGGAACAGTAGATTGACTAGGGACTAGACCTCATCAGAAGTGTGTGGAATCTTGGAGAATTAATTGGCTAGTTTGAAGCTCCTGGTTAAAGTCACTTGAGTTCCTTCTCTTGTTTGCTCTTATACTTCTATTTTTCTCTTTGCTCAGTGATCTGCACTCACCCCTTTGTCCCTGAGCTCACCTGTTCTCTCTCCATAGCCAGATGGCCTTAAGCAGCAGCATGGCCATCGATGGACTGCACCTGGGAACACAAGCTATGCTAGCCATACAATGGATTGAACAATACTTTAATACAGGAACTATGAGCTTTGGCCTTTATTCTGGCCTTGCTGATGACAAGATTGGACTTCTATGGTGAGGTGGACAGAGATGGAGGGCAACCCCTTAATTTTACATCATCAATAAAGCTTTTCTTGAAACCTCATCCGCCAGTGGGGGCCTCAGGAAATTCTTTTCCTTGTGGCACTCCATTAACTTTGGAAGTCAATCAGTAGATGCAAAAAGTATTAATAACCAAGGCCACAACCCTCAGACAATGTTGTACAGTAATTTTTATATAAACAGACTAGCTTCATATTCTTTAGCAAAAACCATTCTAAATATTCTACAAGATTCCTCAGAATGCACAAGTGGAATTAAGTACCAATTGTTCTCAGCGACAATAATATACCATTTGTTGGCTTTTCTCCCTTTCCTGTTTCATTCTTTCCACTCTCTCATTTGTTTCTTCGGATTATCTCCCAAATAAACTACCTGCATTGAGTCCTTGTCTCAGGCTCTGCTTTCATGAAAACCTAATTTAAGAGTTGGAATGGGAAGAAGCTCTAGAAAACAGCCCCTCAGGATAGAAGTTTGAAATTGAATTACTCAACAGTCAGATGGCAACCATAGCCTGGGGCAGTGTGGGAGGAGGTTAATTCCTAGCATGTTGTGGCATTACAATGACTAACACTCTCATCTATGGCATATTGGAATGAGGTACAAGTAAAAGACAAAATGTTAACATGTGCAGCATCTCTAGTACTCAAAAGGTAATGGGGCAGATGTAATTAGAAGAATGGAAAGCATTGGAGGATGGATTTTAATGCCATAGAAGCTTGAAGAAAAGCTGCTTTTTATGTACAAGGTGTTAGGCATTCATTAGCACTCTATTTGAGATTCCAAAGCAATCCCTACTGTTTTAGATTTTATGTTTCAGCAGCATCCCCCAGGTGCACTTCCAGATACCAAATATCATAGTCTATCCCATGTACCTATTGCTAGATAACAAAGGACCAAAAATATAGAGAGTAATGACAACATATATTTTGCCTAAAGATCCACACTTCGGGCAGGGCTCAGTTGGGACCATCCATTTATGCTCCACTCAGCTTTGGCTGGGGTAGCTTGAAGGCTGGCAACTGGAATCATCTGAAGACTGGCTCACTTAGATGTCTGGTGGTTGGTGCTGGAGACCTCCTGGAGCGTTGATCATGGATATCAGGTAAAGCACCTACATGTGTCCTCTCTGTATGGCTGATTTTCAAGAGTAAGTTTTTCTAGGAAAAGAGCCATAAGGAAGCTGAATTGCCTTTTCTAGCACAAACTGGTTGTAACACAGCTTGACTTTTCAATGCATTCTGTGCGTTAAATACAAATCACTAACATAACACTAAACACTATTCAAGGGGAAGATAATTAAAGTTAACCTTTTGGTGGAAAGAACATTAGAAAGTGTGTGGACCTGTTTAAAAACTACAACACTCACACACAGTTTACATAAAACTGACATAATTTATCTTATTTTCATTAATCTGACTGCCAGCTTATATTAATGCAACTATTAATAATAATACTTTGTGGAAAACATAAAATCTTGGCACATATAAGACTCAGCAGTATATAAAAAATTTTCCATGAATCTTTTCAGCAGCATAATATTTTAAAAACTTTAAATGTCTAAAAAAACTCACTGGAAAAGCAGAATGCACATGACAGGAAAGAAAACCTATTGGATGGCACTAAAAGACTTAATATTTGTGTAATCAGAGTTCCAGAGGGAATAAAAAAACAGTGGTGCAGAAAAATATATGCAGAATAATGCCTGAAACATCCTGCTTTTGATGAAAGTCATAAATTTATAAATTAAAAATAGTAAACCTCTAATCGAATAAACATAAAGAAATTCATGCCAAGACATAATGAAATTTCTGAAAATTAAAGACAAAGGGAAAATATTAAAAAGTACAAAGAAAACAATACATTAACTAGAGGGGAACAATGATTCAAATGTTTCTCATATGAAATCCTGGAGGCCAAAAGAATTGGCTCAATATTTCCAAGTGCAAACATTTTCTTAAGGAATAAAGATAGGATGTTTTTCATACCAAAGGGAAATGATACCAAAGGAAAACTTATATCAGTATTGAAAAGGGAAAGCTACATAAATAGTAGATACTTGGATAAATATAGCATCTCTTGAGCTCCTTAAAACACATTTGATAGATGAAAACAGAAATTAATATATTTTCAGATTTTTTATATACATTGATGTAATACATGGGACCACCACAACATAAGTGGGGGTGAATAAAAGAGTTATAGAGGGGTAAACTTCATACAGTCTAACTAAAATGGTAAGATATGATTTGAAATAAACTTTGAAAAGTTAATTATGTGTAGTTTAACTCTTAAGCACCTCATACTAAAAAAGAGAGTAAAATACAATAGATAAATTAAAATTAAATACTAAAAATGTTCACATAATACAAAGGAAGATTATCAGTAAAAGGGGAAAGATTAGTAAAAGGGAAATAGAAAGACAAAAATGGAGGGGGAAGAACCAAATATTTATATATATAAAATCCTAATATGCAAATAGACCAATTGGGGGAACAACCAAAAAACAGGTTGCTATAACATGCGCTGACTACCAGGGGGCACGTGCAGAACATGGCAGCCAGTGGCAGCAAGCAGCTAGCAGAGTGCAGAACATGGCAGGCATTGGCCACAGTTGGATGGCGGATCAGGTGGGCAGGGATACCAGACCAAGGTGGGACACTGATCACTGTCATCAGGTGAACCTCTTATGGTTACTGAAAATTCTTTGCTCCTGTGTACTGTGGTCCCACCCGGTGCTCACACCTGCTGCTGGTGCTGGCCCCACTTGCACCCACTGCCAGTGCCAGAGCTGCTGCTTGCACCCACTGCCGGTGCCCAGTGCCAGCCTCAATCACTCAGCACCATCAGTGTGTGCATGTGGTGGCTGCTGGCCCCAATTGCCTCTCAGAGCTTCTCCACCTCCCCCTGTTCCTGAGGGGCAATCAGTGCAGCAGCCACCACTTTGTACCCACAGACAGCACCAGCCCCCGCTTGCACCCACTGATGGCACCAGACCCAATTGCTCTGCACCATCAGCGGGTACCATCAGTGGGGCTGGTGCCATCAGTATGTGAAAACAGCGGTTGCAGGAGTGGGGCTGCTGTCAGACAGGGAACTGAGGGCATAGTGGGAGGGGCCGGGCAGGGGCACAGAAGTTGGGCTGAGAACCACTCCTGTACCCACTACAGCTTCACAGCCTACAGTTCCTTTCAAGGTGCACAAATTCATGCACTGAGCTCCTAGTGATTAACAAAATTTTAGACTTAAACCTAAAAATATCAAAAAACACATTAAGTGTAAATAGTCTAAACACAAATTAGAAGACATCAGTTATCAGAAAGACTTTAAATAGAAAAGATAGGCAGGTAAAATGATGGGGAAAAATATACCATACAGACACTAATCAAAAGAAAGCTAAAGTGATAAACAGCCATATGGCATCATAATAAAAGGGTTAATCCACCAGGGAGAAAGCAAGCCTAAATAACAGAAAAGCTTCAAAGTACATGAAGCAAACCGACTAAGTGGAAAGAGAAATAAATTCATAATTATATTTGGCAACCTCAACTTCTCTCAGAATTTGATATAACAAGCCAACAAAAAGTATAAATTATATAGAAGAACTAAACAACAAAAAAATAACATTAATTCTAAAGTCTCTTCCTAAAAATAAAAGAGCAGAAAATACTTCTCAAGCCTGTTTATGAAGCAGTATTCCTCTAATACCAAAACAAAACAAAAAATATCAAGCTACTTGATATCAAATTATATTACAAGGCTGTCATAATCAAAACAGCATGGTACTGACATAAAACCAGATATATAGAGCAATAGAACAGAATAGAGAGCCCAGAAAAAAAAACAGGACTATATAGGCAATTAATATTTACAAAAGAGGCAAGAAAATACAATAGGGTAAAAACAGTCTAGTCAATAAATGTGTTGGGAAAATTAGATACATGCAAAAAAAGAAACTAGATCACCTTCTTACATTAGATGTAAGAATAAAGTAAAAAATGTAAAGTTCAAAACCATAAAACTCCTAGAAGAAAACATAGGCAGTAAAATCTCTGACACTGGTCTTAGTCATTGTTTTTTTTTGCATATGTCTTCTCAGGTAAAGGAAACGAGAAAAAAAAAAAAGGGCCTGCATCAAACTATAAAGGTTTTGCACAGTAAAGGAAACCATCAACAAAACAAAAAGACAATCTACTGAATGGAAGAAGATATTAGCCAATGATACATCCAATTAGGGGGTAATATCCAAAATTTATAAAGAACTCATACAAATCAACATCAAAAAAATAAACAATCCAACTAAAAAATGGGTAGAGGACCAGAATAGATTCATCTCCAAAGAGAACATGCAATGGTCAATAGATATATGAGAAGATGTTCAATATTACTAATTATCAGAGAATTATAAATTAAAAGCACAATAAGCTATTACCTCCCACCTGTCAAAATAGCTATCTACACTAATAAAATAGAAATATGTAAATTGACTGTACCTCTTCGACACCAACCAGCTAATCAGGAAGGCATATACAAATTAGCAGGACAAAGATGGAGGCAGCCCTGTCCCCCAGCCGCTCCAGGCATGGAATGGCTAGGTGGAACAGGACACCTGCTGGAGGGGGGGAAAGGGGGTGGGCAGGGAGCAGAGGGAGCTATAGGAGTAGCACTCTAGCAGGAGCAAAGTAAAGACTGCATATTCCAGACGGAGTCAGCAAGAAGCTTGCAAACTCTGGCCAGAGTCAGTGAGAAGCCTGCAGACTCCGGCCGGAGTCAGCGAAGACTCCGGCTGGAGTGAAGGAGGAAGTGATGGCCAAAGCAAAGTCTGGGTCCTGAGTGCCGGAGGAAAACCAGTGCCAGAAGCCAGGTGAAGGAAGGCCTATTGCACAAATCTTTGTGCAATGGGCCTCTAGTCTATACTAATAATAGAGGAATATGCAAATGTTCAGGATGCCATCATAGTAACAGTAACAACCAGCAGGCTGCTTGGAGCAATAAGGCCAGCAGGGGGATTAGTGAAGAATGACAAAACAACTGAACAGCAGGCTGTGTGAGGCAACTAGAATGGCAGGGGGTTAGTGAGAGACTACCAAATGACTGAACAGCAGGCTGCGTGGGCCAACCAGGCTGGCAGGCATAAGCAGTTAGGGGTGACCAGGCTGGCAGGGGTGGGGGCAGTTAGGGACAATCAGGCAGGCAGATGAGCAGTTAAGAACCAGTGGTCCCAGATTGTGAGAGGGATGTCTTACTGCCAGTTTAGGCACGATCAGGCATAATATGGCAGTTTGCCATTCCCTGAGGGGTTTCAGATTGGAGAGGGTGTAGGCTGGGCCAAGGGGACCCCCACACACTCTGTGCACGAATTTTGTGCACCTAACCTTTAGTCATCAATACATCAACAAATGTTGGCAAGGATGTGGAGAAAAAAGAAAACCCTTGTACAATTTTAATGGGAATGCAAACTGGTGTAACCACTTGGAAAAATGAATAGTATAGAAGTTACTTACATATTTAAATGTGGAACCGTTTTATGACTGAGCAATTCTACTTCTGGGTTTATAGCCGAAGAAAACCAAAGTGCTAATTCAACAAAATATATGCACCCCTATATTCATTGCAGACCCACACAAATATGGCAAATAGAATTTTTACAAACAATACACTTCACACATTATACAAAAAATAACTCATAATGAATCCTAGAACAATATTTATAACAAAACTCTTGAAGAAAACATACCCTGTTTCCCCGAAAATAAGACAGTGTCTTATATTAATTTTTGCTCCCAAAGATGCACTAAGTCTTATTTTCAGGGGATGTCTTATTTTTCCATGAAGAAGAATACGGTACACATTTATTGTTGAACAAAAAAAAGGAAATTTGCCGAAACCGGTTTGGCTCAGTGGAGAGAGCATCAGCCTTCGGACTGAAAAGTCCCAGGTTCGATCCCTGTCAAGGGCATGTATCCTGGTTGCGAGCACATACCCTGTAGGGAGCGTGCAGGAGGCAGCTAATCGATGTCTCTCTCTCACTGATGTTCCTAACTCTCTATCCCTCTCCCTTCCTCTCTGTAAAAAATCAATAAAATATATTTTTTTTAAAAAAAGGAAATTTTATATGGTACGGCTGTAGTTGTCATCACAAACCAGCTCACTGATTGGCTGCAACACAGCAGGAGCTGTTCAGGCAATGCGAGGTCTCTTTAAATCAGGAGCCAGATGCCTTACGGTAGCTTCGGGGGCCTTATATTCTGGGGAGACTTTATGTTCGAGGGAGGCCTTATTCTCGGGGAGGTCTTATTTTTGGGGGGATGCCTTATATTACAGCAAGAGGCAAAAATGGAAGTAGGTCTTATTTTTGGGGGATGTCTTACTTTCGGGGAAACAAGATAGGAAAAAATTTTTATGGTTTTTAGGTTAGTCAAAGAGTTCTTAGGCATGACCCCAAAAGGAATAATTCATAAAAGAAAAAGAATAATCAGACTTCACCAAAGTTTAAAACTTTGTTTTATAAAAGATGGTTAAGAGAATAACCATCACAGAGGAAATATTTGCAAGTCATGTATCTGAATGTACAAATATCTGGAGCCAGGATGTATAAAGAATATTCAAAGAACTCTCAACAATTTACCAATAAAAAAAAAATCAACCAAAATGGACAAATTAGTACAAACACTGCACCAAAGGAAATACATGGTTTTCAAATAAGCATGTGAAAATATACTCAACATTATTATTAAAGCCACAATGAGATACTCCTTCACACCTATCACGAAGACTTTTTTTTTTTTTTAATGATAATTCCAAGTGTCGGTGAGGATGGAGTGATACTGGAACTTCTATATATTCCTGAAATGCAAAATGGTATAGCCACTCTGGAAAACATCTTGACAGTTTCTTATGAAGTCAAACACATCTTGTCATATGACCTAAAAGTCCCACTCATAGATATTTACCCTAGAGAACTGAAAACATATGTTCACACAGCAAATGTTTACACAATAGCTCTATTCAAAATTGCCAAGAACTAGAACCAGCCCAATGTCCTTCAGTGGGTGAAAGGATAAACAAACTAATATATCCATGCAACAGAATATTATCCAGCAGTAAGAGGAGCAAACTATTGATACACATGGAAATCTAAATGAATCCTAAACACATTATGCTGGATAAAGAAGCCAGTTGCACAAGGTTACAACATATGATTCCATTTATATAACATTCGATAACAGGATGGATTATAGTGATGGCAAATAGATCAGTGGTTGTCAAGTGTTAGGGCTGCAGGGGAGAGTGTGACTTAAAATGGACAGCATGAGAAATTTTGGTGGATGGTGAAACGGTTCTGCATCCCAACTGTGATGATAGTTACATGAATCTATACATGTGTCAAAACTCATAGAACTCTACACCAAAAAGGGCACTTACTGTAAATTAATTTTAAAAATAAAAAGTAAATAATTTTTTAAAATATATTTTATTGACTTTTCACAGAGAGGAAGGGAAAGGAATAAAAAGCCAGAAACATCGATGAGAGAAAGACATCGATTAGCCGCCTCCTGCACGCTCCATACTGGGGATGTGCCCGCAACCAATTACATGCCCTTGACCAGAATCAAACCTGGGACCCTTCAATCCCCAGGCCAACGGTCTATCCACTGAGCCAAACCGGTTTCAGCAAAAAAAAAAAAAAGTAAATAATTTTTAATAATCTGAACTCTGAAGAAAACAATAGTTTCTATTTTCAGATCTCTATGTGATAGGAACTTGCTAGCTAAATAGCTAAAAAGGCATATATATTCATTCATTTATCAATCTATACATTAAATAACCCTGCTATTTAAGTAATCATTATTCTACAGGTGAGGAAACTTAAACCCAGAGAGATTAAACTTTCCCATAATCACACAAATAATAAGTGGCGGGATCAAGATTTAAATTCATCCTTCCATTTACATCCATAGCAATCATCACTTTGAACATTTAAGACAGGAAACGAATTTTGGAAAAAAATATTGATATTAGAATATTTACTTCTGAGGGTTAAGATGGCTAAAAACTAATATTTACTACTGGCATCAAAATTGAAAAGTACTTTAGAAGCCTGCCAACTCTTAAGATATTTAAGAATTATAAAACATCCTGTTATCTACAATGCAAATAGCCAAAGAACTCAAATAACTGAAATGTGTGTGTTTTCAGCTGCAATTAACTTTTATGTGAAAAATACAAATGACAAGTAAACAAACTGATACCAGGAACTTTTGAAGCCATTTCTAAAATATACCACAGGTCAGCATATTTTCAGCACAATTTCTTGGACTGTCTACTTTGAAGTACAGAATACAAATCAATGAGTATTTGATCACCTATTATTTATGTTCATTATGATAATTTTGTTACTTTAAGATCCCAAAGTACCTTCTAAATCAATAAAGCAAGTTTAAAATTTGTCCAAATGGTTTTATGACTGTTTATTTGATCATTTCCCTCTAAAAATTGAAAAATCATAACTGTATATAATTAGACTATTAAATGTACTGTAAAAGTCCCATTTCCTCAATCATTTCAATGAATAGGAGTTCATTCATAGGTTTAACTATTTTAAAAGAAAAATTAAAATCAAAGACTAAAACAAATGTTCATCTTTGTTAAACATATTTCTTGGTTACTTATTTTGAAATGTATGATCAAGACATAACAGATACTTTTGCTTGCTTCCTGTTCTTCTTCCATATAACCCTAGGATTGGGGTTCACATTAATTATTTTTTTAATCTTTATTGGTCAGAGTATTATAGATGTCCCCTTTTCCCCCGCCATTGCCCTCGTCCACCTGGTTCCTGCCCCACCCCAGGCCTTCAGCATCCTATTGTCTGTGTCCATAAGTAATGCATATATGTATATAAATTCTTTGTTTAATCTCTTCCCATTCCCTCTCCCCCTCTTTAATCTGAGATTCTTCAGTCTGTTCCATGTTTACATGCCTCTGGTTCTATTTTAGTAATCAATTTATTTTGTTCATTAGATCATTTGTTCATTTATTTTTATTTTTAGATTCAATTGTTGATAGATATGTATTTATTACATTTTGTTGTTCACATTTTATATTTCTTCTTCTCCTTCTCCTCCTTCTCCTTCTCCTTCTCCTTCTCCTTCTCCTTCTTCTTCAAGAATACCCATCAACAATATTTCATGTAATACTGGTTCAGTGGTTATGGGCTCCCTTAGCTTTTTCTTGTCTGTAAAGCTCTATTTCTGACCTTCAGTTATAAATGATAACTTTGCTGGGTAGAGTAATCTTGGTTGTAGACCCTTGCTATTCATCATTTTTAATATCTCCTGCCACTGCCTTCTAGCCTGCAAGGTTTTGTTGAAAAATCATACAGCCCTATGGTTGCTCCCTTGTGGATAACTGTTTGTCTCTTGCTACTTTTAAGATTCTCTCTTTGTCTTTAACCTTTGGCATTTTAATTGTGATGTGTCTTGGTATGGGCCTCTTAGGGGTTCTCTCTGTGCTTCCTGGACTTGTAAGTTTATTTCTTTCACCAGGTAGGGGAAGTTTTCTGTCATTATTTCTTCAAATAGATTTTCAATATCTTGCTTTCTCTCCATTCCTTCTGGCACCCCCCATAATGGGAATGTTGATATGCTTGAAGTTGTTCCAGAGGCTACTTACATAATTTGGGATTCTTTTTCATTTTTGCTCTTCTGATGGGGTGTTTTTTGCTTCTTCATATTCCAAATTCTTGATTTGATTACAGTGGTACCTCGAGATACGAGTTTAATTTGTTCCGTAACCTTGAGGCGTGGGAAACTATGAGACTCTCCAGTCGCGGTAAACTTGGTGGGTCGTGTGCAGCCAGCCGATCCTTGAGATTACTCCTATCTCAAATGTTGCTCGTATTTCAAAGCAAAAATCGCTTGTATCTCAAAATTCTCGTATGTTAGGGCACTCGTATCTCGAGGTACCACTGTATTTGAATCCTCTACTCTGTTTAATCCCTGTAAATTATTCTTAATTTCAGTTAGTGTATGCTTAATTTCTGACTGGTCCTTTTTGAAATTCTCTGAAATTCAAATAAATACCTTGAGGCTCTCGTTAAGGTCCTTGAGCATCCTTATAACCATTGTTTTGAACTCTGTATCTAGTAGTTTGTTTGTTTCCACTTCATTTAGTTCTTTTTCTGGAAATACCTTCTGTTCTTTCACTTGTGACATGTTTCTTTGTTTTCACATTTTGGCTGTTTTGCTATGGCTCCTGGAATTGGCAGAATAACCTTGTGAAGTAGTTGTTTTATGGGGCCCAGTGGTTCAACCTCTCCAGTAATTTGAGCTGGGCACTCTAGGTACACCATTGTGTGGGTTGTATATACAGTCTTGTTGTAGTTGAGCCATGATTCCTGTTGGCACTACTGGGAGAAATTGACCTTTAGGACATTTGGCTGTGAGGACCAGCTGCAACTACAGTGGAAGAGCTACTGTGTAGGAGATGCACCTAGGAGCAGGACTTGCTTCAGTTGGGCTATGGTGCTCACTAATCTGCCCCTTGAGTATGTTGCTCATGGAGTGTAGAGTTGTAAGCTGGTATGGTCTAAAGCTATCTACTGGGTGCACTGGCTCTGGGATCTCCCAGGAGGTGCAAAGTCAGTCACTGCCTAGGGCCACCAGGCTGGAGTTACAAGAGCCATCTGCAAATGGCTGCTACTTGTGTTGGGCTTGGAAGTGCCCAGGGAGGCCCAGTGGTGAAGCAAGGTAGGCTGGTACTAATGCTGGGTTTGGGGCCTTTTATTGATATGTTTGGGACATGCTGACACCAGCTGCTGCTTGTTTGAGATATTTTAGATAAGTCTTAAGCCTAAGCCAAGACAGGCCTTTTATATGGAAAAGCTGCTGCAAATTGGGTGGGGTGGGGTCTCAGGGAATTCCCAGGGCAGTGCAAATAGTGTGAGCCAGGCTGATGGAAACTCAGATATGACTGCCAGTCTGCTCTAGAATGGGGGAGATCTCAGCAGAGGACCAGTGACCCCTGTTAGCACCCCTATCTGAGAGAAAGCCATCACAGAGTTTTTGCTCCAATGCCAGATAGTCCAGTTTCTCCCTGTATGTTCCTGAATCCTCCTAGCCACTGTCCCAGTGCTGGAGCTCAGAAGGAGTGACTTTGTATAAGTTCATACACTGGTCTTTTAACAGGAACTGCCTGGGTCTCCAGCAGCTTCATATCACTCAGCCTCCATCCCAGCTGGTTTCTATAACCTGAAGTTACAATTCTCTTCCCAATTCTGGAACTCTAGGCTGGAGGTCTTGTGTTGGGCTGGGACCCCTTACTACTCATGGAAGGCCTCGGCAGCTGAGATATTCCTTCTGATTAGAGAAATGCCACACATGGATGTCAAAGCAGCCTGTTTTGTGCCTCCACCCATCCTACCGGTCTCAATGTGCTTTCTTCTTTACTTCTCTGATTGCAGGATTTCCATTCAGCCAACTTTCAGGTGATTCTGAATGATGGTTGTTCTGTATTTATGTGATATGGGAGGTGGTGCGTATACTGCCACCTTGGTTCTCCCTTAAATTATGTTTTAAATAATTTTAACTGCTGTGGGAGAGAATGCATTCTCTGCCCTTTTTTTTTTTTTCACCCATCATAAATGCTTCTATTTGGGGATGCTGGGAAATTCTGCCCAATTTAATTTAATTCCTTAAACTTGTTAGTATAATGCTAAGTATTGTATTTGATTTTGAACATAAAAATTGTCATGCATGAATATTACTCTCAAGTTACTCAGTATCAAATGGGAAAGACAAGCATAGAAACAAAAGATTGCAAAAATAGACTTATCTCTAGAGAAACACAAAGGAAGTAAGGAGCAACTTTGCTTGGCTGGGTAAACAAAGGCAACACAGTATATAAAACTACGGGATGGATCTTGGCTGTATCTACATTACTTTCCTCTCTTCCCCCAGAACCATTATGCAGGCAATCATAAGACAACCCATGAGGGCTTTAAGAAAGTTTTAATAAAATATATATTAATTCAAAGCACAGACAACTTTTTCTGTAAAGAACCAGACACTATTTTATACTGGACACACATTGTCTGAGTGGAAGCAGCCAGAGACAATTTGTAAATGAATAGAGTGTGGCTATATTCAACAAATATTGACAAAAATAGTTGAAATCTAGATTAAGTGTGAGGCCATCGTGTGCCAACTCCTGCATTAATCAAATTAACACAATTATATGTATAAGCTTCAAGTATAAATTATTGGATCCTTCACTGATAAAACAATAGTGATTTATGTCAATGAAAACTGTGATTTGTTGCAAGTAAAGTTAATAAAGATTCAAGTTATTTTGTTGCAGATACCTGAAATGCAAGAGCTTTCTCCTAATACAAATAAAACCTCAACTCCTAAGAACTTTGCTCCTGGCCTAACAAACTGTTCTTTGCTACCTAAAGCTATGGGGCATATTAGGAAGTTCTAAAATTAAAGAAGAGCATCATTAATCATTTACTTCTTCTTACTCTCAAATTCTCTTTTGAACAAAGAGTTTGAAAATTTCAACCTATGGAAATGTGCATGAACTGTGTACGGAAATGTTTCTCTGTTGCAATGTGGCTGATAGGCTCTTTATCCCTTAGCAATGAACACCCTTATAGCTCAGCCCTACAGAGAGCTTTTGAGTAAGTCTTAATTGAGCCAAATCCTCTCCATGGGTAATACTTTGAGTTTGACACTTTGGTTTTGATGGAGACAAGAGCTACCTGTTGACACATAATCTGAAATGTCTTTCATCACAGTGTCTAAAGAATAATAAGAATTGGAACTGAGACTGTCCTAACTAAGTGATAACAGACAGGGGTGGTGTCAGAGAAATGTGAATACCATGACCAGATTACCCAAATCTGTGGCTAAATCTGGAATGTTACTTTCGAGAAATGTCAATCTGGCATCATCTAAAGGCACTAAAATTCAGGTGAGTCATCATGTCATAATCAACACAAGCTTTTCTCCAACTGTTTTTAAAAAAACATAATAATTATTATGAATCCAAGTGCATCCTGCTTTAAAAAAATATTCTGATGCCTTAGCAAAGGCAATGCTTTTATTCTATTATGAGCTGCCCACATGCACTTCTTAGGCTGTGACTCATCTCAATGGTTTTCCAGTTAAAGAACATTTTATTCTAAAATTTTTTTTAAAAATTAATGTCCCATAGTGGTGTGGGGTTAAACACAGAATGACAGGCAATTCAGTCTAAACCCAGAATCATGGTATAACCTTGACAATATTAAAGTACTGTATATGAGTTGCTATAGCATTTCTTAGGTACAGTATTTTGGTTTTCATGACCATAATTTCAGGGGCCATCTGATGATGAGTCACAGTCCTGTTTGTGGTGCTAACATTTTATTCTCCCTTGTAACCATGATGGGAGTCTGAAGAGATTTCCAGTTCATTCTAATTTTCCTGCCTAAAGCTGCTACTTAATGTCTGAAGCTGACGCTCTTCACAGAAAGTATGGGGAGATAGCTCTCAGTTTCAGGATCTGAAGGATATCTCCTAATCAGAGTGCAAGGACCTGAAATCCCTTAATTAAGTTTCTAATCACAAGCAAGACAATCTTGCATTAAGGTTCTTTGAGAGCAGCCGCAATCATGTTCTGGTGTCTTCGTCACCATATCCAACAGGATTCCTATTTTAGCACCAACAGCAATTCTTTCCTCATTGAGGGTGAAGAGAAACAGGCAACAGTCAGTTTGAAGAACAGAACACAATGGGACAAAACACATTTCCTTTTCTGCCCCACATGGCTCCGGAGCCAACTTTATTCTATTTACAAACAATTAGTATTCTATTTACAAAGCAAATAGTATTTCACAATGCCAGGTCATCTAATCTTCATAGTGACCTCATGACATAGTTACTATTGTTACCTTCAATTTACAATGGAGAAAATGAGACTGTGTGGAAAACAGAGACTTGCTCAAGGCCAGCAGGTAGTTGACTGTCTGCGTCCTAGTGGTCAGTTCACAGGTTCAGGTGCAAGTTCCTCAGCACCACCAATCAGGAGCAGTTGGCTACTTCCCTCCCTTCTTGGAGGTCTCCAGCCTCCAATGGGGCTGGAGGGATCCTTCTGGTGAGTAATGCACTGAACAAACAGCACTAGGATGGTCACATTTTAGACATGCTTAAAACACTCCATGGATTTTTACTTTGAATTCTCTCTGTCTATGTAGAATTTATCTGATATAATAAAAGCATAATATGCTAAGTATCTGGTCATCTAGTCATCCATTCAACCAATCAAAGCATAATATGCTAATGATATGGTAAGCCCACTTACTATGATGTGCACTGACCACAAGGGAGTAGACACTCTGACTGGTAGGTTAGGCTGCTTCTGGGATCTGGCTGATCAGGATTAAGTGAGATGGCCTGGACATGCTCTGGAGCCCTCCTGTGGTCCCTCTCTGGCTGGCCAATTTCCTGAATCCCTCCCCAGCCCCAATCATGCACAGGGGGGGGGAGGGGTAGGAGTGAATAGGGGGTCCTTTGGCCTGGGTCTGTGCCCTCTTGCAATCCAGGACCCCTAAGGGGATGTTGGAGAGCTGGTTTTGGCCCAATCCCGCAAGCCAGGCCAAAGGACCCCACTGGTGCATGAATTTGTGCACCCAGCCTCTAGTGCTTACATAAAAGAGAAAACAACTCTACATCTCTAAGATCTTCACAGCTGATTTGCTAGGGCTGGTCCCCTCATACACTCTATTGTATTGCTGGCCTGTTCAGTTTAGCATTTACCCTGGATTTTTTTCATTTTAAACTAGTAATAGTAGTAATAAGTTGCACTAAAAATACTAAGATGGAGCTGATAGACTTCCACTTTTCCAGTCCAGCTCAGACTCAGCTAGGAGCAATTGAAATTTTATGCGTTGAGTAGAGTTTCCATTTTAATGCTTGGTTAAATCTGAGAAATGCCCAGATCTTGCTAGGAACCAAGCAAGTAACATCAGGGACATCAGGTAGGATGCTCAATAATAAAAGAAGAAGCACATGAATGCCATCTTGGTGCCTGCTGCCATCCTGGCTTGGTGGAGCAGCTGTGAGACTGCCAGTCAATGGAGTCTTTAAGAAATAGGGGAATTATAGGGTTGAAGAAGAAATAAAGGCAAAATGTCCTAGCCTGTAAGTTACTGATTAAAGTACTCAAATAGGTACAAAAAAAGTTTTTTTTTAAAGTTTTTAATAAGTCCAAGTGCCCAGCAGTAGATGAGTGGATAAAAAAGCTGTGGTACCTTAATGGAGTACTATGAGGAGGTAAAAGAGAAAAATCTTACCTTTTTGTGATAGCATAGATGGACCTAGAGATTATTATGCCAAGTGAAATAAGCCAGTCAGAGAAAGACAAATACCATATGATCTCACTTATAAATGGAGTCAAATGAACAAAATAAACTGACAAACAAAATAAAATCAGAGGCATGGATACATGGAACAATCTGATAGTTGTCAGAGGAGGGAGGGAGCACTAAATGAAAGAAGATGAAAGAATTAACCAAAGAACATATATGTATAATCATAGACACAGACAAGAGTGTGGTAATGGACAGAGGGAAAGAAGGGCATGGGCTGGATAGAGGAAGTCAACAAAGGAGAAATAAGGGACATCTGTAATAGCATTAATAATTTTAAAAAGGAAAAAAAGTGTTCAATAAGACAGAAAAACTCTGCTGATATAATTTTATTATACAGATAATCCATATAAGTACTTTTTATATTTTGCTTTAATATACATAGATATAGAGTGGGGGGAAAGCAGGTTTATAGTGGTTTGCTTGAAAATAATATAATAATTAATAAATAATAATACAAGAATAAATTCTGTGCTTCATGTACTGATAAATGTACTTTTTCCCATCCTACAAATCTTATTTATTAGGAATTTTAGCCCTAGCCAGTTTTGCTCAGTGGATAGAGCATCAGCCTGTGGACTGAAAGGTCCCAGGTTCAACTCCAGTCAAGGGCACATGCTTAATCCCCAATAGGGGGCGTGCAGGAGATAATCAATCAATGATTCTCTTATTATATGTTTCTATCTCTCTCTCCCTCTTCTTTCCTCTCTGAAATCAATAAAAATATTTTTAAAAATAATTTTATTTTTAAATGACTTTTGAATAGAAATTTTACTATATAAGTTCACTAATAAAATAAAACCAATATCAATCAATAAATATTTTCTTTAAGAATTGTCTAACTAATAATTAGCACCTCAGTTTATTCTCAACATTTTACATCCTCATAGATAAAAGCTACAATTACAAAAAAAGTTCTTCCTCATACTTACTCAATATCTGCTTTCTGGTAAATGTTCCTTAGTTTAGTTCTGCCTTCTGTACCTATATAAATTAAATTCCAGTACTTCCTCCCTAGAGGAAATATTTAAGAATATTATATTCTGGATCCTATCCACCCAAGCAGATTTTGTAATGCTTACAATTCCATTATATCTACTATTTTCCTGTCTTTTCCTTGTAAGAGTTTTTTGAATGTTCATTTTAGCCATTTAACAAATATTTGCTCCTAAACAATACAGATAGCAAGAGGTAGTTCTTTGTAAAAATTGTATTTTCCTTTGTGTTGCTGCTGTCCCCCTCATTTCTTCTCCTTAGTAGTTATTTCTTACAGAGACAGTGAAAGACTTAAGCCAGGGATAAAAAGAAAAAAGAAACAAGAATAGAAATGTTCCTTTAGAGAAAAAATAGCAAAATACAAAGATACAGATTTCAATATGCCAGATATATAAGTTGGTATTGGGTTTTTGAAGGGGCACAGGCTTTCATTGATAGTCATCTCACAGGGTTTGTGAAGATTATGCCAAATAATATGAGAAAAATAGACCAGTTTGAAAGTACCATGAAGACATGAGCTATTATTAGAAGAATGCATCTTTTAAAATCTTGTCTTATGTACTACCTCCTGACGAAGAAATAAAAATATAAAATTAAACTAATTTAATTTATCCAAATGCTCATCTATTAATGAGATATATTTTACACATAACATAAAAAACATTTTTGTTATTTCTAATAAAAACTATGAGAAACGTATGAGGAAATAGATATAATTTAAAAATGTTAAAGAAATCAAATTATAAACTCTATTACAAACAATTTGAAACCCCAGATTAAACTTATCATACACTAGAAACACAAAAATTACCAAACTGATTCAAGAGGAGGTAGGAAATCTGAATAGGTCCTCAGACCCACCCTGCACCACCCTCACCCCTTTCCTCCAGGGATAAGGAATCACAGTGGTACCGCTCACCACAGTAATCGCCCTACCCAAACTACATAATTAGTGAGGCATTAAATAAACTGGATGTATCTGTCCAATTTTCCCAACACCATTTATTGAAGAGACTGTTTTGACTCCATTGTATGTTCTTGCCTCCTTTATCAAATATTTATTGAGCATAATGGTTTGGATCAATCTCTAGGTTCTCTATTATATTCCATTGGTCTATATGTCTGTTCTTGTGCTAGTACTAGGCAGTTTGAGAACAATGGCTTTATAATATAGCCTAATATCTGGTATTGCAATCCCTCCTAATTTGTTCTTCTTTCTCAGGATTGCTGAGCTATTCAGGGTCTTTTTTTTTTTTTAATTCTAGACGCATTTTTGGAGAGTTAGTTCTAGGTCTGTGAAATATGCCATTGGTATTTTAATGGGGATTGCATTGAGTCTATAGATTGCTTTGGGTAGTATGGGAATTTTAATGATGTTGATTCTACCAATCCTTGAACACAGTATGTTCTTCCATCTGATTAATGTTTTCCTCTATCTCTTTTTTCACTGTTCTATAGTTTTCCAAGTACAGGTCTTTTACCTCCTTAGTTATGTTTATTCCTAGGTATCTTAATTTTTTTGGTGTGATGGTAAATGAATTTTTTTTAACCTCTCTTTCTGTAAGTTAACTATTGGTGTATAAAAATGGCATAGGTTTATTGGCGTTAATTTTGTATCCTGCTACATTGCTAAATTCATTCATTACGTCTAATAATTTTTTATTTAATAAATCTTTATTGTTCAGATTATTACAATTGTTCCTATCCCAGCCCTCCCTCTACCCTTACCTGCCCCCCCCCGCTGTTGTCATCCATAGATGTATGATTTTTGTTCACTTTCTCCCTGCACCACCCTCACCCCTTTCCTCCAAGAACTGTCAGTTCATTCCCTTTCTATGCCCCTGATTCTATTATATTCATCAGTTTATTCTGTTCATCTGATTTTTAATTTACTTGATTTTTACATTCACTTGTTGATAGAAATGTATTTGTTGTTCATAATTTTTATGTTTACCTTTTTCTTCTTCTTCCTCTTCTTAAAGAGTGCCTTTCAGCATTTCATATAATGCTGGTTTGGTGTTGATGAACCCCTTTAGCTTTTTCTTATCTGTGAAGCTCTTTATCTGACCTTCAATTCTGAATGATAGCTTTGCTGGGTAATCTTGGTTGTAGATTCTTGCTCTTCATCACTATGAATATTTCTTGCCACTCCCATCTAGCCCACATAGTTTTTGTTGAGAAATCAGCTGACAATCAGATGGGTGCTCCCTTGTAGGTAATAGACTGTTTTTCTCTTGCTGCTTTTAATATTCTCTCTTTGTCTTTTGCTCTTGGCATTTTAATGATGATGTGTCTTGATGTGGTCCTCTTTGGATTCCTTTTGTTTGGGATTCTGTGCATTTCCTGAACTTGCAAGTCTATTTCTTTCACCAGGTGGGAGAAGTTTTCTGTCATTATTTCTTCAAATAAATTTTCAGTGTCTTGCTCTCTCTCTTATTCTGGCACCCCCATAATTCTGGTTCATGATGTTGGTTCACTTGAAGTTGTCCCAGAGGCTCCTTACAATATCCTCATCTTTTTTTATTCTTTGTTCTTTTTTCTTTTCTGATTGTTTTCTGCTTCTTCATATTTCAAGTCTTAGATTTGATTCTTGTAAAACCTTATAACCATGGTTTTGAACTCTATATCCAGTCGTTTATTTTCCTCCATTTCTTTTGCTTGTGATCTGTTCCTTTGTCTCCACATTTTCACTGCTTCCCTGAGTTGGTAGAGTAGCTTTGTGTGCTAGGTGTCCTATATAGCCCAGTAGCTCTGCCTCCCCAGTTACCTGAGGTGGACTCTCTTGGTGCACCCCTTTGTGGACTATGTGTACAGCCTTGTTGTAGTTAAGTCTTCATTGTTGTTGGTATCACTGCGGGGAATTGACCTCCAAGACAATTGGTTGTGAAGATCAACTGTATCTACACCAGAACTTCTGTGCTGGAGTCAGCCTTATGAGCAAGATGTGCAGAATTGCAAAAGCTTCTGTGTTCAGCTTGGATGGGGCAGAGTCTTAGGGATGAGCAGGCAGCCTTGGTTTCCTGTTCGCCCTGTCCTACATGGTCCCTGGGTCTCAGTGCCCTTGGTAATCGCTGCAGCCTTCTCTGAGTGCACTCACACTCACACGCCTCCATCTGCTGCCTTTCTGGCTCCTCTGAGTTTCCATGCACTCCAGGGACCCAGAAACTGGGATTCAGTGCAGTTGAAACTGGATTTCAGCACAGTTGGGAGGTTCTGTCTTCCTCCTGCTAGAGAAAGCCAGTGGCACAATTAGCAGTCAATCCTCTCTATGCACCCTTGCGTGCGCCTCCTGACCTCTGCCTTTCATGGCTCCCCTAAGTTTCCATGCACTCCTCCCTTTTCACGACAGTCCAGACTCCCTCCATATGAGTCTCACCTAGAACTGGGGTTCAGTGCAGTCAGGAGTTTCCTTCTCCTTCTTTCTAGAGGAAACCAGCCAACCCCTCTGCAGCCTGTCCTCTGCATGCACGTGTCTCCATACCTCAGCTTTTTGCAGCTCCTCTGAGTCTCTGTGAGCCCCTCTCTTTCCTTCTAGTTGTAGAATTTCCACTCAGCCAGCTTTCCTGTGGTTCTGGATGATGTCCATTCTGTCTTTTAGCTGTAGTTTTGAAATTGTTGTGCGAAACAGCAGTTTAGGTGTTCGCCTATCCCACCATCTTGGTGTCTCCAAGTCTAATACTTTTTTGATGGAGTCTTTAAAGTTTTCTTTGTACAATATAATGTGATCTATGAATACCACTAACATACACCACACAGAAAAGGAAACTCAAAAGGGATAAAGGACTTAAACATAAGATGGGGAACCAAAAAAATTTTAGAGGAATACACAGGCAGCAAAATCTCAGAAATATGACAAAGCACTATCTTCACCAATACAGCTCCTAGGGCAATGGAAACTAAAGAGAAAATAAACAAATAGTACTACATCAAAATAAAAAGTTTCTGCACAGCAAAAGAAATCATCAACAAAACAAGAAGAAAGCCCACTGCATGGGAGAACATATTTGCCAATATTATCACCAATCAGGGTTTAATCTCCAACATTTACAGGGAACTCATACAACTTAACAAAGGAAGATAAACAACCCAATCAAAAAATGGGCAGCAGACCTAAATAAATACTTTTTGAAAGAGGACAGAAGGCAGGCCAAAAGACATATGAAAACACTAGAAGCCCATTGCACAAGATTTGTGCAATAAGCCTTCCTTCCCCTGGCTACCAACACTGGTTTTCCTCCAGCACCTGGGACCCAGGCCTTTGCTCCGGCCCCAGCAGAGAAGTCAAGCTTCTGCAGTCTTCAGTCTTTAGTCGTCTTCAGTCTTCAATCCTCAGTCATCTTCAGTCTTCAGTCTTCGCTTGGGCTGGAGCTTTCAGTTTTCATTCCATGCCTGCATATGCAAATTAATCAACCATCTTCTTTGGGTTAATTTGCATACTCATTCCTAATTGGCTGGTCAGCATCATGGAGGTATGATCAATTTGCATATTTCCATTTTATTAGTGTAGATGTTCAGAGTCACTAATCATCTAAGAGTTGCAAATCAAAACAACAATGCTGTACCATCTCACACCTGTCAGAATGGCTATCAACAAATCAAAAAACGACAAGTGCTAGTGAAGATGTGGAGAAAAAAGAACCTTCATGTACCACTAGTGGGAATGCAGACTGGTGCAGGCACTGAGGAGAACAGTATGGAGTTTCCTTAAAAAACTAAAAATGGAACTCCCATTTAACCAAGTAATTCCAGTTCTAGGAATACATCCCAAGAAACTAGAAATTTCAATCAAAAAGAATATATGCACCCCTATTCATAGCAACACATTTACAATAATTAAGATTTGGAAGCAGCCTAAGTGCCCATCAGTAGATGAGTGGATTAGAAAACTATGATACATCTACACAATGGAATATTATGCTGTGGCAAAAAAGAAGGGAGTCTTACCATTTGCAACAGCATGGATGGAACTGGAGAGCATTATGCTAAGTGAAATAAGCCAGTCTGAGAAAGACAAATATCACCTGATCACACTAATTCATGGAATATAATGAACAGCATAAACTGATGAACAAAAACAGATCCAGAGACAGAGAAGCATTGATCAGACTATCAAATCTCAGAGGGAAGGTAGGGAAGGAAAGGGGTAAGGAGAGAAATCAATCAAAGGACTTCTGTGCATGCATATACACCTAACCAATAGACACAGTCACCAGGGGTGTGAGGGAGGGAGGGAAGAAGCCAATGGGGGATAAGGACACATATGTGATACCTTAATCAATAAAGAGAGAAAAAATAAAATAAAAAATGAATTGGAAAAAAAATGAAAACATTTTCAGCCAAAAAGGCAACAGGCCTAGAGGAGTTTGGAAAAAGGCACCATCAAACATTTCTGAAACAAGAAATTTCTATTTGCTCTTTAAACCAATTCCTAGTCTAGTGAAATTTGAGATAGTGTGTGTGTGTGTGTGTGTGTGTGTGTGTGTAAAGAGCCAGAGTCCCTAATGACCAAGACTCAACAAAACACCAGAAGTCAGTGCTGGGCTGCCATGGCAACCCAGCACTGACTGCCACAGGGGCTGTGGATCAGGCCCAGAGAGAGGCCTGAAGAGAGAGAAGCAGGGTCTGATCCCCAGCCTCCATGGCAACTGTTGATCAGCTGTTGCCTCTCTCTTTCTCTCCCAGCTTCACCAGCAGCTGCACCTCTGTTTCTCTCAGGGCCTTCTCAGGGGCTGCTGATCAGCCCCGCCTCTTTGATGAGGCCTAGAGATAGGCCCAGAGATTCTGACTGGCATAGAAACTGACTAATCAGAACCAAATCTGGGTAAAGTGCCAGGAGGCAATAGCTGCCTAGGGGGCGAAGCTTTTGATGCTGACTGGCATAGAAACCGACCAATCAGAACCTAATCTGGGTGAACTGTGAAGACAGAACCTAAGGCGGGCACTGAGGAGGGGTTTTAAGGGCAACAGCTGTTTGGTGTAAAGTGATTCAGTTTTTCCATGATCGTTTTGTTAGTATAGTGCCTATGGCTGGCTATCAGTCCAGATATAGGGATTATGCGTTTTTGTCTGCCAAGAGCATCTCCTCCTGCTTAAAAAGGCTGCTCCCCCGACCCCAATTTAAGCAATCCTATCTTATATAATCCATCTATACTATTAAAAGGGTAATATACTAATTAGACTGGGTCAACTGGCCTTCTTCCAGATGTCCGACTCCCTTCCAGACAAAGCTATGGTGGTTGGAGTCAAGGCAGAGGCAGTTAGGGGTGATCAGGCTGGCAGGGGAGGACAGTAGGGGTGAGATCAGGCTGGCAGACAAGACAGTTAGGGGCAATCAGGCAGGCTAGCAGGTAAGCGGTTAGAAGCCAGCAGTCCCAGATTGCAAGAGGAATCGGGCCTAAACCGGTGGTTGGACATACCCCAAAGGGCCCCCAATTGGAGAGGGTGTAGGCTGGGCTGAGGGAACATCCCCAGGCACAAATTTCATGTACTGGGTCCTAGTGTGTAAACACAGAGGCCAAAATCCTAAATATAGTGTCATAAAATTATTTCAGAAGTGTAATAAATACAAAAGTATATTTTATATCATAAATTAGGGAGCAGTTAAATATTAAGACATTTATTGAAGCAGAAAAGCACATGATCATTTCAAGAAATGCAAAAGATATTTGATAAATTTCAACCAAAAAAAAATCACCTAGAAAACTGGAATTTAAAAACATTTCCATAGTATGGTTTTTAAAAAGTATTTATTGTAAGCCAGTCTGAAACATAATTTTAAACACTGGAACACACACTGTCTAAAGACAGGAGCAAAACAAGGATGTTCTCTTTTTCATTAAAATAATTATCTTTTTGCTTAGATTAAAAACACCTTGAAGGTTAAGACAATAACTATTTCATAGCTATATCAACACTTTTTTAAAATATATATTTTATTGATTTTCTACAGAGAGGAAGGGAGAGAGATAGAGAGTTAGAAACATTCATGAGAGAGAGACATCGATCAGCCACCTCCTGCACGCCCCCACTGGGGATACACCCGCAACCAAGATACGTGCCCCCAATTGGAATTGAACCTGGGACCTTTCAGTCCGCAGGTCGACGCTCTATCCACTGAGCCAAACCGGTTTTGGCACTACATCAACACTTTTAAAATATTTCATAAATAATATTTTTATGCCCAGAATATTTTAGTGAAAGGAAAACTCCTCAAAATGAGAGAGACAAGTAACATTTTAAAATTATGATTATATGTTTACTTATCTGAAAAAAAAATTATTATTTTTTCTTTCTCCTACTCTTGAGAAAGTTAGGAGATTAATTGATCATTAAAATTGTTTTGTAGTAATATATACACTGCAAATATCTACTCCAGATAGTCAAGAATTTCAAAAAGAAAAGAGAAAATGTTAACTGCTTCCTTTTGTGTTTTCCCCCAATTATAACAGTTATTTATAATAAATGATTTAACTGTGAATTTGGCTAATCATGTTGGATTCTACATGAGAAAAGCTAGAGACTCAGAGCTTGGAATTGGTTCAAGAGGCTTAAAATATGCCTAATAAATAGATGAGCCTTTGGACAAATTAGAATAATTTAATTTTAGCTTAAAAACAACTCCATGTCTTCTCCATGGTTTTATCACTATGTAAAAATAATGTTTGCACCATATTTTAATTAGTATAAAATTTGAGTTTAATTTGTAATAATTCCTATTTTTAAAATTTCCTTCATTAGCATTACGAATATTGGAAAGTATGTTTTTTTTCAGAAAATTTTAAATTGCAAAACATATAAAAATATTTTTAATAAGAAAATTAAATTAACACATTTTTAAAGAGTTTTTTCTTGTTAAGTTTATAATGCTAGAAGTCACAAGATGGTCTCATTTAAATTGTTAATCCAGACCTTTAGTTACTTTAAGATTTTAAGCTAATGTAAATTGTTTTATTTAATAAGTAGTCCAGCTACCTAGATAATTTCTCAGTAAGAAAAATATAACTTTGGTCTTTAAACATAGTTTTACATTTCTCTTGCTATTTATTTTTATATAGTGAATGACTATAGATTAAGGAGATATGTAACTTTAAATTGTATTTATCATCTTAACATTTATTTAAGTAAAATAAAACATATGCTCATAAAAATTTAGCTATATTAATCTTGGTTTCCTATTTTCTAGTTTTCTCATGTGTGTGGAAAAAAATTAAGTTGGTTAATTTTGTTAAAAGTGGTAATTAATAAAACTGGCTATGAAGAAATCATCATATGTATATAAGAAAATAAGTAAGGTTTGTTTTGTTTCAAGATTTTATTGATATTTATTTATTTATACATTTACTTATATAAGCATATAAATTTTATATATAAACATACAAATAAATTTTATATATGTAACCATATAAGTAAATTTGTCATATGTAAATATATAAATAAATTTATTTACACAATAAATTCACTTTTTTGGTGCACAGTTCTGAGATTTAATATATGCACAGATTCTTGTAAATCTAATAAATTCACATAAACAGAATATAGAATAATTTCAAAACTTTCCCAAAATTCCCTCTTACTGCCCAAAATGTAGTCACTCTCCCCTCATACCTAAGCTTGGTAACCACTGCTCCTCTGTCTCTATAATTTTGCCTTTTTCAGAATGTCATAAAAATTTAACTTTTTAAGATTGATTTCTTTAGCTTAATGTAAAACATTTGAGATACAACTATGGTATATGTATCAAAAGTTCATTACCTTTTATACCTGAGAATTATTCTATGGCTTGTTTAATCATTCACCCATTGAAGAACATTTACTTTGTTTCTTGTTTGGGGCAATTATGAATAATGTTATTATAAACATTTGTGTCCAGACTTGTGTGTACACAAATTTCTCTAAAATAAGTAGCTAAGAGCCAGATGTGATAGACTAAATCCTACACACAATGATGAATTCATGGACAGTGGAACTTACCTATACAGAAGAATCTCATTTCCTAGAATTTCCAATATTTTTTCAGTATATCTTCATGATCTGGTAGATTAATTTTTTTAACATACATATAAAAAAGTTCAGAAATTTTAAGTGCTCAGCTTAAAGAAGTTCACAAAATGAACAAAAGTGTAATCAGAACCCAGATTGTGAAATAAAATATAATCAGCACCCCAGATGGTCTCCCTCAAGCTCTCTTCTTCTCAACAAAGATAACCCCTAAACTCACTTCTACCAGTGACCTGTTTGGAAAACCTTTCATAGAGAAACTGTAATAGGTGGAAAAAACAGTCATAGATTCATAGAAAACTAAAAAAGAATTAAACAACATATGCCTGCGATTGTGCTGCCTCTGGATTCCTCTAGTATTTTTATGGTTTCCCGTCTAATGTTTAGGTCCTGTATCCATTTTGAGTTTATTTTTGTATTTGGTGTAACTTGGTGGTCCAGTTTCATTTTTTTGCATGTATCTGTCCAATTTTCCCAACACCATTTGTTGAAGAGGCTGTCTTGACTCCATTGTATGTTCATGCCTCCTTTGTCAAATATTAATTGAGTATAGTGGTTTGGGTGGGTATCTGGATTCTCTATTCTATTCCATTGGTCTATGTGTCTGTTCTTGTGCCAGTACCAGGCTGTTTTGAGAACATTTGCTTTGTAATATAGCTTGAAATTTGGTATTGAGATCCCAACTACTTTATTCTTCTTTCTCAGGATTGCTGTGGCTATTCAGGGTCTTTTTTGTTCCAGATGAATCTTTGAAGAATTCTTTCTAGGTCTGTGAAATACGTCGTTGGTATTTTAATGGGTAGTGCATTGAATTTATAGATTGCTTTGGTTAGTATGGACATTTTAATGATGTTGATTCTCCCAATCCATGAGCATGGTATGCTCTTCTATCTGTTTACATCTTCCTCTATCTCTTTTTTCAGTATCCTGTAGTTTTCTACATATAGGTCTTTTACCTCCTTAGTTATGTTTATTCCTAGGTATCTTAATTTTTTTTGGTGTGATGGTAAATGGGATTGCTTTTTTAGTCTCTCTTTCTGTAATTTTCTTCTTCACTGATATGCTCCAAAGGCAATGGAAGCTAAAGAAAAAATAAACAAATGGGACTACATCAAAATAAAAAGCTTTTGCACAGCAAAAGAAACCATCAACAAAACAACAAGAAAGACCACTGTATGGGAGAACATATTTGCAAATGTTATCACTGATAAAGGTTTAATCTCCAACATCTACAGCCAACTTATACAACTTAATAAAAGGAAGATAAACGATCCAATAAAAAAATGGGTAAGGGACCTAAATAGAACCTTTTCGAAAGACAACAAAAGGAAGGCCAAGAGACACATGAAAACATGTTCAAAGTCACTAATTATCCGAGAGATGCAAATCAAAACAACAATGTGATACCATCTTACATCTGTCAGAATGATACAATCATCAACAAATCAACAAACGACAAGTGTTGGCAAGGATGCGGAGAAAAAGGAACCCTTGTGCACTCTTGGTGGGAATGCAGACTGGTGCAGCCACTGTGGAGAACAGTATGGAGTTTCCTCAAAAAACTAAAAATGGATTTCCCATTTGACCCTGTAATCCCACTCTTAGGAATTTATCCTAAGAAATCACAAACACCAATCAGAAAGGATTTATGCACCCCTATGTTCATAACAGCACAATTTACCATAGCTACAATTTGGAAACAGCCAAGGTGCCCGTCAGCAGATGAGTGGATCAGGAAACAATGGTACATCTACACAATGGAATTCTATGCTGCCATTAAAAAGAACGAATTCTTACCATTTGCAGCAACCTGGATGGAACTGGAGAACCTTATGCTTAGTGAAATAAGCCAGTCAATGAAGGAGAAACACCACATGATCTCACTCATTTGTGGATAATAAAGAACATTATAAACTGATGAACTTTTAAAAGGATAGACACAGAAGCAGTAAAGCATCAAACAGACTGTCAAATTATAGCAGGAAGTTTAAGGAGAGGTGGGGTAGATAAGAGATCAACCAAAGGACTTGTATGCATGCATATAAGCATAACCAATGAACACAGACACTGAGGGGTTGGGTATGCCTGGGAGGTGGGGGGGCAATGGGGAGATATGTATACATGTACCACACACACAAAAAAAAAAAACTACAATGATATCACCTCACACCTGTTAGAATGGCTATTATAAAAAAGGTAAGAAATAACACGTGTTGGTATTTGAAGCAAAGAGAATAAAAACACTAATTAAAAAAAAGAATTAAACAAAAAATATGGCACTTATGAACTCAGAGGAAAATGCACTAGAAATAAAATAACCATTTGATTCAACTGTGATGATTGTTATTACAATTATCATAATATAATCACTGATTACTGCTTACTCCAAAAATAATGATAACTTTTGAGGTCTCTGAGTTCTTCGTAAACTGAGATGCAAAACAAAAGAATGGCAGAGAGAAGTTAAGGTACCACCTTTATCATACCTGATAGAGGCAAACTTCAGGGGGTAGTATCAAGTTTTTTTGCAAAGTGGAGTGATTAACACAGAACCAGACTTGGGGAGACTTACCCCTTGAGACGTAATCAGTGCTGGATGAAGATATGCTTTCTCACATGAGTTCCTTAGTGTTGCCCATTCAGACAACAGAAGTTCCTTACAGACAGCAGGTGCCTGTTTTCCATATAACATCCCTAGATTTTCAGTTTTCTTTGGAAAGTAGTTTAGTTTAATAAGGAGGAAAGTTTATCACCAATTCTTTTGATAAAAAGAAAACCGGTTTGGCTCAGTGGATAGAGCGTCGGCCTGCGGACTGAAAGGTCCCAGGTTCGATTCCGGTCAAGGGCATGTACATTGGTTGCGGGCACCTCCCCAGTAGGGGGTTGGGCAGGAGGCGGCTGATCGATGTCTCTCTCTCATCGATGTTTCTAACTCTCTATCCTTCTCCCTTCCTCTCTGCAAAAAATCAATAAAATATATTAAAAAAAACATTCTAGTCAATATTCATATAGGAGTATGTTTTAATTAAGATATAGCTAGTGCTGTAAAAACAAACTCCTAAATGTGTAATATCTCAAACACAGATTGAGTTCTTGTTCAGTAACAGGCCAAATCATATGTTCCTCATCAACAGACATAGCTTTGACATTTCCCACACATGGCTTCCAAGGTTGCACTAGTTTTCTCAGCATAGAGAAACAAGTAAAGGAGGTTTGTATGGGCCAGGCCTAGAAGGGCCTCTCATCCTTTCCATTCACCTTCAGCCAGCTGAAGACCTAATTGCAAAGGAAGCTGGGAAATGTAGTCTAACTATGAGTGCAGAAAGAAGAGGAGACTGAATTTTGGTTAACAGCTATCAATCTCTGCCACTGGATGTATGGTTCAGTTGGGCAAAACCTTATCTATTTCCCATTGTCTCCTGTGCCTGACATATAGTAGACGAGAGATAGAGATAGAGATAGAGATAGAGATAGAGATAGAGATAGAGATAGAGATAGAGATAGAGATA
>JAAGEH010000286.1:14667240-14682141 GCA_011751065.1 Lasiurus cinereus | reverse complement strand
AGATAGAGATAGAGATAGAGATAGAGATAGAGATAGAGATAGAGATAAAGATAGAGATAGAGAGATAGAGATAGAGATAGAGAGAGAGAGAGAGAGAGTGATATAGAGATAGAGAAACTGTCAAACTTTTCCAAAATAGCTTTTCCATTTTGCATTACTACCAGATATGATGTTAGCTCCATACTCCTAGTTTGTGAAGATATTTTACCATAAGTGGAAATTGAATTCATTAAATGACTTCTCTGCATCTATTTATATGAAATACAATGATTGGTATTACATTAGTAGATGCAGTATCAATGGTGAATTACATTAATCGATTTTTGAGTGGTGAACCAGCCTTGCTTAACTTTTAAGATAAACCCCATTTGGTCATGATGTATTGTTCTTTTGATGTTATGCTGGATTCAATTTGTTACTTTTTTTGATGATCTTTGCAGTTGTATTTATGAGAGATATTGGTCTGTAGTTTTCTTCTCTTGTATTGCCTTTATCTAATTTTGATCTCAAGATAGTGCTATTTTCATTCAAATGAATTTGGAAATGGTCCATATGTTTTGTGGAAGAAATTGTGCAAAATTAGTGTTATTTTATTTTTAATTTTTTTTAATTTTTTTTATTTTTTGGCCAAAAATGTGTGGTAACATACACCAATAACATTGTCTGGGCCTGGAGTTTTATATTTTAGAATATTTTAAACTATTAAGTCAATTCTTTAAATAGATATGGGACTCTTCAGGTTCTCTATTTCCTCTTATTTCTGTCTTTGAAAAAAAACAGTCATTTTCATGTAGGCTGTCAAATTTATGTGGATAGAGTTATTTAAAGCAATCCTTTATTATTCTTTCAATAGCTATGAGAGTATGCAGTCCTGCCAACACCTTGATTTGGGACTTTTTGATAGGGAATAAAATTTCTGTTGTTTTAATCCACAGGTTTGCAGTAATTTCTTACAGTGGTCCTTGGATACTAATACACCCAGATATTTATTATTTCAGTTGCTCTTTCTTAATTTGTAATATTCCAAACTTCACTACCTGAAGAGTTATTATGTTTCCTTTAAGGCAGGGTTTTAAGGCAGTAAATTGTCTTTGTTTCCCTTTACCTGAGAATGTGTTTATTTTATTTCATTCCTAATGGATAATTTCTCTGGCTATAGAATTTTGGGTTGACAGTCTGTTCTCACAGCACTTAAAAATGTTCTACTGTCTTCTGATCTCCTGGTGTCTGATGAGAAACCTTCAGTCATTTGAAATAGGCACTTTTCAATGGCTGTTTTCAAGAATTTTCATTTTCAGTTTTCAGAAGCTTGATTACTTTGTATTTGGGAGATTTCCTTCAGTTTATCCTATTTGGAATTTGTTGTGCTTATTGGTTGTCAATTTTATTTACCCTCACCAAACATGAATTTCTTTGCTCAGTAATAGTTTCCTTTTTTTATCACTAAGATTCTTCTCTAAATTTTTGGCATAGTCCTCATTTGTTCTATGAAATGGTTTGTATTTTTGAGAATAAAAAATGTTACTAATAATCATCTTATGTAATAAAAGCCTAATATGCAAATTGACCAAATGGTGGAATAACTAGTCACTATGACATGCACTGAACACCAGGGGGCAGATGCTCAATGCAGAAGCTGCCCCCAGCTCACAGGCCCCAGGCCAGCCAAGGCAGGTGCCAGTGGGGGGGTCCCCCTGATTGCCCCACCAGTTTCTCCACAGATCAGCCCTGATCACCGTCCAGGCCTAGGGACTTTATTCATGCATGAGTTTCTTGCACCAGACCTCTATTTTACTTATAATCATATTAATGAAATGAAATGAATTATATTAAGTTTACATAACAAAATATTTCAATAATTACATTTTTATGTTTAAAAAAAGCAATGTTCATGTACACAGACTAGTCTAATTGTCTAAAAAAGACTTAATTTTTTAAAAATATATTTTATTGCTTTCTTACAGAGAGGAAAGGAGAGGGATAGACAGTTAGAAACATCGATGAGAGAAAGAATCGATCAGCTGCCTCCTGCACACCCCCTACTAGGGATGTGCCCACAACCAGGATACATGCCCTTGATGGGAATCAAACCTGGGACCTTTCAGTCCGCAGGCTGACGCTCTATCCACTGAGCCAAACCAGTTTTGGCAAAGACTTAAATTTTAGGTTTCCCAATTTCAACACTGATGTTAACTGGGGATAATCATAGTACACTTTAAGGCACAAATCAAAAGGCTGTGGAGTTTTCTCAGTGTCCTCACTGCTCATAATGTATTCTTCCTCCCAGAGTAAGACTATATACTTATACATTTATTGCTTTACACCTCAAGAGAGAATTTCCCCATTATCCATTCTGCAATTCTCCAGGACATTTAGTCTTTAAAAGAGACATCACAGTAAAATTGTCCTTGTGGCTTGGTGAAGAGAACTAGAATAAGTTCAATTAATAATTAATACAAGAGTCCAGCTGTTATGACTCAGTGATTGATTGCCAACCTATAAACCAGGGGCTCATGGTATGATTCCCAGTAGGGCACATGCCCCAATGCAGCTTCAGTCCCCAGAGGAGCAGGAGAGTGTGCAGGAGGCAGCTGATCAATGATTCTCTTTCATCATTGATATTTCTATATATATCTCTCTCCCTCTTCCTTTCTGAAATCAATACAAATATTTAAAAATAATTAATTCAAGCCCTAACTGGTTTGGCTCAGTGGATAGAGCATCGGCCTGCGGACTAAAAGGTTTCAGATTCGATTCCGGTCAAGGCCATGTACCTTGGTTGCAGGCACAACCCCAGTAAGGAGTGTGCAGGAGGCAGCTGAAGCGATGTTTCTTTCTCATTGATGTTTTAACTCTCTACCCTTCTCCCTTCCTCTCTGTAAAATATCAATAAAATATATTTTTTAAAATAATAATTAATTCAATAAGAAAACTATAGGGTGTGGACACTTAGACTTATGTTTTATTCTTTTTCTGAACAGTGAATAACTGTCCCAGCCAGATTTCAAGCTTAGGATCCTTAGGAATCCTCCAGATGCTGATAATGTTGGGGGTTGGGCAGTTTATAACAAAGACCTTCAGATTAAGGAGACAATTGTAAATAGTAGGCAGTTTCCATTTAAGATTAATGAGCAAGATTCAGATGACCAGAACTACTGATTCTCATGCTTTTATTTACATTATTTTGTCCTCTATTTCCCTAGATATTTTCTTTCTTCCTGGTTTAACATTCCTGATTGTGAGTAGACATTTACTAATTCTGATATCTGTACAGTTTCCATACTTAATAATTTGTTTGTGTACATATATTTCTTGGCATGATTCTAATACCTGCCTATGATTTGATTGTGATTTGGTTAAAGCATAAAATCAAACTGGCTATTGGGTTTGTACTCATTTTTGGATGGGTGCTACCTAGCTTCATTTGGTACTATTTCCTTAATACAAATCAGACAAAACCAACTCCTTGTTAATCCCTATAAACTGGGCTCAACTACCAAGCAACTTATTTAAATGGCAAATACCACAATATAGAAATCTAAAGTTTCTACTATGTCAAACCTACACAGGGTTGCTCCTTTTCCTGTAGGAAAAAAAAAAATAGCACACAGAGGAGCTAGCCTATGTAATCAAGCTTTCACAGATATAGAGCATAGAAAAAGCTAGGTAACACATGGGGTAGATTGAAAAGTTGCCTCACTTTAATAGACCTTTCAATAAAGGTGCATTAGTTACGTTAAACCCTCATGCCTATCCAATGTATAGATTTCAGTCAATAGTCTTTTGTGTTTCAAATCCAATACCACTTGTTAGGGGCGACCCTATGATCTGTTTTCAGTGAAATACTCATATGTGGATGTCAAATAGAATTGGCCTGTCACCAGGCAATGGAATTTGTGACATGCCTATTCTATTTAATACACATATATGAATATTTAAAGTATAAAAGACTATTGAAATCTGTAAACTGGACAGGCATCTCTAATATTAGTAAACTTCAGGATAGTTCTTAATATTACCCTTGGTCTATTCTGACCCACCAATTTCCCTTCTAAAAAAATAGACATTTAGATCATTTAACCCAAAAAGTAAAAAATTCTGAGCTTCAATTTACATTTAAAAATATCCCCCCAATATGCCAAATTTGGGTTTTGATATCTGGTCAGGGCACATACCAGAAGCAAGAAAATTTATATTTCTCCTACTCTCTCTCAAATAGAAAATAAATAAAAACAATCACTGAAGGAATATTTAGATGATTTTCTTCTTCATTTCACACTTTACATGAGGCTTGAAAAGAAGGCAGAATTCTATAAGCAATGGTACAGAAACTAGTAGGAGAATGACAATATCATTGAGTCCATGGAACTCCTCACCCAAGAGGCTCATAAATTTGGACAGGTAGTTGTTCAAAACTGAGGCCTTTCAGAATGGAACATGTGCTGACTTAGGACATAAGGATGGAATGTTGTCCTTACATTGCAACAGACTTCTGTTGGATCTCTATTATTAAATTATCCAGAAAGCAAACATAAAAATCATAAAATTATGAAATTTAGCTAATATCCCCATATCTGGTTGTGTGGCCTGTGCAGATTGAAAATGCTATCAGTACTCTTGATTTAATCTGGCCATTTGACTCCTGCCTTACAAGTTATTACAAGCTCATAGCATAACTGTTCTCTTAGTAATTGCCCATGTTGCAACTCTCATTTGCTCTCCAAAGTCTTTTTTTTTCTTTCTCATAATAATATTCCCTTTTTTCCTTAAAAACATTTAAATTTATCTTTGTTTTTTTAATTTGTTTAAATAAATTTTTATTGTTCAGATTATTACATTTGTTTCACTTTTTTCCCATAGCTCCTTTCCACCTGGCTCCCACCCCACCCTCTGCCCTTACCTCCTCCCCATCACATTGTCCTCATCAATAGGTGTATGATTTTTTGTCCAATCTCTCCCTGCATGCCCCTCACCTCTTTCCCCTTGAGAATTATCAGTCCACTCCCTTTCAATGCCCCTAATTCTGTGATATTCACCAGTTTATTCCATTCATCAGATTTTCAATTCACTTGATTTTTAGATTCATTTCTTGATAGATATGTATTTATTGTTAATAGTTTTATCTTTACTTTTTTCTTCTGCTCCTCTTCTTAAAGAGTACCTTTCAGCATTTCATATAATAGTGGTTTGGTGCTGATGAACTCCTTTAGTTTTTTCTTATCTGTGAAGCTCTTTATCTGCCCTTCAATTCTGAATGATGGCTTTGTGGGGTAGAGTAATCTTAATTGTAGGTTCTTGCTGTTCATCACTTTGAATATTTCTTGCCACTCTTGTCTGTCACTTAGTAAAGTTTGGAATGACTACCCTCAAAAAGTTTTCACATGACCACAACACCACTCAAACATTGGTATAAATCTTGAGCAATCATCTCTGAAGATGATAATGGTCTATCCTGCAGCCTAGGCAGAGAAAAAAACAAAAGGATTCCTGACAACTGAAAGCAACATAATTGCCCATGTTTATTTTAAACCCAGACACATTTTCCCATTCCTGTGTTAAACAATATTGGGCAAAGCAAAAATGACTACCTGCTTGCTCCAAGGATTACTTGCTCTCAAGAAGATAAGCCTATAAACCAACTTAATAGTTTACTTATCAAAACTAACAATTTATTTATCAAGATCCTCATCTGCTATGCCTAGTGGGAGGTGGATGTCTGCGGGAGTCTGAAGCCTGCACCTATCAAGCAGCCAGGGACCGGGGACCCAGAACTCTGCTCTCCAATCGGCACAGACATGCGGCGGAACCAGAGATCCACAGAGCACAAGGACAGTGCCTTGTGTGCTGTACCTGGTCGTGTTCTAGTTTGTGCCTTTCAATCAACGTAGGAGAGAGAACTACATAACCAGACACCCGGAGAAGAAAGACCATGGGCAGAAAAAGAAACAGCCCACATAAGACAGAAAGGCACGTTTCACCAGAAAAGGAAGTAAACGAAATAGAACCAGAAAAAAGCCTACCAGAGAAAGAGTTCAGAGAAATGATCATAATGTGGTTGAAAAGAATGGAAGACAAATTTGACAATATGAGTAAGAGCCAAGAGGAAATGAAGAAGAACCTAGAGGAGGTGAAGAAGCAGCAAGAAGAAATGCAGAATAATCAAGAAGAACTGAAAAATGACATCACTGCTATAAAGAACTCAATAGAAAGCATCAAAAGTAGACTAGAAGAAGCAGAGGACCGCATCAGTGAGCTAGAAGACACGGTAGGAAAAAATACCCAAGTTCAGCAGCTTCTAGAAAAAAAAGTTAAAAAGCAAGAGGAGAGTCTAAGGGAACTTTGGGATAACATGAAACAAAACAACATCCGCATAATTTGGGTCCCAGAAAGAGTGGAAACTGAACAAGGATTAGAGAACGTGTTTGAAGAAATAATGACAGAAAATTTCCCCAATATAGAAAAGAAAAAACCCACACAAATCCAAGAAGCTCACAGAGCCCAAAGCAAAATGAACCCCAACAAACCGACACCGAGGCACATTATAATTAAATTGGCAAACACCAACGACAAAGTAAGAATCTTAAAAGCAGCCAGAGAGAAACAGAAAGTTACCTACAAAGGAACCCCCATAAGACTAGCTACTGACTTCTCAACAGAAACTCATCAGGCCAGAAGGGAATGGAATGAAATATACAAAGTCATGCAAAGGAAGGGTCTGAATCCAAGAATACTGTACCCTGCAAGACTCTCAATCAAAATTGAAGGTGAAATCAGAAGCTTCACAGACAAAAAAGGACTAAGGGAATATATTACCACCAAACCAGCAATGCAAGAAATGTTAAAAGGTCTGCTGTAATAAAAAGAAAGAGGAAGCGAAGAAGGAACTCGGGGGTGAGGACTAAAAATGGCAACAGATAAGTACTTATCAATAATAACTTTAAATGTAAACTGATTAAATGCTCCATTCAAAAGACATAGGGTAACCAATTGGATAAGAAAACATGATCCATATATCTGCTGTCTGCAAGAAACCCACCTTAGGAAAAGAGATGCACACAGATTGGGGGTGAAGGGATGGAACATGGTATTTCAGGCAAATGGAAATAAAAAAAAGCTGGGGTAGCAATACTTATATCTGACAAATTAGATCTCAAAGTGAAGGGCATAACAAGAGATAAAGAAGGCCACTTCATAATACTAAAGGGAACAATCCAACAAGAAGAAATAACTCTGGTAAACATATATGCACCCAATATAGGAGCACCTAATACATAAAAAAACTCTTGGAGGATATTAATGGAGAGATTAACAGCAATACAATCATAGTAGGAGAATTTAATACCCCACTGTCACCACTGGACAAATCCTCTAAACAAAAAATCAGCAAAGAAACATCAATCCTAAATGACTCACTAGAACAGATGGAATTAATTGACATCTTCAGAACATTTCACCCCAAAGCCACAGAATATACATTCTTCTCCAGTGCACATGGGTCATTTTCAAAGATAGATCATATGTTGGGTCATAAGAAAAGTCTCTTTAAATTCAAGAAGATAGAAATCATATCAAGCATTTTCTCAGACCACAGTGGCATAAAACTGGAAGTCAACTATAATAAAAACAATAGAAAGAAATCAAACACATGGAGACTAAACAGCATGCTATTAAACAACGACTGGGTAATCAGTGAGATCAAGGAAGAAATAAAAAACATCATGGCAACAAATGAGAATGACAACACAACAATACAAAATTTATGAGACACAGTGAAAGCAGTCTTGAGGGAAGTTCATAGCCCTAGAAGCCTACTGCAAAAAACAGGAAACAATGGTAATAAATTACCTAAACCTACAACTCAAAGAGCTAGAACGAGAGCAACAAGAAAAGCCCAGTGTACTCAGAAGGAAGGAAATAGTGAAGATCAGAGCGGAGATAAACAACTTGGAGACCAAAGAAACAATTCAAAAGATCAACAAAACAAAGAGCTGGTTCTTTGAAAGGATAAACAACATTGATGGACCTCTAGCCAGGCTCACCAAGAAGCAAAGAGAGAAGACCCAAATAAACAAACTCAGAAATGAAAGAGGAGAAATAACAACAGACCCTGTGGAAATACAAAGGATTGTTAAAAAATACTATGAACAACTCTATTCCAACAAATTGGACAACCTGCAAGAAATGGACATTTTCCTAGAAAAATATAACCTTCCAAAACTCAATGAGGAGGAAACCAAACTATGGAAGACCTTGAAGCAGTAATCAAAAAGCTTCCAGCAAATAAAAGCCCAGGTCCAGATGGCTACACAGGAGAGTTTTACCAAACATTCAAGGAAGAATTAAAACCTATCCTCCTCAGACTATTCAAAAACATTCAAGAAGAAGGAACACTTCCAAACACCTTCTATGAAGCCAGCATCACCCTAATACCAAAACCAGATAAAGACAACACAATGAAAGAGAATTATAAGCCAATATCTCTCATAAACATAGATGGCAAAATCCTCAACAAAATTCTAGCAAACCGGATCCAGCAGTACATCAGAAAGATCATACACCATGACCAAGCAGGATTCATCCCAGGAATGCAGGGATGGTACAATATCCGCAAATCAATAAATGTGATACATCACATAAACAAATTGAGAGATAAAAATCACATAGTCATATCAATTGATGCAGAAAAAGCATTTAACAAAATCCAACACCCTTTCTTGATAAAAACTCTCAGCAAAGTGGGAATAGAAGGATCATACCTCAACATCATAAAAGCCATATATGATAAACCCAGAAGCTAACATCATACTCAATGGGCAAAAACTAAAACCATTTCCCCTAAGAACAGGAACAAGACAGGGATGCCCACTCTCACCTCTCCTGTTCGACATAGTACTGGAAGTATTAGCCATTGCAATTAGACAAGAAGAAGAAATAAAAGGCATCCAAATTGGAAAAGAAGAAGTAAAGCTGTCCTTATTTGCAGATGACATGATATTGTACATAAAAAACCCAAAGGACTCCATTCCAAAACTAATTGACTTAATTAATGATTTCGGCAATGTAGCAGGATACAAAATTAATGCTAAGAAGTCTGTGGCATTTCTATACACTAATAGTTAAATTATAGATAGAGAAAGTAAAAAAGCAATCCCATTTACCATCGCACCAAAAAAATTAAGATACCTAGGAATAAACCTAACTAAAGAGGTAAAAGACCTATATGTAGAAAACTACAGGACACTGAAAAAAGAGATAGAGGAAGATGTTAACAGATGGAAGAGCATACCATGCTCATGGATTGGGAGAATCAACATCATTAAAATGTCCATACTACCTAAAGCAATCTACAGATTCAACGCACTACCCATTAAAATACCAACGACATATTTCACAGACCTAGAAAGAATTCTTCATAGATTCATCTGGAACAAAAAAAGACCACGGATAGCTACAGCAATTCTGAGAAGGAAGAATAAAGTAGGTGGGATCTCAATACCAGATTTCAAGCTATACTACAAAGCAACTGTTCTCAAAACAGCCTGGTACTGGCACAAGAACAGACATATAGACCAATGGAATACAATAGAGAACCCAGATATCCACCCAAACCACTATGCTCAACTAATATTTGACAAAGGAGGCATGAACATTCAATGGAGCCAAGATAGCCTCTTCAATAATTGGTGTTGGGAAAATTGGACAGATACATGCAAAAAATTGAAACTGGACCACCAACTTACACCAAATACAAAAATAAACTCAAAATGGATACAGGACTTAAACATTAGAAGGGAAACCATAAAAATACTAGAGGTATCCACAGGCAGCACAATCTCAGGTATATGCCGAAAGAACTTCTTCACTGATACTGCTCCAAAGGCAATGGAAGCTAAAGAAAAAATAAACAAATGGGACTACATCAAAATAAAAAGCTTTTGCACAGCAAAAGAAACCATCAACAAAACAACAAGAAAGATCACTGTATGGGAGAACATATTTGCAAATGTTATCACTGATAAAGGTTTAATCTCCAAAATATACAGCCAACTTATACAACTTAATAAAAGGAAGATGAAGGATCCAATAAAAAAACGGGCAAAGGACCTAAATAGAACCTTTTCGAAAGATGACAGAAGGAAGGCCAAGAGACACATGAAAACATGTTCAAAGTCATTAATCATCCGAGAGATGCAAATCAAAACGACAATGCGATACCATCTTACACCTGTCAGAATGGCAATCATCAACAAATCAACAAATGACAAGTGTTGGCGAGGATGCGGAGGAAAAGGAACCCTTGTGCACTGTTGGTGGGAATGCAGACTGGTGCAGCCACTGTGGAGAACAGTATGGAGTTTCCTCAAAAAACTAAAAATGGATCTCCCATTTGACCCTGTAATCCCACTCTTAGGAATTTATCCTAAGAAATTACAAACACTAATCAGAAAGGATTTATGCACCCCTATGTTCATAGCAGCACAATTTGCAATAGCTACAATTTGGAAACAGCCTAGGTGCCCGTCAGCAGATGAGTGGGTGAGAAAACTGTGGTACATCTACACAATGGAATTCTATGCTGCCATTAAAAACAAGGAATTCTTACCATTTGCAGCAACCTGGTTGGAACTGGAGAGCCTTATTCTTAGTGAAATAAGCCAGTCAATGAAGGAGAAGCATCACATGATTGCACTCATTGGGGGATAATAAAGAACATTATAAATTGATTAACAAAAGGATAGATACAGAGACAGTAAAGCTTCAAACAGACTGTGAAATTACAGCAGGAAGATTAAAGTTAGGTGAAGTAGATAAGAGATCAATCAAAGGACTTGTAGGCATGCATATAAGCATAACCAATGAACATAGACACTGGGGGGTTGGGGTATGACTGGGAGGGAGGGGGAGCAATGGGGAGATATGTATAAAAATTTTTAAAAAAAGATCCCTATCTGCTATGCCCATCAATCCAATTATTGTATCATAAACTCTTCCCAATCCCAACCAAGTTACCCACCTTGCAAGACTCAGTTTGAAATCTCCTAAATTAGTTGACTCTAAACCCTATAATTTCTCCACTTTTAGAAGCTATTGATATATTTTTCAAGCTGGTGTTCTCCTTCATTGCTGTAAGTCTAATAAACTTTGTCTTTTTTTTTTTTAATTAATCCTCACCTGAGAATATTTTTTTCATTGACATTTTGAGAGAGTGAAGGAAGGGAGGAGGGGCCAGAGAGAGAGAAAAAAAAAAAAACATCAATGTGATAGACACATCAGTTCATTACCTCCCACACGTGCCCCAAATAGGGCCAGAGATCAAACTTACAACCCAGATACATGCTCTTGACCAGGAATCAAATCCATGATGCTTTGGTCCAGGGGCCAATGCTCTAACCACTAAGCCAAATCAATCAGGGTAATAAACAGTATTAGTTGATCAATGGGCTTCTCTGGTGGTCAGAATGTTGGCACTACTAAACTTTTATCAAAATGGGCATTTGTCCTCAGAATATCTTACTTGACTGGTTTTTTAATATCCCTTAAGATTCTTCTGAAATTCATAGAAAACTTTCATTCACTTTGGTGATCCTCACCCCTATGGCTTATCCCGTAGCCATGAGCACTACAGTGGAATGCAGATAAAGCTTATGGAAAACAGAAGATGAGAAGATTACTCATTGTCCTACTTCTCTGCCCAACCTGCATTCTACTTTGTTTATAGACAGACATGTAGAGGTATTCCCTAGCTATGCAACAGAGAAATCCAGCCACCTACTTCATGCTTCCATACACAACAAGCTGTTTTCTGGGGAACAGAAAACTCAATGTTCCTCCACCAATTTCATAGTCTCCAGATTCTCACTCTAAAAATTTGATGGTGTCCTTCTTTCCTAAGATTCATCCACATCTTTGTTAAAGCAAGTGTCCCTGGCCCTAATTTTTTTTCTGATTTTGGGTTTCCTGTTTTCCCTCCCCATCAACATTTCATGACATAGTGTGGGAGAGCATAAAATGTCTGGCCTGATAGAGTTCCTTTCTTACATATTTACAAACTCTCCTGAAGCCCCAATTGCCCATACTTATTCAAATGAGTCAAAATTTATCTCCAGAAAGTTTATAATAAAGGACATTAGCACATGATAATGCCCCCCTCCTTGTAAGACTGCTTCACAGCCTTAGGTTAGGGCCTGAGCCTTTGGACCTGCTAAGCTAATTAGGACCAATTAACTATATAACATCATTATCAACTGCAATAAAGCACTTTTATGTCTTTTAAAAGTACTATGAACTGACCTCATTTAAATTTATTTTATCTAGAAAAGACGTTTCAGTGCCCAGCTCCTTTCTTCCAGGCATGGATGCAGAGGGAGAAGGAAGGAGACGGAGGGAGAGATAGGAGGTCTCTGCTCTTTTTGAAGGCTCTGGTTCAGCCCAGGTTGCTATGCAAGTCCAGGTCTATTTTATTTTTAATTTTTTTATTACCTTTTTTTAAATTTAATAAATCTTTATTGTTCAGATTAAAATTTTTCCACTCTTTTTCCCCCATAGCTCCCCTCCACCCAGTTTCCACTCCACCCTCTGCCCTTAGCCCCTGCAATGTCCTCATCCATACGTGTAGGATTTTTGTCCAGTTTCTTCTGGCACCCCCCACACCCCTTTCCCCCCAAGAATTGTCAGTCCACTCCCTTTCTATGCCCCTGCTTCTATTATATTCACTAGTTTATTCTGTTTATCATATTATTTTATTCACTTGATTTTTAGATTCACTTGTTGATAGATATGCATTTGTTGTTCATAATTTTTATCTTTACCCTTTTCTTCTTCCTTTTCTTAAAGAATTCTTTTCACAGAATCCAAGATGGTGGCATAGGTAAACATCTACACTGCTGCCTCGCACAACAATTTCCAAACTACAACTAAAAGACAGAATGAACATCATCCAGAACCACAGGAAAGCTGGCTGAGTGGAAGTTCTACAGCTAGAAGGAAAGAGAGGGGCTCACAGAAACCCAGAGGAGCTGCAAAAAGCTGAGGTACGGAGATGAGCACACTGAGAGAGTGGGTGCCAGAGTACCTGGCTGGCTTTCTCTGGCGGGAGGGAAATGGAAACTCCCAACGTCATTGAACCCCTTCTCTTACGACACTAAACCCCAGATCCAGCCGACACTCATACAGGGTCAGTTTGGACTGTGAAAAGGGAGAGGTGCATGGAAATTTAGGGGAGTCGCAAAAGATCAGAGGGCTGGTGGCGGCGCGCACGGCACTGCGAGGAAGACAGATTGCTGATTGTGCCGCTGGCTTTCTCCACTGGGCGGGAGACAGACCCTCCCAACTGTGCCACTTCTGACTCCACTAAGCCCCTGTTTCGGGTGAAACCCTGGAGACCTAGACTCGTGTGGTCCTGGTGCACAGGGGAGCAGGAAAGGCAGCGGTTAGAGGCACTGCGGGTGCGTGTGCACAAGGACCACACAAGGACCACTCCAGCGATTACCCAGTCACGTGAGACTCAGGGGCCGTGGAAGGCAGTGCCGACTGGAAGGCAAGGCGGTCCCTTAAGCCCTGAGACTCCACCCCTCCCAAGCTCAACAGAGGCTTCTTCGGTGTTGCAAGTCTGGCATTATAAGGCTGAATTCAACACAGAAGTTTCCCCAGCATAGTGAAAATACCGAGACAAGGGAAGGGATCACAAACAAAAGAAATGGAGGGGGAAAAAATGACTGGATATAGAGTTCAAAACCATGCTTATAAGGTTTTTCAAGAATATGCTAGAAAAGTTGGATAAACTTAGCGAGAGCCAAGAGGAGATGAAAAAGGACCAAGTAGAGATGCAAAAGAGCCAACTAGAGATGGTAAAGGTCCAACTAAAGATGAAAAAGGACCAACTAGAAATTAAACATTCACTGACTGAAATAAAAAATATTATACAGAGTCCTAACAGCAGACTAGAGAAAGGCAAGAATCAAGTCAATAATTTGAAATATAAAGAATCAGAAAACACTCAACTGGAAAAGCAAGAAGAGAAAAGAATCCAAAAATGTGAAGATAATGTAAGGAGACTCTGGGACAGCTTCAAACGTACCAACATCAGAATTGTGGGGGTGCCAGAAGAAGAGAGAGAGCAAGATACTGAAAACCTATTTAAAGAAATAATGACTGAAAACTTCCCACATCTGGTGAAAGAAATAGACTTACACGTCCAGGAAGCACACAGAACCCCATATAAAAGGAATCCAAAGAGGACTACACCAAGACACATCATAATTAAAATGCCAAGAGCAAAAGAAAAAGAGAGAATATTAAAAGCAGCAAGAGAAAAACAGTTAATTACCTACAAGGGAGCACCCATAGGACTGTCAGCTGATTTCTCAACAGAAATGATGCAGGCCAGACGGGAGTGGCAAGAAATATTCAACGTGATGATGAATAGCAAGAACCTACAACCAAGAATAATCTATCCAGCAAAGCTATCATTCAGAATTGAAGGGCAGATAAAGAGCTTCACAGATAAGAAAAAGCTAAAGGAGTTCATCAACTCCAAACCAGTATTATATGAAATGCTGAAAGGTACTCTTTTAGAAGAGGAAGAAGAAAAAGGTAAAAGATAAAAAATTATGAACAAATACATATCTTATCAACAAGGGAATCTAAAAATTAAGTGAATTAAAAATTTGATCAACAGAATAAACTGGTGAATATACTAGAATCAGGAGCACAGAAAGGGAGTGAACTGATAATTCTCAGGGGGAAAGGGGTGAGGGGTGTACAGGGAGAGACTGGACAAAAATCATACACCTATGGATGAGATCAATGGGAGGGAGGGAAGGATGGGAGCTGGGTGGAGGGGTGCTATGGAGGGGAAAAAAGAAAAACAAATGTAATAATCTGAATAATAAAGATTTAATT
>JAAGEH010000286.1:14571254-14666840 GCA_011751065.1 Lasiurus cinereus | reverse complement strand
TTTAAAGAAATAATGACTGAAAACTTCCCACATCTGGTGAAAGAAATAGACTTACACGTCCAGGAAGCACACAGAACCCCATATAAAAGGAATCCAAAGAGGACTACACCAAGACACATCATAATTAAAATGCCAAGAGCAAAAGAAAAAGAGAGAATATTAAAAGCAGCAAGAGAAAAACAGTTAATTACCTACAAGGGAGCACCCATAGGACTGTCAGCTGATTTCTCAACAGAAATGATGCAGGCCAGACGGGAGTGGCAAGAAATATTCAACGTGATGAATAGCAAGAACCTACAACCAAGAATAATCTATCCAGCAAAGCTATCATTCAGAATTGAAGGGCAGATAAAGAGCTTCACAGAGAAGAAAAAGCTAAAGGAGTTCATCAACTCCAAACCAGTATTATATGAAATGCTGAAAGGTACTCTTTTAGAAGAGGAAGAAGAAAAAGGTAAAAGATAAAAAATTATGAACAAATACATATCTTATCAACAAGGGAATCTAAAAATTAAGTGAATTAAAAATTTGATCAACAGAATAAACTGGTGAATATACTAGAATCAGGAGCACAGAAAGGGAGTGAACTGATAATTCTCAGGGGGAAAGGGGTGAGGGGTGTACAGGGAGAGACTGGACAAAAATCATACACCTATGGATGAGATCAATGGGAGGGAGGGAAGGATGGGAGCTGGGTGGAGGGGTGCTATGGAGGGGAAAAAAGAAAAACAAATGTAATAATCTGAATAATAAAGATTTAATTTAAAAAAAAAAGAATTCCTTTCAGCATTTCATATAATACTGGTTTGGTGTTGATGAACTCCTTTAGCTTTTTCTTAACTGTGAAGCTCTTTATCTGAACTTTAATTCTGAATGATAGCTTTGCTGGGTAGAGTAATCTTGGTTGTAGTTTCTTGCTATTCATCATTTTGAATATTTCTTGTCACTCCCATCTGGCCTGCATAGTTTCTGTAGAGAAATCATCTGACATTCATATGGGTGCTTCCTTGTAGGTAACTCACTATTTTTCTCTTGCTGCTTTTAATATTCTCTCTTTGTCCTTTGCTTTTGGCATTTTAATTATGATATATCTTGGTGTGGTCCTCTTTGGATTCCTTTTGTTTGGGATTCTGTGCATTTCCTGGACTTGCAAGTCTATTTCTTTCACCAGGTGGGGGAGTTTTCAATCTTTATTTCTTCAAATAGGTTTTCAGTATCTTGCTTTCTCTCTTCTCTGGTACGCCCATAATCCTAATGTTGGTACACTTGAAGTTGTCCCAGAGGCTCCTTACACTATCTTCATATTTTTGGATTCTTTTTTTTTTTTTTTGCTTTTCTGGTTGAGTGTTTTCTGCTCCTTTGTATTTCAAATCTTTGACTTGATTCTTGTGATCCTCTAATCTGCTGTTAGATCTCTGTATAATACTTTTTATTTCAGTCAGTGTATGCTTAATTTCTAGTTGGTCCTTTTTCATACCCTGGAGACTCTCACTAAATTTATTGGCCTTTTCTAGGAAATTCTTGAAAAACCTTATAACTGTGGTTTTGAGCTCTACATCCAGTCATTTGCTTTCTTCCATTTCTTTCATTTGTGATCTGTTTCTTTGTCTCTGCATTTTCACTGCTTCTCTGAGTTGGAAGAGTAGCTTTGTGTGCTACGTGCCCTATAAGGCTCAAGGGCTCAGCCTCTCCAGTTACGTGAGGTGGACACTCTTGGTGCACCCCTTTGTGGGCTGTGTGCACAGTATTGTAGTAATTAAGCCTTGATTGTTGTTGGTATCATTGGGAGGAATTGACCTCCATGCCAGTTGGCTGTGAGGATCAGCTGTGTCAACTCTGGGAGAACTTCTGTGCTTGAGACACCTTATGAGACAAGACTTGCAAAATTGCAAAAGCCTCTGTGCTCAGCTTGGATGGGGCAGAGTCTCAGGGTGGAGCAGACAGCATTGGTTTCCCGTCAGCCCTGCCCAATAGGCTCTTGGGTCTTAGTGTCCCATGGTAATTGCTATAAGCACCTCTGAGAGAAAGCCACCTTCAAGTTCCACCCACTGCCAGACAATCCAGTTTCTTCCCAAATGAGTCTGGGTCCCCAGAGTCTTGCCCCGACCTGGAGTTCAGTGCAGTCAGGAACTTTTGTATCCCTCCTGCTTGAGAAAGTCAGCCATGCACTCAGTTGCCAGTCCTTTCCACATATGCGTCTCAGTACCTCTGCCTCCTGCAGCTCCTCTGAGTCTCAGTATGCCTTTCTCTTTCATTCTAGTTGTAGAATTTCAACTCAGTCAGCCTTCCTGTAGTTCTGGATGATGTCTATTTTGTCTTTTATTTGTAGATTTGATATAGTTGTGTGAGGCAGCAGTTTAGGTGTTACCTATGCCACCATCTTGGTTTCTCCTCTTCCAGGTCTATTATTACTGGTGATATGCTACTTCAAGCACAGCCACATATTTAACTTTTCACAAGGAAAAAAGTGGCTTTCTTTTGTTGGGTGAAGCAACTCAGAATAATCTACTAGACCCTTCTACTAGTGTTCACTGAGATGTGACTGGCATTTAAGCAGCTCAATGTATAATGTTAAACTTATGCTCTTCCTCATAATACTCAGCACAATTTAAATTACATTTATTTGGAAGATTACTCAGTGCATCTTTACCCACTAAAATATATTTCCCCTAAGTCAGGATGCTTCCTTGTTATGTAATCAGTGGTCTTGGTGTATAATTGGTGTCACCTGGTATACCCTCACTAGGGTATAAAAAGCCCTCAGTATACACCTTAAATGTGTGAATAAAAGAAACTGCTCAAATAGAAAGAAAATCAGTCATCTGCAGGCAATGCTTCCTAAATTATGCCTGTTCTCACAAGTGTGCCATGCAATAAGAAAAATAAGTAGGATAGAGTAAATTTTCATAATTTTACATAGTTTATGCTATATTTTATTCCACTTTCTTGATTTTAAAAAGGCTTCAAATTCTTTTATGAAATGGTGGTATTAATATATGACAGTTTTCTGAGTTTGTGATTTTTAAATTGATATTACTTGGAAAATTAAAATTGGCAACACTATCTCAGTCATCCAACGTCATTTTATTTTAATAATTTTCTTCTTTGTGAACTCTGAAAGTCTGGGAACTACTCATCTAGGCATGTCAAAGTATAATTTCCAAAAAATTAAAATCATGATTATTATGCAAATATGTAGTGTACAAATGTCAAAGATTTTTTTGAACTCATTAATGAATGAATCAGCAGGATGGTAAACCTGTTTCAAAGGAGAATATAAGAGTTTGAAAGAGAGTTAACAAAAGAAAGCTGAAATAAGACTGCTAATTTATATACAGGGCAATGAATCTCTACCCTTTAGGGGTTATCTTTTCCATAGGACAAAAACCACTAGAATCTCTACGAGGAAAAAAAAAGTAATTTGCTTCTTATCAAGTTAATATGCAGCTTTATGGAGTTTGGGTCTTGGTCAATAATAAATAATGAGTGGCAGAAGACTCACACCAGCTTCTTAGACAGTCTCTAGTATGAGTATGGAAGGTCATACTGTAATTTTTCTGCCTTATTTCCAATTTTTGGATAATTTTATTAAGAGGAACTTGCCTCTAATACTTGGATGGAGGTTACATATATATAAAGTGTGGATCTATAGATTTATAGAAACTAAAAGGAAATAAACCAAAATTGAATAGTTATTATGATTTGGAAATAGTATTATCACTGTATTAGTTTGAGAAGGCTGCCATAACAAAGTACTCATAAACTGAATGGATTACACAACAGAATGTGTTATCTCATAGTTCTGGAGGCTAGAATTCCATGATCAAGTTGTCAACAGAGCTACATTCTCTCTGAAGGCTCCAGGGAGAAACTCTTCCTTGCTTCTTCCTCGTTTCTGTAATTGCCAACAGTCTTTGGCATTCCTTGCTGGGTAGCTTTGTAGTAGGCAGTTAAAAGGACAATAGCAGAGTAGGAACCATAGGCCAGGTAATGAAGGTCACGAAGGCTGAAAACTCCAGGGAACTTAGCAACAGACAATTGTGGGACCTCACCCCCAGGGTGACCTTTCCTCCCCTATCATATCCTTAGTCATGTTGTTTGGACCTCCAGATCACTCATATCTCTAGGCATGTGGTAGGTCCCATTAGAGGAGGAACAATGGAGCTAAAAAAAAATAGCCTCCTACAAGCCCTTGCACAGCTACTCCCTTAAGCATTAAGCACTAAAGATAACATCTAGGTCTCAGTTGTGTTTCAGCTCCAGGCCCAGAAAAGCAGTGAGGCCAGGCAGGGCAATGCCATGGCTGACATCAGGCCCTACTGTGATGACTAATGACTTTTTGCCCTTGTGCCATCCAATCAGTGAAGACCACAACCCTAAAAGAACACAACTAGAAAGATAATGAATATTCATGCTTCATCATTTTCCCTCTCCTTCCCTCCAGGAGCATATATATTTGTTTTCTCTCTCCTATTCTTTAAGTCCCCTTCTTTTGTCTTTATAACTTGTTTCCTGAGCCCACACAGCCCAGCTGGCTCATTTCTTCCATGGTTCACTCTTTCTACTTCTATGACTTTTTTAAATAAACTAGAGGCCCAATACAAAATTCTTATAAGAGTAGGCCTTCTGGCACCGGCTGCGGTCACCGGCTTCCCTCTGATACAAGGTACCCGGGCTTCCCTCTGGCTGCCAGGAGGCACCTGGGACCCAGGCTTCCGTCGCAGCCCGGCTTTGTCCAGAAGGTTTTCCGGAAGGACATCCAGTCTAATTAGCAGATTATACTTTTATTATTATAGATTTTTGTTTGTATTTGATTCTTGGCTCTGAATTCTTTCTTAGCCAGAACTCAAGTTCTGAGGTTACTGAACCAAGGTCCCCTAACATTCTGGGACCATTTCATTGCGAACAGTTTTATCACTGCAATCTCTGCCTTCATCTTCACATTGGATGTCTTTAATTATCTTTTTAATTTTTTAAATGTTATTTCTTAGTGGTGTTCTAGGGTTTATCATACATATCTTAACTTTTGATAAGTTAATCCTATATAATAAAAGCCTAATATGCTAACTGTCCAGTTGTTTGGTTGTCTGTTCAAACAATCAAAGCGTAATATGCTAATGATATGCTAAGGCCACTCAACCACTCACTATGACTTGCACTGACCAGGGGGCAGACAGTCGACTGGTCAACCAGTTGATCAGCCATTATTACATGCACTGACCACCAATGAGCAGACACTCTGGCTGGGAGGTTAGCTTGCTGCTAGAGTCCAGCCAATTGGGACTGAGTGAGATGGGCCAGACACACCCTGGAGCCTTCCTGTAGTCCCTCCCAGGCTGGCCAACCTCTGATGACCCTCCCCTGCCCCAATCATGCACTGGTGGGGTCCCTTGTTTTGGCCTGTGACCTCTCACAATCTGGGAACCCTAAGGGGATGTAAAAGATCTAATTTTGGATTGACCCCATGGGCCAGGCCAAGGGACCCCACTGGTGCATGAATTCATGCACCAGGCTTCTAGTATGTTATCCAATTAATATTATTAGATTTATAATAATTTAATTGTTGTTATTGTTAAACAAAGTACATGTGTTCTGAACCCAAGATTGTATTGCTATAATTATTAATTTACATAATTTTATGACTATTAAAAAGGCTGAGAAAATATAGGCAAGCATCTATTTATAGAATTTGTTATATTAACCTTCTTATTTACCATTTCTGGCTCTCTTCACTTGTTCCTATGGATTCAAGTCACCATCTGCTGACTCACTTTAACTCCATTGTAACCTTGCTCCCACCTACCTTCTTTGTGTTACACTTTTATTGGCAAATATATTGCATTTCTATGTGTTATAGGTTTAACAACAAAATTTTGTGGATATATTCTTTTACAGTTGATTTTAAATCAATTAAGAGAAGATGAGTGAAGAAATATGCACTTATACTGCCTCCTAATTGCACAATTACCTTTACCACTGTTATTTGTTTTTTCATGTGGATTCAAATTATTATTTTGGATCACAGGCAATTTTTGTTTCCTGTTTTTTCTTCCTTTGCATAGGTCACACTTTTCTGTTCTTTGAATGTTTCATAATTTTTTTTCTTGAAATTGGATGTTTTAAGTAATATGTTGTAGCAACAGTGGATACTGATTCCTTTCCCCCTCTCTGGAGCTTGTTTTATTGTTATTATTGTTGTTTGCTTCTATATTTGTTCAATGACTTGGATAGAGAACATTAGTGAATTCATTTCCCCTGCAGTATGAAACCTCTGATATTGCTCCTTGGAGGGAACAGCTTTGGATTCGCACACAGTAAGCCTCAGATGACAGCAGTTTTAGCAGAGCTTCTCTTTTTTTATTTAATTGAATTTATTGGGGAACAGGTTTCAAGTGTAGAATTCAATAGACTATCATCTATACACTGCATCCTGGGCCTATCACCCCCAGCAGTTGCTTTCAATCCTCATCCCCACCCCTCTTTGTCCACCTCCACCTATTCCCAACTTGGCTTTCTCTCTGGTTATCACCAAACTATTGTCTGGGTCTACATGCTATACACACACATACACACACACACACACACACACACACATTACTGACCCAGTGCACGAATTCATGCACATTGAAAAAAATTAATTAGAAGGTGGTTGGTTGGGCTGGAGCCAACAACCTGGGGTCCAAACCCAGCCAGCCACACCTGTGGCGGCACTGGAGCTTGAAGGCCATCTGCAGAATGAGCAGGATCCCTATGACAGGTGAGGTCTCTCAGCCTGGGCTGCGGGGATCGGGCCAAAACCAGCTCTCTAACATGCCCCTAGGGGTCCTGAAGTGCAAGAGGGCATTCTGCAAAGTTGCTGTCATACAGGGTGTAGAACACAAATGCAAGTGTGCAGTAAACCAGATTTGGGTCTGACAGTCCTCGGCAACAACATAACCCAAGCCCAAAGGTGGAATAGAACAGCCCCATGAGGAATCAGGCTCCATCCTCTCTGGTTTTGGAGTGCATCACCCGAGAACCACTGCTGCCAAGTCACTGCAGTTCGGCAACTGCTGCATTGAGCATCACCATTATGGTGGTCAGTGCGTCATAGCGACTTGTCAGATGGTTGGACACTTAGCATATTAGCCTTTTATATATATAGACTAGAGGCCCAATGCAAGAAATTTGTGCAAGGGCCTTGGACCCAATCCCCACTTCTGCAGCCTCTGCCATGGCCCCTGCCCACTGTGGCTTTGTCTGGAAGGAAGGATGTCCAGTCCTAACCAGTTTGGCTCAGTGGATAGAGCATTGGCCCATAGAGAAAGGTCCCAGGTTTGATTCTGGTCAAGGGCATGTACATTGGCTGTGGGGACATCCCCAGTAGGAAGTGTGCAGGAGGCAGCTGATTAATGTTTCTAACTCTCTATCCCTCTTTCTTCCTCCCTGTAAAAAATCAATAAAATATATTTTTTTAAAAAGGATGTCCAGCCAAGACCAGTTTGGCTCAGTGGATAGAGTGTCAGCCTGCGGACTGAAAGGTCCCAGGTTCGATTCTGGTCAAGGGCATGTATCCTGGTTGTGGGCACATCCCCAGTAGAGGTTGTGCAGGAGGTGGCTGATCGATGTCTCTCTCTCATTGATGCTTCTGGGTCTCTATCCCTCTCCCTTCCTCTCTGTAAAAAGTCAATAAAATATATTTTAAAAAAAAAGGATGTCCAGGAGGACATCCAGTCTAATTAACATATTACACTTTTATTATTACAGACTAGAGGCTGGTGCACAAATTCATACATCAGTGGGGTCCCTCAGCTTGGCCTGCAGGGTCAGGCTGAAACTGGCTCTCTGACATCCCCAAAGAGGTCCCAGATTGTGAGAGTGACCCCCTCAGGGCCAGGGAGGGATGCAGGAGGTTGGCCAGCTGGGAAGGTCCCACAGGAGGGCTCCAGGGCATGTCTGGCCTGTTTCGCACAGTCCCAATTGGCTGGATCCCAGCAGCAAGTGAACTACCAGTTGGAGCATATGCCCCCTAGTAGTCAGTGCACATCATAGTGAATGGTTGAGCATCCTTAGTATATCATTAGTATATTATGCTTTGATTGGTTGAATGGACTACCGGACAACCAGACACTTAGCTTATTAGGCTTTTATTACATAGGATGTGTGTGTGTGTGTGTGTGTGTGTGTGTGTGTGTGTATGTCTGTGTGTGTTATTTTGCTTAATCCCTTCACTGTCTCTTTATCTGATCTCTCTGTTAAGCTATCTGCCTCCTTTGGCCTCAAACCAAGTTCATAGATTCCATTAATTGCTGACTGATTGCTATTACTGACTGATTGGTATATCATCTTTGATAATGCCCCAGGGCATTAATTGTTCTACAATCTTATCTAATTGACTTTGGGCCCCTTTTCAGAAACACTATTGGAAGACAGTTTTTGAAATTTGTTCTGGCCCCAGGGAACTCACACTTATTAACTGTCTCTTTTGCTGATTCTCTCTGATAAACTAGCTGCCACTGCTTTAGGCTCTTGCTGTCATAGATGTATCAACTGTCTTTTAACTGTTTACCACCAAAATCTCCATAGTCTTTGAGAGCACTCTTAGGCTTGAACTTCCTTCCCTACATCGTTTTTCAAATAGAGTCTTTATCTATGTCTGTTCTTATGGATTGCCTCTCTACTTGGGGGGAAAAAAAAGTATCAGAGCCAATGTGCTGGGCTCTGGGCAGGTCTTCTCAGTTTGTCTCTCTTGGAATGAAACTTGTACCTGAATAGTGGGTTAGAGGGAAAGTAATCCAGGCCCCAAGATTCTCAGCCTGCCATGCCTCAGTAGAACTTCCTCCCTATGAACAGAGGCCAGATGAAATGAGGGCATTCCTGACATCTCAGCCAAATTCACTAGGAATTTAGTCTCTGTAACTCAGAGTAAGAGGGTATGGCAGCTGTCCCTCCATGTAAGATACTCTATTCTTTGACTGAAAGTTTAGGAAAGAGGACTTTCATCTTCTTGGCCATACTTACATGGTATGGAATTTCAATCAGAATGTACTGGGGATGGAAATGAAAGAATGGATCATGAAATGTGAGAAAAGAAGGGGACACTGTAATACTTTCAATAATAAAGATATGTTTAAAAAAAAAAAGAAGAAGAAAAAGAAGAAAAGGAAAGAAAGAAAAGAAGCCCAGCTGGCATGGCTCAGTGTCGACTTATGAACCAGGAGGTCATGGTTTAATTCCCAGTCAGGTCACATGCCCAGTTTGCAGGCTATAGTCCCAGGTTGGGGGAGGGGAATGTGTGCAGGAGGCAACAAATCAATGATTCTTTCTCAACATTGACATTTCTAACTTTCTCCCCATTTCCTCTCTGAAATCAATAAAATATTTAAAAAAAAAGAAAAAAGATGCTATTACTAAAATTAAAAATTTTGATGATCTAAAAAACAAATTTCTAGAAAAGCAAGTCATAAAAAACATATGGCAATCAAGATCACATAAGTAAAATGTTCTTTTTAATTTTATCACTAGAGGCCTGGTGCATGAATTCATGTATGAGTGCAGTCCCTCGACCTGGCCAGCATTGTGGCCTATTGGAGGGCTGGCCAACCAGAGGAAGGAACTGCGAGAGATTGGACAGCTGGGGGGAGAGGGGCAGAGGGGCCATGGAGGATGGCTGGAAGGGGGGGAAGGCCCGTGGGAAGTTGGCTATGGGAGCACATTGACCATCAGGGGACAGATCTCATGTTGAGTGTCTGCCCCCTGGTGGTCAGTGCACATTATAGCAATTGGTTGACTGGTCGTTCTGGTCATTTGGTCATAATGGTCACTTAAACTTTTATAAATACAGATTTATAAAAGTGCACGGATTCATGCACCAGTGGAGTCCCTTGACCTGACCTGCACCCTCTCACAATCCAGGACCCTTTGGAAGAAGTCAGACTGTCAGTTTTGGCCTGATCCCTGCAAGCCAGGCCAAGGGACCCACCAGTGCACAAATCCATGCACTGGGCCTCTAGTATGCATAAAAGATCTTTGGTTAATCTCTTCCTGCCCTCCCCCTTATCCACTTCCCTCTGAGATTCATCAATCTTTCCATGTTTTCATGCCTGTGTGTTAAACATCTGCCCTTTGGTAGTTAGTGTGTGTAATAGCTACTGGTTGAACAGTTGAACAGTTGAATGGTTGCTTAAGCTTTTAAATATATAGATAAACATTTGACACCAAAGTGCTATATTTTTTTCAAAATTGACATTGTTGTTCATTCTGTGTCTCATTCCTAATCTTGATTGCCAGGTCTCTGGCCCTTCACAGTCCTTCCGGGACCTCTTCCCTGCTGGTCTCTAGTTAAGTAGCCTTTGCTACCTGGCCACCTATTGGGAGCATCACTAACTTTCAATCTCACACCTCTTCAAACTTTTACTTCACTCTGTCATCAATAAACATTTTGTAGAGCACTTACTATGTGCTAGGTGAACAAAAGATGAAATAACAACAACAACAAAAACACAGGTCATAAATTAAGTGCCACCGAACCTTGTTATTCTTAACAAGTTTGAGTAGACTTTTTAAAATAAATCTTTCTTCATTTGTTGCATGCCTTCAGCACAAATACCAAAGACTTGAATTTTTTTTAAATATTTTTGCCAGTTTATGTTTGTTTTGCTAGGGAGAAGATCCTTAGAACTCTTCACTGCTGCCATTCTTGATATTTGCTTTTCATAATTAGCTGTTCATCTGTTTTCCATTGAAAACCTAAACTCACACATGATAGTTATTAATATGGTGAAAATTATTGTTTTACTAATGTTGAGTTCTTATGATATTTTGCATTTGAAATATTTAAAGAGTGGACAAGATGACATTTCAAACTTACTTTTTCTTCTCATCCCATATGGGACAGTGCCAATGTTTAATAGAATGTAATTAGAAAAAATATTGTTTCAAAAGATTCTCTATGTTTATAGAATCATAAAATGTTTGAAAGTCTATGTTTAAAACAAAAGCAGACAGTGGTTGGAAGGCAGATGAAAGTGAATATGAAAGAGACATAGGTGCAAACCCAAAATTTCCTTTGTGAGTCAATGCAATCACAAGAGCTGATCCAATTATAATATCTACATCAGAGTAGAAGGCCATGGTTTCAAACAAGTATATTGCAATGACATTCATCAATTCATTTAATGCATTAGAAGTGGTTTCATTTCAGAACATGAAAAAAATCTCATGGTAGAGATTTATACTTGAATGTGAGAAAAGTAGATATGTACTTTAGGATGCTTTCCTATTTACTATTATGTTTTCATTTATTTGTATTTCTTGTGATGTGCTCAATGATTTTCAGTTTACAAAATGTGGCACCTATAAATATGCTTTAATTATTCATTTAGTTCAATCATTTAGTCAACAAATACTTATTGAGTAAATACTAAGCCAAACTGTTCTAAATTATGAGAATATGGCAATGTATAAGAAAGATAAGATCCCTTTTCTCTTGCGTTCAAATTCTAATTATTATCTTAAAATAAATATATGTGTGCGGAAATGTGTTATGTATTGTATTGTATGCTAAGGCACACTGTTTAGATACTCTTATCAGAAATAATACACTGAAGTGTTAGCTGCTGGTATTACATAGCCACATCTCTCCCTTGAAATTGTTCTCTGTCTAAGGGACTCATATCATCCAAAATTGCAATATCTGTCCTAGGATAGCCTACATCCAATGTCTGGTTAATACAAAGTATAAGACCTGTTCTTCAGAGTTATTTATGGATAACTCTGAAGAGTTGTCTAAGTTCCAGTGATCTCCAAAGGCCATCTGAGACTTCTGTTATAATTTTATTACAGTAGAATTTCTGTATCTATCTAGTTCTGCTTCCTGTACTTCCTTGGAGCCATTGTTCCTTAGGGCAGTGATCAGAAAACTGTGGCTCATGAACCACATGTGGATTTTTGGCCCCGTGAGTGTGGCTCTTCCACAAAATACCATGCCTGGAAGAGTCTATTTTGAAGTAACATTAGAAGAAGTTTAAGTTTAAAAAATTCGGCTCTCAAAAAGAAATTTCAATCATTGTACTGTTGACATTTGGCTCTGTTGACCAATGAGTTTGCTAACCACTGCCTTAGGGAAATTACCAATAAACATCCTACACATAAAATTTCATCTCAGATCTGTTTCCAAGAAACTCAATCTGAGATAGTGGGCACCAGAAATGATGATAAAAAGGAGACTCTTAAGTGCTTCCTTTGATCACATCACATGCTGAAAGGTGGAAAAAAACTAAAGTCAGTCCAATAACATAATTTTAAAGGTAGTGAAACTTTAGAGAATGTTGAACTCTAACCCTGGCAGCATTGCTACACCAGAGAAAAGGCTTCAATTAAGAAGTGTGACCCTATAGGCAAAAGATCTAAATAGATACTTTTCAAAAGGGGACATACAGAAGGACCAGAGACTCATGAAAACATGCTCAAAGTCACAAATCATCCAAGAGATGCAAATCAAAACAATAATGAGATACCATCTCACACCTGTCAGAATGGCTATCATCAACAAATCAACAAATGACAAATGCTGGCAAGGATGCTGAGAAAAAGGAACCCTGGTGGGAATGCAGACTGGTGCAGCCACTGTGGAGAACAGTATGGAGTTTCCTCAAAAAACTAAAAATGGAGCTCCCATTTGACCCAGTAATCCCACTTCTAGGAATATATCCCAATATAACACCAATCAGAAAGGATATATGCACCCCCATGTTCAGAGCAGCACAATTTACAATAGCTAAGATTTGGAAACAGCCTCAATGCCCATCAGCTGAGGAGTGGATTAGAAAACTGTGGTACATCTACACAATGAAATACTATGCTGCCAGCAGCATGGATGGAACTGAAGAGCATCATGCTAAGTGAAATAAGCCAGGCATGAAAAAAAAAATCATATGATCTCACTTATTTATGGATAATAAAGAACATTATAACCTGATGAACAAAAAGATAGATACAAAAGAATCAAAGCATTGAACAGACTGTCAAATTACAGCAGTAAGGCTGGTAAGGGATGGAGGGGGGAGGTAAGAGATTAACCAGAGGATTTGTATGCATGCATATAAGCATAACCAATGGGCACAAGACATTGGTGGTGGGGTGGGGTGAGGGGATGAGGGCATGTGCTGGGGGATAGGGGAGGCTGCAGGAAGGTCAATGTGGGGAATGGGAGACATATGTACTACTATTTGTAATACTTTAAACAATAAAATAAAATTTAAAAAGAAAGAAAGAAGTCAGACATAGAAAAAAAACACAAAAAACTGTGGTACAGCTACACAATGGAATACTATGCACTATGAAAAAAAGAAGGAACTTTTACCATTTGCAACAGCATGAATGGAACTGGAGAGCATTATGCTAAGAGAAATAAGCCAGTCAGAGAAAGATAAATATCACATGATCTCACTCATATGTGGGATATAATGATCAACATAATTTGATGAACAAGAATAGAACCAGAGACAAATGGTAGAGGAGGGAGGGGTGTTAAAGAGCAACCAAAGGACTTGTATGACTGCGTATTAGCATTACCAATGGACACAGACACTGGGGTGGTGAGGGCTTGCCCAGAGTGGGAATGGTAGGAGGGGGGGGGCCGGTAATTGGGGGAAAAGGAGACATATGAAAAACTTTAGACAATAAAAATTAATTAATTAAGTTGAATGAAAGACAAAAAAAAAGTGGCACCCTAGAACTAAGAATGAGGATATCTGGGTCCATACAAAGGAGTACTTTGAAACCCAAATATAGTTGAGCCCTATGGGCCAATAAATATCTCACCTCTTCTCTTAAAAGCACCCCTGTCTCTTGCTTACAGATGATGCAGATTTATTCTTAAAAGAATATTAACTCTCAGGATCTACCCCTACCTATAAAACCCTGATATTTTAAGCCATATTAGAATCTAATCTCAGCATAACTCTTACTTGAGGAATTGTTGAGCCTGGGAAAAGAAGGAGATAGACTATACACTGAGAGTGCAGGGCAACCCAGCGTGAACTGGTAGGAGCCAAGAGAGTATATATGGGACAAGAAAATGAGATTTCTGGGTTAAAAGATGCAAAATATAAAGATAGATAAGGGAGAATTTATTGAGAGTACTCTTTTGTAATACTGAATTTAACACTCTAGCAAAGGTTGTATGAGGTGTTACTAACATTGGCCAGGATGGCTTTTGGCAGCTGGAAGAAAGTTATAGCCCATACTACATGACAGAAACATGCTAGAGCTGCTGAGAGTAGGGGGATAAGTCAAAAAGCTCAGAGAACAGAAGATGAATATACTTCTCAAGGTTTAACATTCTACTAGCCATCTGTATTCTATGGAAAGACCCAGAGAACATCCCAATCACCAAAGAAATAAGGAATGTGCTGGTAAGATGGGCACCAGCATCATTGAAAAGCTCAGTCTCTTTGGACCATGACTAAGCGTAGGAGGTTCTATTACAGAACCAAACCCTTAGTGTCAATGATGATGACAGGATCATGGACTAAATCATGTAATGGCATGGGCCACATGGTGGCCCTATTGACAGAAGTGAGGTGGGAATAACTGCCATAATGAACAGCAAGGTTGGGAGAGTAGACAGGAGTGCCTGACTTATAAGGTTCTATGATGAAGGCTTATAAAACATTTACTTGCAGGTATAAGATAAATGGGCAACCAACAAGAACATTGCTAATGTTTAAAACCAAAAGTAATTAAGAGTAGGGGAGCAGAAAGATGAGGCCAATTATCCCAATGAAATGTATAATCCTTTACCAAGTTTCCAAACCAGAGCCACGTTTCAGGCCTAAAACACATTGATGGCATGAGACTGGGTTCCTATGAAGAAGGACCCTGCAACAGCACAGCAAATGTATACAAAAGTGATCCTTCCACATTGTGGAACATGCCCTTCCCAGCAGGCCTAGTCATCCCCAACTTCCCTCCTCTGCCAGTCTGGTCACCTCTAATTGCCCTCCCTTGCAGACTTGATCACCCCCAAATGCTCTCTCTTGCAGGCCTGGTCCCTCACAACTGCCCTCTCCTGCTGGCCTGATTGCTCACAACTGCTCTCCATTGCAAACCTGGTCCTTCTCCTGCTGGCCATCTTGTGGTGGCCATCTTATGTCCACATGTGGGGCAGCCATCTTGTATGTTGGCGTGACAGTCAATTTTTATATTACACTTTTATTAGATAGGATAGAGGCCTGGTGCTGGGTGGAGGCTGGCTGATTTGCCTGAAGAGTGTCACAGATCAGAATTCTCTTGGGGCATGGGGCAGCCTGGGCAAAGGGCATGTGGTGATTTGCAGGCCAGCCATGCCCCCCCAGTGACCCAAGCAGAGACCCTGATATCTGGGATTTATTTATCTTCTATAATTGAAACTTTGGAGCCTTGAGCGGAGGCTAGAGCAGGCCAAGATGGGTGGAAAGCTTGGCTTTTTCCATCACCGGGGAAATACAAGCCTCCTGCTCACTCAGTGGCTGCAGCCATTTTTGCTGGGATTTATCTTCTATAATTGAAAATTTGTAACCTTGAGTGGAGTCCACAGCCTGCCAGGGTGTGCGGAAAACTTGGCTTCCTCTATTGCCAAGGAAACCCAAGCCCCCTGATTGCTCCGTGGCCGCAGCAATCTTGGTTGGGTTAATTTGCATACTTGCTCCTAATTGGCTAGTGGGGATGGCTTCTGGGTGTAGCAGAGGTATGGTCAATTTGCATATTACTCTTTTTTTTAGGATAATCATAGCAATTACATTTACCAATGTCTTTTTATTACACACATTAACTAATCTTGAAAACAATTCTATAAGGTAAATATATATATCTTAACATACTCACTTTATAGGTAAAGAATTCTGGCTCAGGAAGTTCCATAACTTTTCTAAACTCATACAGCTTGTAAGTGGCAGAAACAGGATTTGAATATTTATTCTATACTAGGAGCCAGTGCATAAAATTCATGCACTTGGGGCAGGGATGAGGGTTCCTCAGCCCAGCCTGTGCCCTCTTCATTCTGGGAGCCCTGCAATTCATTGCTCCAAAGAGGTAGGCCCTGCCCACCCAACTGGGACTCCACGGTGGATCTCTCCCACAGGGTAGCCTGAGCCTCCCTCTTTAGGGCAATTGTAGAGTCCCCTGATTGATTGCCCTGCTGGCTAGTAGCCTGGGCCTCCCTCTGCAGGGTGATCATAGGCTGATGGCCAGGTCCCTGACCAATTGCATTGCACCCACATTGGCTGGCCTGGTGCCAGTGGGTGTCATAGCATGATCATCCAGAAGGTCATCTGGATGGTTGTTTTGCTGTTCTGTCGCTCAATCAATTTACATATTATGCTTTTATTATTATTGACTGTATGAAAAATGTGAAACATTTACAGAGGAAGAGAAGATGACAGGGAAGGACAGTCTATAACATGGGGAGTATATCAGAGTCCAACCAAGGGAGCAGAACAAGTAGCAGATATATACATATATAAAGAGATTTTTTTTTAATTTTATTGATTTTTAGAGAGAGGAAGAGAGAGAGGGGGGAAAAGAGAGAGAGAGAGAGAGAGAGAGAGAGAGAGAGAGAGGAGAGAAGAGAAGAGAAGGGAAGGGAAGGGAAGGGAAGAGAAGAGAAGAGAAGAGAAGAGAAGAGAAGAGAAGAGAAGAGAAGAGAAGAGAAGAGAAAAGTATCAATTGGTTGCCTCCCTGCCTCCTGCACTCTTGGACATGCAACCTGGGTATGTGCCTGGACTGAGAATTGAACCTGCCACCTTTTGGTGTTTAGGACAACACTCCAACTAACTGAGCCACACCAGCCAAAGCAAGAGATTTTTTTTAAACAAAGAATTGCCTTATGCAATTATGGAGCCTGGCAGGCAGGAATTAGTAGGGCAGACAGGAAAGGAAGATTCTGAGCAGGTTTGCAACTCACAGGTTCAGTTTGAAGCTTATTGTTCTTAGGTGGAAGTCAAGGAAAAAAATGCAGGGGAAGGGAGAACAATCAACCAACCCAGTTTCTCTCTAAGGGAAGGTCTAAGCCCTTTTTAAAAGCTTCAACTGATTAAGTTACATGCACTTAGAATAGTTCTCATTTTGATTAACTTAAAGTCAACTGATTAGGGACTTTAATCATACCTGCACAATCCCTTTAGAGCATAACCTAGATTAGTGTTTCAATCAATAGCTGGAATAAAATACATGTAAACTACAAAATTTCAATTCTTTAATTCGTCAACCAGAAACATATTAGGAAATTATGGAGACAGTTTTTCATCCTAGCCAAGTTGACAAAGACCATCAAGGAAGGTAAGGGGATTCTACAGGTATAGGGAAGGGGCTAGGTAGTGGAACAGCCAAGAAAATCCTAATGGCAAGAACACAGAAAAGATTAATCACTCATGGTCTCTTTTAAAAAAGTTATTGAAAGGTGAGGACTCCAGTGCAAGATGACAATGGCAAATGTTCTGTGTTTATTAGAAAAGGAAGTGGGAAGGTACCTAGAGGATTTGGCACACAAAGCCCACAAAGCCAAAGGACAAGGAGAAGGTGATGGAGTGAGTCCCATTGTGGGGGACAGACCAAGAGTTCAGTGTGTCTGGAATTTTTAATATGAATAAATGAATGACCTAGCATACAATCAATTCTCATTATTTGTAGTAGATATATTCCATGAAGTCTCTGTTACCAATGAGTTAGCAGATACTGAGCCATTGCTCTTGAGGGTTAAGTTCCTTTGAATCTTTGGTCATACATAACATTTTCATCATAAATGATCAATACATAACCTGGTTTTATGTGTGTTTTTTTTTTTTGTTTAAAGACACCTTATTTAACATATATTGTTGATTCATTAACATTGAACTTGTGTCCACAGCACTATAACTCACACTTGAACAATGCTTATGTAATACATGTTTTCCCCCTAAGGCACATCCCAGCCTCTTTGTTTAGAACACTTTTTACTTGTGAGCCATATTAAATAGGAAAATCACCAACAAAAAGTACAAAAATGCCAAAAATATGGCACTAAGTAAACTGCAAAAAGGACAGATACTTGTTTACAGTAAAACAAGAAGACAGAGCATCACCTGGATTGACAGCTGGCAATATGAATATCAGAGGATTCACATTTTTCACCATTCTGTTCATGGTCATAAATGAACACAGGAACACCACAAGTATATTTGGCATTACAAATAAACGTAGTGAGCAAGTACATTCACAAATAGGGAGTCTGTGAATAATGATAATTGACTATATTTTTGAAGATTCACCTTTAATGTCAATGGTTAGAGATTCCCAGAGTTTGACACTGTTTCTGACTCCATCTTAGACATTTTGTGATTAAGACTACAGCATGCCAAACAGGAGAAGAAAATTAAGCAAGCAATCCATTATCCATGCTTCTGAACCTACGGTGTCTGACATTGAAGCTCCTTGACTTAAAGTCTGCTGATTGAGTCTATTTGTGTTTTTCACAAATACGAATGCTTCTCTGCTATTGAGTTTGGAGCTGTGGTTCATGGCCTCTTCTTTGTTTATTCTAAATACCTATAATTTCTCCACTATGGCTGGACATGTAACAACTGCTTAGTTGTGTTGCTCTCATCAACTTTTATTACATGTGCAGTAAAAGATGACTTTCTATGACTCTGCACATGCACAAAGAAAGGTAACTTGTGAAAAAATATTCTCAGGCTGATACTCTACTAGTAAATGTATCAGTTCTAATCTCAAATTGGCCCTTCGTGCTAACTAGCAATTCTAATTTCTCTACCCCATTCCTCTTGTCTTCTGCTGAAACAGACAGCTATACCATATCTCTGTTTTTGTCTTAGTTTGCTTGGCATAACATAATAAATACCATAGACTTGGTTGCTTAAACAATGGAAACTTATTTCTCACAGTTCTGAAGGCTGGTAAATCCAAGATTAGGTTACTTACAATGGCCTGGTTCTGGTGAGAGCTCTCATCCTGACTTACAGTTGACCATCTTCTTCTGTCCTCACTTGGAAGAGAGAAATGGAGAGCAAACTATCTTGTATATCTTCTTATAATTCATCATGAAAGCCATACTTCCATTTAACTCTAATCACCTCCCAAAGGCCATTTTCCCAACCAAAATGGCTAAATTCAATGGTTAATGTTCAGTTCTCAATTAATTTGGCGCATCTGATACAATTTACACTTTATTCTGGACACATTTCTCTCACTTGGCTTCTGGATTATCTTTTTCCTCATTCATTGCTCTAGTTATCCTTTCTTTGTTCCTTCTTATGTCCCTGATCTCTAAACAGATGTCTTCATCGTTGTCCTTCTCCTTTATACACCCATTCTTTATCTTATCTTTTAAGCCTTCTTATGGAAATGAGACTCCCAAATTTGGATCTATAATCTGGATCTCCTCCTCAATTCCAGATTCATATTTCAACGACCTCCATGTGATCTTCACTTAATTTTTAATGACATCTCGAAATCCAAATATGAACTCCTCATCTACCCCCACCAAAAAAACTTTTTTCTCTTCTTTCCTACCTCAATAAATTCCAACCAATCCATTAGCAAATCCTGGCACATTTATCTTCAAAACAACAGTGTATGCATCCTCCACAACTGCTACATCCGTACTCTATCAACATTCCCTCTAGACCAGATTATTGTATTGCCTCTTTACAGGTCTCACTGTCTCTGCCTTTCATTCCTCGGGGTGTGTCTATAATCAACACACCCAAGGCCAGCATCATGGCTGTAAAACAATTGCAATAACACAGCCCTATGTTAGGGCCAATACTCAGTTTTATGCTCTGCTGTCACGATCTTTAAATTCTTTATATATTTTTTTTAATTGATTTTTTACAGAGAGGAAGAGAGAGAGATAGAAAGTCAGAAACATCGATGAGAGAGAGACATCGATCAGCCGCCTCCTGCACGCCCCCAGTGGAGATGTGCCCGCAAGCAAGATACATGCCCCTGACCGAAATCGACCCTGGAAACTTTCAGTCTGCAGGCCGATGCTCTATCCACTGAGCCAAACCGGTCTCGGCACGATCTTTAAATTCTTAATAATTTTTTAACAAATGGTCTTGTAGTTTCATTTTGCACTCAGTCCTGCTATTATGCAGACAGTCCTAAATACATCCAGCTAGACTTATTCATAAATAATATTGTATCACTTTCCTGCTCACAACACTATAAAGGCTTCCCATATCATTCACAGTAAAAGGCAAAGCCCTACAATGGCCTCCAGATACCCACGTGACACGTGACACCCATCCCCACCCCACTTCCACTTCTCTGATCTCATATTCTATCACTCTGCCTTTTGTACACTCTATCCCAGCTTTTGTATATATTCTCTCCCAGGAATGACTTCCTCTGCCTTACATGAATGAAATCTCTCTACTCCTTATTCCAAGACTCAGCTCAAACATCGCCTCTTCCTAAAGGTCCCCCTACCCCTATCCCTCTGGGCTCAATAGTGCTGATTCTCTGGCTCCTACAGTATATTGTAAAAGATAACAGTTATTTGCTTGTCTGATGCCTTCACTTATTAGCTTCTGGAAGTCAATTTAAAAAAATAGTTCTTAATAATATGTGGAGTAGTAGAATAGGAAAACAAGGTATACCTTTAGAATGCAGAGCCAATGCATTCTTGATTTACAATGAATCTAATTGAAGAAGCTTTTTCGTTCTGACAATGATTTCAAATTAAGCTTGGCAAGTGTCACTCAATGGTTGAGCATCAATTCATGAACCAGGAAGTCATGGTGGTGAGGGCACATGCCCAGGTTGAAGACTCAAATCCCCAGTGAGGGGTGTACAGGAGGCAGCTGATCAATGATTCTCTCTCATCATTGATATTTCTATCCCTCTCTACCTCTCCTTTTCTCTTTCTAAAATCAACAAAAAACATATTTAATAATAATATTAATAATTGAGAAAACTCTGGAAGGATGTATAGCCAACATATGAAGTGATTACAACTGGAGGATAAGGTTACTAATGTGGTATATTTGTATACATTTTCTTGTTTTATGTGTCAGCAGACTTTAAATATAAAATGCAAAATGATGATTACAATAATAAAAAATAAAATATGTATTCTTATTATTTAATAAGAATTAAATAATGTTTACAGAGACGATAAGATGAGACTTTTTTGGACACATTAGCATTCATACAAAAGAATGTTCAACATGCAATAGAAAACATGTTTTTTCTATGTTAACTAGTTTTTGTACGGTAAACATGTTGCACTGTACTAAAAATATGCATTTTAAATCTCAAAATAATTTTAAAATTTTAAACATTCAAAAAGAAAATTTTAAAAAAGAAAATAAATGTGTCTGGTGAATCCATTTCAGTTTTTACAGTAACTGAACAGCCCAAACAAAAGACACATGATTTGAATCAATCACAAGTTCTTTGGGCTCACTCACTATACCAGAAAGGTGATATTCTTTTTGTATTACTACTGTCATAAACACCTATAGGAAACAATGGTCTTTGAATGGTGGTAAGGTTTTGCATTGATTTCTTATCAAGGGCAAGGTCCTTTGCTCTGGGCTCATAATGTAATATCTGTGATGAGTAAAATAGCCCATTGGTCTAGGTAGCTTATCTCTAAAAAAATAAATAAATACATAAATAATCCAACTAAACCACCTCTTAGAGAAATTGTTTCCTGTATCCTAGAACAAATAAACATTGACTCTTTTCTTCTTGGAGATGAAAATAAAAATAACAACAATCTTTAAAATATCATTTTGGCTTTATGTGTTCTATAAGTCTTTTATTTAAATATAATTTGTGCAAATAACTTTCTTCTTTTTCTTTTTATAAAATATTATTTAACATTAGGTTCACTAATTAGGGAATACAACAGTATTTTAATAATTGGGATCATAATTGGGAATTATTTTGTATATTGTGATTCAAGTTTATTAATACTTGTAGAGAATTTGTGCATATTCTAAGGGGTAATGGGAGATAGGAAACCTGAGCTACATGTTTGATTCTGTAATTTAAAAAAAAAATGTGTTTGGCAAGGCAGAGTAAAATTAACAGTAATGATAGTTATTTCCACTTTGCTTTTCATCTGACATCTCAAAACATCCATCATTTATAGGATAGTGGACCCTTGAACAATGTGAGAGTTAATGGCACCAATTACAGCAGGGTTGAAAATTCCCATATGATGTTTTTTGTTGTTGTTAATTCTCACCTAAGGATTTTCTTTTTTTGTAGTTAAAAGTTTAAATATAAGTCTATTTATTGATAAATTATTCTCTCCTACTAATGATATTTACTTCAGATTTTATTTTATTTATAGTTTTAAGGCAGTAAAGGGGAGAATCCTATTAATTAATTAATTAATTTATTTATTTATTCATTTTAACTTAAATTCTTTATTGTTTAAAGTATTACATATGTCTCCTTTCTCCTTCCACCCCCATTCACCTCTCCCGGGCCACTCCCACCCCCCAACACATGCCCTTGCCCCCCTAGTGTCTGTGTCCATTTGTTATGTTTACATGCATGCATACAAGTCCTTTGGTTGATCTCTTACCCCTTCCCCCCGACCCTCTCCTGCCTTCCCTCTGAAGTTTGAAAGTCTGTTTGATGTTTCTATGTCTCTGGGTCTATTTTTGTTTATCAGTTTATGTTGTTCATTATATTCCACAAATGAGTGAGATTATGTGATATTTATCTTTCTCCGACTGGCTTATTTCACTTAGCATAATGCTCTCCAGGTCCATCCATGCTGTTGTGAATGGTAATTGTTCAACTGAGGATATTCTTTTCATTGATTTTTAGAGACAGTGAAAGGGAGGAAAAGAGAGAGGGAAGGAGGGAGAGAAACATTGATTAGTTGCCTCCATACATGTTCCAGTGGGAGCTGGGAATTGAACCTGCAACCCAGGTACTTGTCTTTGCCTGGGAATCAAACCTGAGATCTTTGGTACATGGGTCAATGCTAGCCAAGACCCCATATGACTTTTGACCCTACAGTAAGACCTTCCCATCTGCATCTGTGGATTCAACCCATCTCAGATCAGAAACAGTATTTTCAAAGAATATGATTGTCTAATCACTATGCTGAACACCTGAACCCAGTTAAAAATAATATTGAAAGTTAACTGTAATTGAAAAAAAGATAAACAAAAACTATTTTCGATCTGCTGATGGGAATCTACAATTGGACATGTGAAATTCTATTTTGATCAGCAGTTGGATGAATTCTCAGATGTGAAACCTGTGGCTATAAGAGGCTGACTGTACTTTTGGAAAAAATCTTCCTGTAAGTGGGCCCACACAGTTCAAATCCATGTTGTCCAAGGGTCAACTGTAATAGTATTAGGCCTTGCTAACTCTGTGACAAAAGTACTATATTTTAGAAATGTTTACAACTTTTCATTATCTGTCTCCTTTTATTTGTTGTGCCTTTATTTATTTTTTTTTATTGTGATATTTGCTTTATTGCTGTGGTCTGGAACCAAGCCTACAGTGTCTCCAAGGTCTGCCTGCACATACTTTCATTTTATTTTATTTTACTTTTTAAGTTTTATTTTATTGTTTAAAGTATTACAAATAGTAGTACTTATGTCTACTTTTTTCTCATTGACATCCCCGGCTTCACCTACCCCCAGCACATGCCCTCACTTCCCCAGTGTCTTGATAGAGAGGCAAGTTTGAGAATTTTTACAATGTAATTTAGTTTCTACAGTACCCCTTTCTACAAAAGGGATATGCAGGTTATTTGCCCAGAGTAAAAACATTAATTAATTAAAAGTATTTTTAATATTTTAGCATCTATACACCAATCCCTGTGCCAGGCATGTTACATTTGATACTATTTTATGAAAGCCACACAAGAATCCTACAAAATAGATATACTTATTTTTTACTATACATGGGAGGAAACTATACGTATAATGGTTTAAGCTAAAAAATCTGAATTGGAATCTTCATCTAGCTTATGGGTGTTTTTAAACACCCTGCCTGATTACTTTACAACTAAATGGATATAGAGAAGAAAGTGGAAGAGATTTCTATTACCTAATTTTTTTTCTTTTCTTCTTTTGTCTACTACTAATACCACTGTTTATTTTTAAAATGTTTGATTCAGAAGCAGGAATCAAGAATACTGACAGATATTCTTCATAACAATGCATATCTTTGAATGGCACAGTATAGATGGTAAGATGACTGAAAGGTATTTGGTTTGTTTAGGTGACTCAAAATTCTGATATTTTAGGATAAGAGAGTGTTTTGCAAAATATACCACATGTACTACCACTAGATGATTTTAAATTAACATTTGAACATTTTTAGTAGTCATATAATTTTAACATTTTAATACTTATTTTTATCATCAATCAGGAAACAACTTGCTGAAAAACTTACTTTTATAGATATTATTACTTGTAATAATTCCAAAATAGGTAGTGCCATCGTAATCTAATTTTCACAGACTGAGTCAGGCTATTCAACAAATTCATGAATGGGCCAAACCTTCAATAATTAAAATTTCTGCTTTGGGTGTAAGGATAGGATGAATGTGCAGATGGCTGGTATGGATTCTTATACACCAAATTTCCATTCTCATCATGTATGTTTTAGTAATATATCAATACATCACTTCTTGTGGTCAATCACATTTTACTATATGAATATATACTATTGTAAGTATAATCTGGATCAGGCTTTGTATTTTTTAATTGACATGATGATGAGTAAAAGGTTTAAAAAATATTTTAAGCATAATAAAAGAAATTTCAAACAAAAGTAAGTACTAGTGATAGTTATAAAGCCAAATTAATGACTGAATTACCTGTTAGTGTTATAGAAATACCAGCTTTAGCAACAACAAAAACAAAACAAAATATTGCACATATGATGAAGATCGGTTAAATGCTGGATTTCATTACCAACTGAGAGTGAATCTATTTCACAATGTATTGTGTTTAGAAACACTGGGACTATGAGAAATTAAAAATGTCCAAAATAAAATAAAAGAACATTCAAACATCCTAGAAACTAACATGCTGTATAATAAGGATAAGAATATAAAACCTTTATGGTGTTGTGAAATAATTGCTGAAACATGCAGAATCCTACTGGCAAAGCAATAATTGGGGACAAAGCAAACAAAATGATTGATAAGATACCTCTGTCAACTAATTCACTTTAGAATTATAGATATGAACAGAAAGTAAAGCAACCATTATTATTCAGAAAATAACAATGGCAATACAATTCTCTGCACACTGATGAAAACACTAACATTGTATTGTCAGAAAACCTTTTTTTTTTTTGAGGGGAGAGGTGTCTGGTATAATCTGAATAAAGCTATCTATAAAAAAAAACGCCAAATAATACACTGAAGAAAGGTTTTTAGAATTTATTGATGAATTCAAATAGTCAATAACAAAAACAGGAAGTGTCACTGGACTAAACAGATGTATCAAAGAAGATTGATTCAGTAAGAAAACTTGAGCCGAAACCGGTTTGGCTCAGTGGATAGAGCGTCGGCCTGTGGACTGAAAGGTCCCGGGTTCGATTCTGATCAAGGGCATGTACCTTGGTTGAGGGCACATCCCCAGTGGGGGGCGTGCAGGAGGCAGCTGATGGATGTCTCTCTCTCATCGTTGTTTCTAACTCTCTATCCCTCTCCCTTCCACTCTGTAAAAAATCAATAAAAATATATTTAAAAAAAAAAGACTTGATTAATACAGTTGAGTTTCTGCACATATACTTGCAGCTGTATCCATAGAGAAATTCAAGTCGGTAGAGATATTCATAAAATTTTAACAACTGATTTATTAAAATTGTCAATCATATGTAGGCCTCTGAGTTCTCAAAATTTGCTCAAACCTTGTGAAAAAAATAGCATAAGTTAAAAATTAGGAAATACTGTCATATGTCATTTGTTAGATTCCCCCACTGCTGACAGGAGCACTTACATACCCACTCAAGTTGATATATCCAGGAAGAGACACAATGGCAGAGGAATAGACGGATGTGTCCTGAGTTTGTCCCAGAGCAAAAGAAGTGAGCGGCTGAAACGAACAGAATTCAGCCTGAATTGGTGAAGGAGAAGCAGCGGGTGAAACAGTGTGCAGCTGGGAAGAGCAGAGGTCCCGTGGATAAAGGTAAAATCAAGGATTCAGGTGAGAGAGTCTGCTGGACCTCTGTGCACAGAGAGGGTCAGGGAGAAACCACAGGGTGGCAAACTGCGTCCCTGAGGACAGGCAAAGCATCTAACTGTGAAAAAAGAGTCCACAGCACTGCGGGAAGTAAGGGATTTTGGACCTTTGGATTCTGGATTTATATCTGAGCTCGGAGGGTAGCCGTGAAAGGCTGGCCAGACCACGCAGTGCCAGCAAAAGAGGAGCTTGCGGGGACGCAGTCCTTCTCCGCTCTGGGGCCTGTGTCTTTCTTCACTGAACCTAGTTCATAGGTCTTTCGGATACAGACAGACCTGTGGCTGAGGTGCGGGAGAAGGTGTGGACTTGTGGAATCTGGAGAGAGTTGGCAGTCCAGGTGAGGTGGTAGCAAGTCTGGTGCTGAGTCATACCTGAGCCCCCGCTGCCTTTTTCTCCCTAGAGATAGCCCCTCCCTCCAGTCTCCAGGCAACCAATACAGCCACACCCAGATCCCACCCTGAATGACACAAAGGAATCTAAGTACTCCCTGAGAGGTCACAGGAACTGGCCTAAAGAGAAATCTCAACCCCAGCAATGGGAAACTGAAAAACAGTACAGCACAAGGACTGGGATCATAAGCCAGCCAAAAGAACGACACTACACTTTTTTTGTTTTTATTTTTATTTTTATGTTATTCCTTTTTCTCTTTTTTTTCTTTTTTCTCTTTTGTTATTCTTTTTTCTTGATTTTCCTCTTTTTATTTGTTGCATTATTTTTATTTATTTTTGCATTATTTTTACATCACTATATTTTATTTTTACTTGCTATTTTTAATTTTTATGCCATTTTTGAAATAAATTTTTTGTAAATTTATTATTATTTTCTTCTTATTCTCTTTCTTCTCATCCACTTATTCTCTTTCTTATTCCTCAGTACTAAATTGAGGGCCTTCACATATTCATCCAATTCTTAATCTTATTTTCAGTATATAAGCTCAGGCTCTACAGATTCTGCCCCAATTCACTTTGCTGTTTGTTTGTTTGTTTGTTTTGGTTTATCTATTGGTTCTGTGGTGTTTTACACACACACACACACACACACATATATTCTCCTTTTTCTTCCTTTGTCTTTTCTCTCTTACCTTTTGCTCTCTCTTTGATATCATTTGTGCTCTCTTTTCTCTCCCCTAACTCTCTTTTCTCAGGTGGTCACTTATATTGGGGCAATTGGTGTTGTGAGTACATTTATGCTTACTTCCTTTTGTGTTGTGTCTTGTTGAGATGAATTTTATTCTGTCTGGCCAAGGGTCTTGAGAACAACCCACATAACCAGACAATTAGAGAGGAAACTCCATCCACGAAAGGGTCAATGACCTAACTATGGAGGCAGGAAGCATGCAGTTGTGAGGGAGCGAGCATGAATGAGTGAGTGAGGAATAAAAGAAAAGTGTGTGGTCAGGTAGGGTGTGTGTGTGAGTGAGTGAGTGAGGCACAGTTAGATCCCACAGGACCTTCAGAGGCAGGTTAATTGGGCTCCCCTAACTAGACAGCTTCTGCTACCATTGTAAACAGTACTGGGAGTCCAGCTTGACCTCAAAGGCCCTTTTTGAAGGGGAGAGCTGCTGTAATTGGGTGCCCAGCCATAACTCCACCCAGAGTGCCCTCATATAACACCTGGGACTCTATAGCTATCCCTGTCAGAAGCCTGCTACCTATGCTGTGATCCTATGGTCAATGAAGTTCCAGACACCCTGGATACAGGTTCCTATGAGTTCTGAAGCACAGGTTCCCTCTGACTGGCCCAAAGCTTTAGCTCAGGGCACTGCAACCAAATGAACAGCAGACAAGTGAACAGCCCTCTCCAAGGAGCAGCAGCTTCACATGGCCTGCTCCTGTCCAAGGAACAGCAGCTGTGTGAGTGGCCAGTTCCCCTGTCTGAGGAGCAGCAACCACGTGAGCAGCTCACCCCATCCAAGGAGCAGCAGCTGTTTGAGCAGCCCATCCACAACTGAAGAGTGGCAGCCCCCATGTAGCCACATGAGCAGCCTGCCCCCATACAAGGAGCAGCAGCCACACAAGCAGACTGCCCACATCTGAGGAGAAGCAGCTCTGTGCAGTCTGTACTGATTGGAGGAGCAGTACCTAATGTAGCCTGCACTTGTCCAATGAGAAGGAGCCCGGTGAATGGCCTGCCCTGCCTTAGAAGCAGCAACAGCACGTGCCGCTCACTCCAACCTGAGGAGCAGCAGCCGCACAAGCAGACTGCCCCTTGTCCAAGGAGAAGCAGCTCCCCGAGCAACCTGTTCCTGTATGAGGAGCAACAACCCTGCAAGCAACCTGCCCCTGTCCAAGGAGTGGCAGCACCATGAGCAGCCCACCCCATCTGAGGAACAGCACCAGCATGCAGCCAGTCCCCATCTAAAGAGCAGCAGCCATGCGAGAGATCTTGCCCTGTCTGAGGAACAGCAGCAACATGTTCAGCCAGCCCCCATCCAAGGAGCAGCAGCCATGTGCAACCCATCCCCATCCGAGGAGCAGCAACATCATAATCAGCGCCCCCCATCCAAGGAACAACAGCTCTATGAGCAGCCTTTCCCACCAGCCTGAGGAGACACCACTGCTACGAACAGCACTCTCCAGAGGAGCCACTGCCAACTGAGAAGTAGCTGCTACCATGACCACCCTAGGAGCAACTGGACCATTACAAGCCACTGCCACCGAAGGAGCAGCCCCTGCACAACTCGACATCTAGATCAGTTGGTAAGACCAAAACATGGATAGACAAAATACCCCCAAAGGAAATTAAAGGAGGAATCACCAGAAAAGGAGCTAAGTGCAATATGTCAGAAAAAGAATTCCAAATAAGGGTCATACAGCTCATAAACCAAATGTAAGAAAAAATCACCTTATGTAAGAATCAAGAAGAAATGGATAAAAAAAAATCAACAACTTGTGTAAGAATCAAGAAGAAATGAAGAGTAATATAGCTGCAATAAAAAACACCATAGAAAGTTTCAACAGTAGACTACATGAAGCAGAGAACCAAATTAGCGAATTAGAAGACAGGGAACAAAACACAGCCAAACTGAATTGCAATTGGAGAAAAAAAATAAAAGACAGGAGGAAAGCCTAAGGGAGCTATGGGATAACATGAAACAAAGTAACATGAATAATAGGGGTGCCAGATGAACAGGAAGAGGAATAAGGTTTAGAAGACATATTTGAAAAAATAATGTCAGAAAACTTCCCTGATGTGGAGGGAAAAAAAGTCATACAAGCACTGAGAGTCCCAAACAGGATGAACCTGAAAAGGCACTTATCCTAACTATGATGGCAAGTATTCAGGACAAAGAGAATCTTAAAGGCTACAAGAGAGAGACAGAAAGTTACATACAAGGGAGCTCCCATTAGATTACCAAATGATTTCTCAAGAGAAACACATCAGGCCAGAAAAGAATGGAAAGAAATTCACAAAGTGATGCAAACCAAGGGACTGAATCCAAGAATACTCTATCCAGCAAGACTATCATTCAAAATAGAAGGGAAAATAAGGAGCTTCACAGACAAAAAAAAATCCTAAGGGAGTTTATCCCTACCAAGCCAGCAATGCAAGAAATGCTAAATGGACTGGTGTAAAAAGAAGAAATAAAAAGGTAAGAAGAAACACAGACACAAAAAATAAAAATGGCTACAAACGAGTATCTTTCAGTAATAATTTTAAACATAAATGGGATAAATTCTCCAATAAAAAGAATTGAGTGGCTGAATGGATTAAAAAAACAGGACTCATATGTATGCTGTCAACAAGAGACCCACCTCAGAAAAAGGGACTCATACGGGCTGAAAGTGAAGAGTTGGAAAAACATCTTTCAGGCGAATGGAAATGGAAGAAGAAAAAAAAAACTGGAAAAACAGTACTTATATCTGACAAAATAGACCTCAAGGTAAAGGCCATAAGAAGAGATAAGGACGGCCACTTCATAATAATAAAGGGATTGATACAACAAGAGGATATAACTCTGCTAAACATATATGCACCCAATGTAGGAGTACCCAAATACTTACCAAAAAAAAATCAAAAAACAAAAAAACTGGTAGATATCAAGGGAGAGATCGACAACAATACAATTATAGTAGGGGACTTTAATACACCACTGACATCACTGGATAAATCCTCTGGACAAAAAAAATCAGTAAAGAAACATCAAATCTAAATGATTCTCTAGATCAGATGTACCTATTGGACATTGTCAGAGCATTTCAGCCCAAAGCCATGGAATATATGTTCTTCTCAAGTGCACATGGGACAGTTTCAAAAAATAGACCACATATTGGGTCACAAGCAAAGTGCCCAAATTCAAGAAGATTGAAATCATATCAAGCATTTTTTCAGACCACAATGGCACAATATTAGAAATAAACTACAATAAAAATATTCCAAAAATTAAAACACTTGGAAGTTGAATAGCATGCTATTAAACAATGATTAGGTTACTAGTGATATCAGAGAAAAAATTAAAAATATCCTGGAGACTAATGACAATAAAAACACAACAATGCAAAGAATATGCAACAAAATGAAAACAGTCCTGAGAGGAAGTTTATACCTCTACAGGCCTACCCCAAAAAGCAAGAAAAAGTGGTAATAAATCATCAAACTCTACAACTCAAAGAATTAGAAATAGAGCGGTAAGAAAAGCCCACAGTGAGCAGAAGGAAAGAAATAATAAAGATTCAAGCAGAAATGAATGGCATAGATACCAAAAAAAATAATACAAAAGATAAATGAAACCAAGAGCTGGTTCTTCGAAAGGATAAACAAGGTTGATGAACCTCTAGCCAGGCTCACCAAGAAGCAAAGAGAAAGGATCCAAATAAGCAAAATCAGAAATGAAAAAGGCAAAGTAACAACAGACACCACATAAATACAAAGGATTGTTAAAAAATACTATGAACAACTCTATTCCAACAAACTGGAAAAACTGGAGGAAATGGACACATTCCTAGAAAAAAACAACCTTCCAAAACTCACTCAGGAAGATTCTAAAAATCTCATTAGGCTGATAACTATGGAAGAAATTAAAGCAATCATCAAAAAGCTTCAAGCAAACAAAATCCCAATGCCAGACAGATTCACAGGGGAGTTTTACCAAACATTCAAGGGCGAACTAAAACCTATCTTCCTCAGACTATTCCAGAAAACTCAAGAAGAAGGAACGCTTCCAAGCTCCTCCTATGAAGCCAGGACCCTAATACCCAAACCAGATAAAGATAACACAATGAAAGAGAATTACAGGCCAATATCCCTCATGAATATAGATGCCAAAATCCTCAACAAATTTCTAGCAAATCGGCATCAGAAAGATCATATACCATGACCAAATAGGATTTATCCCAGTTATGCAAGGATGGTACAATATCAACAAATCAATAAATGTGATACATCACATAAACAAATCGAGGGAGAAAAATCACATAGTCATATCAATTGATGCATAAAAAGCATTTCACAAAATCCAACACCCTTTCTTGATAAAAACTCTCAGCAAAGTGGGAATAAAAGGTTCATACTTCAACATAATAAAAGTCATATATGACAAACCCACAGCCAACATCATATTCAACGGGCAAAAACTAAAACCATTTCCCCTAAGAACAGCAACAAAACAGGGTTACCCACTCTCACCACTCCTGCTAACCATTGCCATTAGACAAGAAGAAATAAAAGGCATCCAAATTGGAAAAGAAGAATTAAAGCTGTCCTTCTTTGCAGATGACATGATATTGTACATAGAAAACCCAAACGACTCCATCAAAAAATCTAATAGACTTAATAAATGAATTTGGCAATGTAGCAGGATATAAAATTAACGCCAAGAAATCTACAGCATTTCTAGAGACTAATAGTGAAGTTACAGAAAGAGAGACTAAAAAAACAATTCCATTTGCCATCACACCAAAAAAAATTAAGATACCTACGAATAAACTTAACTAAGGAGGTAAAAGACATCTACTGAGAAAACTACAGGACACTGAAAAAAGATATAGAGAAAGATGTAAACAGATGGAAGAACATACTGTGTTTATGGATTGGTAGAATCAACATCATCAAAATGTCCATACTACCAAAAGCAATCTATAAATTCAATGCATAACCATTAAAATACCAATGGCATATTTCACAGATCTGGAAAGAACTCTCCAAAGATTCATCTGGAATAAAAAAAAGACCCCAAGTAGCTACAGCAATTCTGAGAAAGAAGAAAAAAGTATGTGGAATCTCAATAACAGATTTCAAGCTGTATTATAAAGTCACTGTCCTCAAAACAGCCTGGCACAAGAACAGACATATAAACCAATGGAATAGAATAGAGAATCCAGATATTCACCCAAACCACTATGCTCAATTAATATTTGACAAAGGAGGCATAAACAGACAATGGAGCCAAGATAGCCTCTTCAATAAATGGTGTTGGGAAAATTAGACAGATACATGCAAAAAAAATGAAACTAGACCACCAACTTACACCATACACAAAAATAAACTCAAAATGGATAAAAGACTTAAACTTAAGATGGGAACCCATGAAAATTCTAGAGGAATCTGTGGGAACCTCTTTCCATGTCCAGCGTGGTTCAGGGTTCCCGGTTCAGGGTTCGGGTTCTGAAGGAGGCCGCACGCAAACGAAATGAGAGACCAGAAAGCATTAATTTGGCGATATTGGGGGCCAGGCGGGAGCCTCCCTCTAGTGGAAAGGACTGCCACTTGCTCTGGCCTTTTTCTCCCTTTTATTAAGGCTTTGGGACACACCCCTAGCCTTTAGGCAGGAAATAACAAAAACAGAAATTAACATGAAATAAACAGATAGAGATTGCTTCAACCAATAATGTTTCAACCAAACAGTGAGTAATTAGCTCTGACCTTTCAGAGCAGTTAAGGTTGACCAGCCTTCTGGCCTCCTGTTTACATCCATTTAGTGAGAACAATATTTGGTTTCCAACAGAATCCACAGGCAGAGAAATATCAGACATATGTCAAAGCAATTTCTTCACAGATATTGCTCTTAGGCCAATGGAAACTAAAGAGAAAATAAACAAATGGGACTACATCAAAATAAAAAGCTTTTGTACAGCCAAAGAAACCATCAACAAAACAAGAAAGCCCACTGTATGGGGGAACATGTTTGCAAATGTTATCACTGATAAAGGTTTAATCTCCAACATCTACAGCCAATTTATAGAACTTAATAAAAGGAAGATAAATGATCCAATAAAAAAAAATGGGCAACAGACCTAAATAGAACCTTTTCAAAAGACGACAGAAGGAAGGCCAAGAGACACATGAAAACATGTTCAAAGTCACTAATTATCTTAGAGATGCAAATCAAATTGACAATGTGGTACCATCTCACACCTGTCAGAATGGCAATCATCAACAAATCAACAAACGACAAGTGTTGGCAAGGATGCGGAGAAAAAGGAACCCTTGTGCACTGTTGGTGGGAATGCAGACTGGTGTAGCCACTGTGGAGAACAGTATGGAGTTTTCTCAAAAAACTAAAAATGGAACTCCCATTTGACCCAGCAATCCCACTCTTAGGAATATATCCTAAGAAACTAGAAACACCAATCAAAAAGGATTTATGCACCCCTATGTTCATAGCAGCACAATTTACAGTAGCTACAATTTGGAAACAGCCTAGGTGCCTATCAGCAGATGAGTGGATCAGAAAACTATGGTACATCTACACAATGGAATTCTATGCTGCTATAAAAAAGAAGAAATTCTTACCATTTGCAGCAGCATGGATGGACCTGGAGAGCATTATGTTAAGTGAAATAAACCAGGCAATGAAATAAAAATACCACATGATGTCACTCATTTATGGAAAATAAAGAACATTATTACCTGATGAATAAAGAGATAAATACAGAGGCAGTAAAGCACCAAACAGTCTGTCAAATTATAGCGGGAAGACTGGGAATGTTGAGGAGGGAGGGAAATAGATCAATCAAAGGACTTGAATGCATGCATATAAGCACATCAATGGACACAAGACACTGGGGTGGTAGGATAAGGGCATGTGACAGGGGCTAAGGGAAGTTGGGAGAAGATCATTGGGAAAAAAGGAAGATATATGTATTAATATATGTAATACTTTAAACAATAAACTAAAATTTTAAAAAATAATGATTAAGTACAAAAATCCTCAGGCAATATTCTTCAAATACTCAATTAAACTAACCTAAAAAAACAGCAAACAGCCAAACTGTGCCAAAATGTGCAGCAGGATATGCCATACTTAGATGCTGCTTTATATGTCATCAACCAATGGTATGAGTTGACTTATTTCCTTGCCTTCACTTTTATTGTGTGAAACTTCATATTGATATCATCAATTAAATGCAGCATTTCCTGGCAAGCATTGCCACTCGATAGAATGAGGAATGTGATGCATGAAGTTGGATCAGATCATGGGTAATTGCTGGATTGTTGTTTTAAAATAACATCTGTGTGTGTATAGTTTTGACTGAAATGTCTCAGCTTCATTACTTTATATTATTACAGCACATTTCAGAGGTGTAACAGCTTTCAAAAGAATTCTTAAAGTATTCTCACAGAAAAAATTCAGAATCTTCACATGAATTCAAGACAAAGTTATGCCTCTCAATCCATGTAATTTCTCAACATACTGTTCTTACTCTTACATTTATAGCACTTCGATGATGAGGAGCAAGTATAATCCTCTGCCCTTTGTCCTTCTCTCTAGTAAGCAGGATATTACCTGTTTCCTCATTAAAATACTACTAATGCTATCACAAAATTGCTTTAAATTTTTGTTCAGAAACATGCCAAATTTTGTTCAAAATGTTGTTTATAACTGTGCTGGCAAGAACAGATGCTTTTGATACAACATCAGTGTTGTGGGTTTCTGTGAAAGCACATTTTGGTGCAACTCTAATTTGGTGAAGAGGGTGTCACTCCACTTCAGTGCACTCTTGCGTGGTTTCAGGACACTGGTCTAGAAGTTCTGCTGCCTAGAGGAAGTAGTCAACTCAACCAGACTTTCCCTGAAGCTTCTGGGACCTGGCCTGACTTCCAAGAGCCCCATAAGAAGTGAAGACTCCTAGGGAGAAGTCATGGAAGGATGTTTTCTCTGATTTGAAAGTCAGCTGACACCTCCATAAACTAATATGGCAAGGATGAAACTCCCTGTCATGTTGTTGTACATCTATCATCCATGTAAGAAACAAATACATGACTTATCGCTGGAAAAATGTCCTACTTTTAGCAGCCTCCTCTCCTTATTTTTGTCATTTTTTAAAAAAGAAAAAAATAGATGGCAAATTGTATTATGAGGAAGGTACAACTCAAATCCATTTGTGTGAAAAGTATTTCCTGAAGATCCTAGATTATGCCCCAGAATCAAATAACAAGAGGAAGAGGGGAAGCCTACCTGGGAGCAGGGCCAGCACAGGGACTCAAGTGTCAGGGGCTCTGTCTATGCTCTCCCTCTCGGTCTGCCCAATTTGATTCATCACTGTGTGATGGCATTACTCTCTCAGTTTTTTGATGTGGCAGTAACATGGCCATATTTGCACAGCTCCTGAACACAAAATTATATTCTCATAGCTCCTGAACACAGAGAAAATAAACCTTTTCTCTTCCAATTTGTATTTAGAACATTCTAGAGGACACTGGTCTAGGGCCGTTGCTACTCCCTGGCCGTGTCATTGCAACCACTGCTCAGCTATCTCTGTTAAGGGGTGCTGGGAGTATGATCACGTGATTGGCAGACTCCAGCAAAACCACAGGGCACTTCTAACAAGGGAGAAAAATATCAGGGTCGTCAGCAAATCAACAATCATTCCTGCTTCCAAATAGCTCCCTCAGCTATCAGCCACTGGGAAGTTATTGTCCCCTTTTATAAATGAGAAAATAGAATAAAATTCCAATTAATGCACATGCAGTCTCTCTCTCTCTCTCTCTCTCTCTCTCTCTCTCTCTCTCTTTCTCTCTCTCTCTCTCTCTCTCTCACACACACACACACACACACACACACACACACACAAACACAACAAGAAAGCAGTCAAATCATATTCATAACAAACAGTATCATTTCTGTGGGTTTTAATAAAGAGACTTCTCAGAGCAATCTATTTCTGATACAGTGAGGTTTGGTCTGGTTTTAGGAAAAGCTGATAATTTCAGATTCTCAAATTAATCAAATACCTGAATTTACAGAGCTCAGAAACTATAGGAAAAAAAAAAAAACTTCTAATACATTCTTCAACAGTCTGGGGACATGTTAGTCAAAATATCGCTGGTGGGTTGTAGCTAGTTTGGCTCAGTGGACCAAAGGATCCCAGATTCGATTACTAGGTCAAGGGAACACACCTTGGTTGTAGGGTCCTCCTTAGTCAGGGCTCATGCAGGAGGCAATCAATGTGTTTCTCTCACATTGATGTTTCTTTATCTATCTTTCCCTCTCTCTCTCTCTCATACTCCCTAAAATCAATGGAAAAATATCCTCAGGTGAGCATTGACCATATATATAGTTAGATGGTATTTTGAGCATCTTTTGTTTCTATCCACAATGGATCTTGTTCCTTCACCTCTGTCTCCAGAGAAAGGAAATTCTATTGAGTTCAGATTTCTGACAAATGATCAGTGGTTATCTCTGGAAGTGTCTAATGACCTAACATCTAAAACTTAGGAATTATGCATGATATTCAGTTGAATTTTTTACTTAACTAGGTGGTTTAATGATACAGATTTATATGGAAACATCTTTAGAAGCCAGAAAAAGCATGTAGTTAGTCTCTAAATGAGACTAACTTTTTATAAGAGGAAAGAAATTCTAATAGGCATTGAAGGCAAAGTTTATTCAAAAACACTTCAGGCTTCAGAAAATTATATCAAACTAAGTGGCTCATTAAACTTTATGAAAACTGTAAAAGCAAATATTAAATAAAAGTGTCTTGATTGTTTGGATAAAATTCAGGTTAAAACCAAATTTTAGGGAAATGTTTGACTTGATACAATTATAAACAGTCTTATAATCTAAACATTAAAAATGCTTAATTCTGTAAATTTACCTATACTTCAGGTTTTTAGTAAGAATAATGCTCAGGGTTTAGGGGCAGGGGTGGGGGAAGAAGATATATGTACTACTACATGTAATACTTTAAATAAGTAAAAAAATCATTAAAAACTAAAATAAATTTCTCCTTATCAGAGAAATTTCTAAAACTGTCCAAAAAAATAATAAAAGGAATAATGCTATTTGTCTAGCCCAGGGTGTAAAAAATATAGATATATTTCTCTTTAATATAAATTAGAATAATTTAATGATTTGGATTTTACAAATAATATAGAGACTAAACCAACAATTTGGTATTAAATCACATAATCCATATGAATGTGTATCTGAGTTCTCAATGCAAGGTACAAAACAACCTTTTAAGCAAACTTAACAGTGTTTGTTTGGAATTGTTAGGTCATTCTAGTAGTGTGCTGTGGCCAGATAATATGCATGGGTTTTGAGATACTAAATTCTGTCTTTTTATTTTAGAAAGGGCAGAACAAGAAGTAATATAATATGGGAAAATAACACTGGCCTGGGAGTCAGAATGTCTGGATTTTAATGCTTTCTTCAACCAAATAGTCAGGTGACCTTGGATGAGCTTAGTTATTTCTATAAAATAAGAAGATTTAGTAAGTGGTCTCAAAATCTACTCCAGTTCTAGAATTCCATAACTCCATATATATAAATGTGATTAGCACAGTGCTCAGACATAATTCAAAAGATGTACCACCCTCCATTCTTTCCTCTCCCTTTCCTTTCTTTTCTCCTCAGTCCTTTTCATGAACCCAGCCAGTCTCAATGCATATTTTTTTTTCTGTATCTACAATGCTTGCACACAGACTGGCAAAAATTGCTGTCTATAAAAAGAGCTTCTATCATCAAGCAATTCAATCTGATAGAGCAAACATATAAATAAATTCCATTACTATGATTTGAGTCCAAAAATACATTAGTAATTTATATTTCTCACAAAGGCAGTAGAGCAAAGGGACCGACAAACAAGCTAGTCCAGAGAAACATAATTATGCAAGGAACATCTTAATATCTGAAATAGATTTTTAAATGTTTAGGAACTAGTCAGGCAATAGAGAGAACAGAATGTTCCCTCTGTGGAGCCATGCCACAGTAACATGGTTCTACTCAGGTGCAGATAGAACAATATAATTGTCGTGAATTTTCTGCCCTTAAAAACCAGATTTCCTGGTAATCTACCATGCCTTCTAAATGATTTTTAAAAAACTGATAAATGACTTAGTTAATTTAGAGCTGCAATTGAAATATCATTTAGTACACCTTGATTATTATAGATATTATATATATAACATTGAAGATTATATTTTTATGTATGATTAGGGGGCTTCCTATTCAGTTCCACTGATCAGTATGCTTAACCTTTCACAAATATTAAATATATTAACTACTATAGTTTTATAACATATCATGATATCTGATACCACAAGTCCTCCCTTTACATGTGTTAAGACATATTTTCTGACTTAGAACATACAAAATTTGAGCAAATTTTCTTGGACCGCAAAGAATCAAGCTAAAAGTATCACCATTCAGTGTTACTCTTTCTCTTTCTTACTTCCTTTGAATAACTGATTTTTAATTATAAATACTTTATTGGGTTTGTTTTGTTTTGTTTTGAGAGGAGGAGGTTTACCTGAGATATTAAAACCTACATTCTTGATTTATCAAAATCGAACATAATTTAGTACTTTCACTACTTCCTAGACAATGTAAGTACCTTAAACCATGTGACTTCATTTTACCACTCTTCAGATTTTACATGACACTGTTGTCATATGTTTTAACTCCACATATTTTAAATTCCAAAGATACTATTATTATTATTTTAACAATAAACATTTCTGTAAGCTTACCCACATATTTACTCATTTTCGTTCTCTTAACTTCTTCTTGCACTTCCAATAAACTGTCAGGAATTCTTTTTTCTTCTTTCTGGAAGACATGCTTTAGCATTTCTCTCAATGTGGATCTGCTACTGGTGAACTTTCTGTTTTTTGCTGAATGAAAAATGACCTTATTTAATTTTCATTCATAAAGAATATTTTCATTGGAAATAGAATTCTTGATAGCAGTTATTTTATTTCAGCACTTATTTCATTGTCTTTTAGCTTCCATTGCTTTTCATGAGCTCATTCTTCTTTTCTAACATATGTACTTAAAACTACAAATTTATCTCAATATGGCTTTACCTATGTGTCATAAATTTAGATGGTAAATCCTCTTATGATTCCTTTGGAGTTATAACAAAAAAAATGTTTCTGCTTTTAAGTATTTCTCTGTCTTATTTTTCTACAGTTCTACTGTGATGTGTCTATGTGTAATTTAGCTTTTATTTACCTGCTTGGGTTTCATAAGATAACTTCAATCTATGCTTTGATAATCTTAATCATTTTTGATAAATTATAAGTCCATCAACACTTCAAATACAGTTCTGCTTTATTTTCCTTCTCCTTTCCTCCAGAAACTCTAACTTTCCAAATGTTAGACCTTTCTTAGACTATCACCTAAACTTCTCATACTATTTTACCAACTTTTGATCTTTAAAAAAATATTTGAACTATCATATGATTCAGTAATCTTCTCTACTGCTGGATTTAATCTGATGTCATTCTCACCATTGCATTCTCAATTTCAGAATTTTTGTTGTTGTTATTTAGCTCTAGAATTTTCATTTAGTTTTCTGTTAAAATTACCTTTAACATAGTCAGCATGATTGTTTTAAAATCTGTCTGATACCTCTATTTTCTGGATCTCCTATGGAATTATTCCATTATCTATTGTTTCTCTCATATTTTGATTATATTATCTTACTTATGCACTTTTTATTATTTATTTATTTGAGTGCCAGTTATCTATAATAATAAAAGCACAATATGCAAATTGACCAAACAGCAGAACAGTTGAATGACTGTCTGGGTGACTTTATGGAGGCAGTGAGGGTTGCGAATTTCATGTATCGGGCCTCTAGTTATATATAAAAGGTTTAGAGTTCAATTTAGGTCCTTCTTAACTTCCCAAGGCAAGATTTTGTTTTTAATCTGTAGTGCAATCACTTTATTTTTTTTCACATTTATTTTCTTAATGTATTACATGTGTACATATCTTCCCATTGCCCCCCGACCCCACTCCCATTTGTGCCCTAACCCCCAGTGTCTTGCATCCATTAGTTATGCTTATAGGCATGCATACAAGTCCTTTGGTTGATCTCTTATCTACCCCACCTCTCTCTAACCTTCCCACTGTAATTTGACAGTCTGTTTGATGCTTCACTGCCTCTGTATCTATCTTTTTGTTCAACAGTTTATAGTGTTCTTTATTATCCATAAATGAGTGAGATCATGTGGTATTTTTCTTTCATTGACTGGCTTCTTTTACTTAGCATGCTCTCCAGTTCACAATGGTATCCAGTTCCATCCAGGTTTCTGAAAATGGTAAGAATTCCTTCTTTTTTATGGCAGCATAGTGTTCCATTGTGTAAATATACCATAGTTTTCTGATCCAGTCATCTGCTGACAGACACCTAGGCTGTTTCCAAATCTTAGCTATTGTAAATTGTGCTGCTATGAACATAGAGGCACATATATCCTTTCTGATTGGTGTTTCTAGTTTCTTAGGATATATTCTTAGGAGTAGGGTTACTGAGTCAAATGGGAGCTCCATTTCTAGTTTTTTGAGGAAACTCCATACTGTTCTCCACAGTGGCTACACCAGTCTGCATTCCCACCAACAGTGCACAGGAGTTCCTTTTTCTATGCATCCTTGCCAGCACTAGTCGTTTGTAGATTTGTTGATGATACCCATTCTGACAGGTGTGAGATGATATTGCATTGTCATTTTGATTTGCATCTCTCAGATAATTAGTGACTTTGAGCATGTTTTCATGTGTCTCCTGGCCTTGCTTCTTTGAAAAAGATTCTATTTAGGTCCGTTGCCCATTTTTTTATTGGATCATTTATCTTCCTTTTATTAAGTTGTATAAGTTGCTTGTAGATGTTTGAGATTAAACCATTATCAGTAATAACATTTGCAAATATATTCTCCATGCAGTGGGCTTTCTTGTTGTTTTGTTGATGGTTTCTTTTGCTGTGCAAAAGTTTTTGTTTTGATGTAGTCCCATTTGTTTATTTTCTCTTTAGTTTCCATTGGCCTAGTAGCAATATCTGTGAAGAAATTGCTTTGACATATGTCTGATATTTCTCTGCCTGTGGATTCCTCTAGAATTTTCATGGGTTCCCATCTTATGTTTACGTCCTTTATCCATTTTGAGTTTATTTTTGTGTATGGTGTAAGTTGGTGGTCTAGTTTCAATTTTTTGCATGTATCTGTCCAATTTTCCCAACACCATTTATATGAAGAGACTGTCTTGACTCCATTGTATGTTCATGCCTCCTTTGTCAAATATTAATTGAGCATAGTGGTTTGGGTCAACTTCCGGATTCTCTATTCTATTCCATTGGTCTATGTGTCTGTTCTTGTGCCAGTACCAGGCTCTTTTGAGAACAGAGGCTTTGTAATACAGCTTGAAATCTGTTATTGAAATCCCACATACTTTATTCTTCCTTCTCAGAATTGTTGTAGCCATTTGGGGTCTTTCTTTTATTCCAGATGAATCTTTGGAAATTTCTTTCTAGGTCTGTGAAATATGCATTGGTATTTTAATGGAGTGTGCATTGAATCTATAGGTTGTTTTTGGTGGTATGGATATTTTAATGATGTTGGTCCTCCCAATCCATGAGCATGGTATGCTCTTCCATCTGTTTATGTCTTTCTCTATCTCTTTTTTCAGTGTCCTGCAGTTTTCCATGTATAGGTCTTTACCTTCTTGGTTAAGTTTATTCATAGGTACTTAATTTTTTAGGACTATGGTAAAGGGGATTGCTTTTTTAGTCTCTCTCTCAGTAAGTTCACTATTAAGGTATAGAAATGCCATAGATTTCTTGGCATTTATTAAGTCTATTAGTATTTTGATGGAGTCTTTCGGGTTTTTTATGTACTGTATCATATCATCTGCAAATAAGTACAGCTTTACTTCTTCATTCTCAATTTACAAGCCTTTTATTTCTTCTTCTTGTCTAATTACAATGACTAATAATTCCAATACTATGTCAAACAGGAGTGGTGAGAGTGGGCATCCCTGTCTTGTTCCTGTTTTAGGGGAAATGGTTTTAGTTTTTACCCATTGAGTATGCTGTTAACTGTGGGTTTATCATATATGGCTTTTATAATGTTAAGGTATGTTCCTTCTATTCCCACCTTCTTGAGAGTTTTTATCAAGAAAGGGTGTTGGATTTTATCAAATGCTTTTTCTACATCAATTGATATGACTATGTGACTTTTATCTCTCAATTGGTTTATGTGATATATCACGTTTATTAATTTGCAAATATTGTACCATCCTTGTATTTCTGGTATAAATCCAACTTGGTCATGGTATATGATCTTTCTGATGTACTGCTTGGTCTGATTTGCTAGAATTTTGTTGAGGATTTTGGCATCTATGTTCATGAGGGATATTGGCCTGTAATTCTCTTTCATTGTGTTGTCTTTGTCTGGTTTTGGTATTAAGGTGATACTGGCTTCATAGAAGAAGCTTGGAAGTATTCCTTCTTCTTGAATTTTTTGGAATAGTCTGAAGAGGATAGGTTTTACTTCTTCCTTGAATGTTTGGTAAAACTCCCCTGTATAGCCATCTGGCCTCGGGCTTTTGTTTGCTGGAAGCTTTTTAACGACTGCTTCAATTTCTTCCATAGTTTTTGGCCTATTGAGATGTTTAGATTCTTCCTGATTAAGTTTTGGAAGGTTATATTTTTCTAGGAATATGTCTATATCCCCCAGGTTGTCCAACTTGTTGGAATAAAGTTGTTCATAGTATTTTTTAACAATCCTTTGTATTTAGGAGGGGTGTGTTGTTATTTCTCCTCTTTCATTTCTGATTTTGTTTATTTGGATCCTCTTTCTTTGCTTCTTGGTGAGTCTTGCTAGAGGTTCATCAACCTTGTTTATCCTTTCAAAAAACCAGCTCTTGGTTTTCTTGATCTTTTGTATTGTTTAATTGGTCTCTATGTCATTTATCTCCACTCTAATCTTTACGATTTCCTTCCTTCTGCTTACACTTGGCTTTTCTTGTTGCTCTCTTTCTAGCTCTTTGAATTGTAGGTTTAGGTAATTTATTATCATTGTTTCTTGTTTTTTGCAGTAGGGTTGTAGAGCTATGAACTTCCCTCTCAAGACTGCTTTTACTTTGTCCCAGAGATTTTGGATTGTTGTGCTTTCATTGTCATTTGTTGCCATTATGTTTTTTATTTCTTCCTTGATCTGTCTTGTTACCCAGTCATTGTTCAATAGCATGCTGTTTAGTCTCCATATGTTTGATTTCTTTGGTTTCTTTTTCTTGTAGTTGGTTTCCAGTTTTATGCCACTGTGATCTGTGAAGATGCTTGATGTAATTTCTATCTTCTTGAATTTGAAGAGACTTTGCCTATGACCCAACATGTGGTCTATCTTTGAAAATGACCCATGTGTACTTGAGACGAAAGTATATTCTGTGGCTTTGGAATGAAATTATCTGAAGATGTCAATTAATTCCATCTGGTCTAGTGAGTCATTTAGGATTGATGTTCCTTTGCTGATTTTTTGTTTAGAGCAGTGGTTCTCAACCTTCCTAATGCCGAGACCCTTTAATACAGTTCCTTATGTTGTGGTGACCCCCAACCATAAAATTATTTTCTTTGCTACTTCCTAACAGTAATTTTGCTACTGTTGTGAATCGTAATGTAAATATCTGTGTTTTCTGATGGTCTTAGGCGACCCCTGTGATGGGGTCGATGGACCCCCAAAGGGGTCGCAACCCACAGGTTGAGAACCACTGGTTTAGAGGATTTGTCTAATAGTGATAGTGGGGTATTAAAGTCTCCTACTATGATTGTATTGCTGTCATTATCTCCCTTGATATCCTCCAGGAGTTTTTATGTATTTGAGCGCTTCTGTATTGGGTGTATATATGTTTACCAGAGTTATTTCTTCTTGTTGGATTGCTCCCTTTAGTATTATAAAGTGGCCTTCCTTATCTCTTGTTATCTCCTTCAGGTTTAGATCTAATTTGTCAGATAGTAGTATTGCTACCCCAGCTATTTTTTTTATATTTCCATTTGCCTGAAAAACTGTTTTCCATCCTTCACCCTCAGTCTGTGTGTGTTTTTTTTTCCTGAGGTGGGTTTCTTGTAGACAGCAAATATATGGGTCATGTTTTATTATCCAATCCATCACCCTATGCCTTTTTATTAGAGCATTTAATCCATTTACAATTAAAGTTATTATTGATAGGTACTTATTTGTCACCATTTTTATTCTTCACCCCATATTCCTTCTTTGCTTCCTATTTCTTTGTTTTATTTATTTTCTACTTTATTAAATTTTTTTACAGCAGACCCTTTAATATTTTTTGCATTGCTGGCTTGGTGGTAATAAATTCCCTTTGTCTTTTTTTGCCTGTGAAGATCCTGATTTCACCTTTAATTTTGATTGATAGCCTTGCTGGGTACAGTATTCTTGGATTCAGACCCTTCCTTTGCATAACTTTGTACATTTCATTCCATTCCCTTCTGGCCTGATGAGTTTCTGTTGAGAAATAAGTTTCTAGTCTGATGGGGGTTCCTTTTTAGGTAACTTTCTGTCTCTCTTTGGCCACTTTTAAGGTTCTTATTTTGTTATTTATGTTTGCCAATTGAATTATTATGTGCCTTGGCATCAGTCTTTTGAGGTTCATTTTGCTTGGGACTCTGAACTTATTGAATTTGTGTGAGTTTTTCTTCCATATATCAGGGAAGTTTTCTCTCAATATTACTTCAAACAGGTTTTCTATTCCTTATACAGTTTACTCTCTTTCTGTAACCCCTGTTATGCAGATGTTTTTTGTTTTGTGTTTTCCCAAAGTTCCCTTAGGCTTTCCTCCTGCTTTTTAATTTTCTTTTTTCTAGAAGCTGCTCTACTTGAGTATTTTTTCCTACCTTGTCTTCTAGCTCACTGATGCAGTCCTCTGCTTCTTCTAGTCTACTTTTGATGCTTTCTATTGAGTTCTTTACAACAGCAATGTCATTTTTTCATGTTTTCTTGATTCTTCTTCATTTCCTCTTGATTCTTATTCATATTGTCAAATTTATCTTCCATTCTTTTCAGCCACCTTATGACCATCTCTCTGAATTTTTTCTTGGGCAGGTTGTTTGCTTCCATTTAATTTGCGTCCTTTTCTGGTGATGCCTGCTTTTCTTTAATATGCAGGCTGTTTCTTTGTCCCCCATGGTGTTTCTTCTCCAGGTGTCTGGTTATGTAGTTCTGTCTCTCCTGAGTTGATTTAAAGGCACAAAATACAACACAACCAGGTACAATACAGAAGGCACTGAACAGAAATGTATTCATGATATTAATATCCACAAATAAAGCTGACTACCAGAAAGAGGTAAATTAGGGGAGAGGAGAGAAAGAAGAAGAGAGGAAAGAAGAAAAAAAAGAAAGAAAGAAAAGAAAGGAGTGCCAAAATGAAATTGGGAGAAGGGAGAAAAAAGAAAGAAGAAAAATTAAGAGAGAAAAGAAAGAGAATAAGAAAGAGAAGTGGAACAAATTATATATATGGGGAGAAAATTCCAATAGAACAGCCACTAATCCCAACAAATGCCAGCAACAAGTACCTTGAGATTAATACAAATTGCAAACAACAACTAATATCTAGCAAAGTGAGGGAAACAGAAGTAAAAAACAAACAAAAACAAAACAAACAAAAAAACTAAACAAGACAAAAAGAATAAGCAAAACAATATCACAAAAAAGTATAAGAAATTGATATAATCAACATTCAAGAAAACAACAACAGAAGGACTGAGAGAAAAACAATTTTTTGGATAGTTAAGACAGAAAAGAGTAAGGTGTGTATGGACTTGGAGCAGGGGATTGGAAATTATATTTATAAGTAAGGTTAAATTTTAACAGCAGGTAAAAAGAAAGAATAGGGAAAATCTAAAGTAGGAAAAGGGTAAGAGAAACAGTACAACAAAAGGGGAAAAGTTAAGAAGAGAGTGATTGCATAAAGATAGAGTTTAGAGTAAAATGATGCTAAAGGAAAGATGAAAATAGAATGTAGAACTCTAATCCCAAAGTAAAATAAAGAGAAAATAAAATGACATTTTTTTAAAAAAAAGGTAAAATAGTAGTAATAATACTGGTTGATAATAAAAATGTAATAATTACAAAGGTAAAATAAAGTGAGAAAAAAGAAAAAAACTAGTTTCTTAAGTAAAAGATGAAAAAATTAAAAATTTAAAAATTTAAAAAATAGAACATGCAATAGTGACTTTCTCTGTTGTTCTGTTTGGCACACCTGTTTCCAAGTCAGGGCACTATTGCAATTCCCTGCATTCCACTGGTCCTCAATGTTGTAAGCCAGTCCTGGTTTTTAAGCAGGTGGTATGTCTTAATATTTTTATTCTTTTATTTGTGATTACACAAGAGTCAATTTGGGTGTAATCACCTGGGTGTCAGTGTTTCTGGATTTTCCTCCGAGACTATAGGTCCTCTCTAGCCTGTGCTTAGATCCTATTTTCTCTGTGGCACTCAATACCAGTTTGTGGGAAAGACTCTGATAGTCACTCCCTATTCCAATCCCCAGGTTCCAGAAAAACAACTTCCCCTGCAGTCTCCCCAGGTGTCCCCAACTGGGTCATCCTAGGTATTAGACTTAGCAATCAGAATTAAGGATCTGAAGAGGAAAGAGCACAAATCTGTGCAGTCCCCCCTTCCTGCTCTTGTCCAAGCAGCCAGCACACTTTAATAACTCCCAGGCTGTCCTTCTGTGTCAGATCAAAATAGGTTGCTTTCTAGAGATTCCCTCTGTTAGCAGCTCTGAAGACCCCTTCCACATTCACAGATCATGCCAGGCCCAACAACCATGGATTTCTTTAGGTGCAGATTTCCCCCAGTCCTCCAGCTCCCACAGTGTGAGCATTTCTCTGTCCTGTGGGACCAGAGACCTCACCTTATCCCAGGTGAAATCTGACCTTTCTGTGTGGAGTGTAGAGCTCCTCTGAATCCCAGTGTTTGTGCCAATTGGGGACCGGTGTTCTGGGGCTCACAGCTGTTCAGTGGGTTCCACAGTTGTAGATTTCAAGGTTTCCAATAATATCTACTTTCCCCTTCAAGATGGCATGGTCTTCGAATCTGAGCTTGTGGCTCCAGGAGAAAAACCTAGCAGCAGTGGAGGCTGCCTGGTCAGGGAACCCCCATCACAGTCCCCCACCTTCTCCTGGAGTATAGCTGTCCCTTAACTCACCAACAAACATTCCCAGTGTGACACTCAGCTGTTCTCTCTGTCTGCTCTGGGACAAGTCTCTGGACATGTCTGTCTATCCCGCCACCATTTTTTTTCTCCAAAGGAGAGATTTGTGCATTGTTTTTGGAAAGTGGTTAAGGACTCTAACAATGTGGAATCACCTTAATGCTGTTTTAGAAATTGAGATTATTACAAGCTACGTTTCAGTCCCTGCAAGGGTTTGCTTCCTTTCTGGTTCACAACTGCTCCTGAAATGTTGCTGTTTTATTGTAAGAAAGAAGAAGTCAAGAAAAAGAAAAAAGTAACACTGAATGAAGAGAGTCTCAGCTCAAAGCATGAGTATTCTACCACTGCTCACCTTTCCTAATAGGCCCTGCTCTCCAATCTTTTGGAAAAACACAGAAGCCTAAATTGAATTTACTGTCACCTGGAGAAGAATTAAATTTGTTTCTTCTGAGACCCAACTAGTACTTCTAACTTGACAACACTCTAGCCCATTCCAGAATCCCCCACTTAACCGAGAATCTTGGGATCAGCCACTCAACCTTGATGCATACCTAAGACTCCATCTCCTTATTTTATCTGCCTTTTCACAATACTATCTTGTTATTCTAATTTTGCATCACAGATTTTTTTCTCTTTTTTGCAATTTATTCTTCATATGTTTGTGTTTGGGGAAATTTTTGAAATTCTCCCTTCTTCCTGTAAGTTCAGTGACGCAATAAAATTTCAAAATGCAGGATTTATGCAGAATCTTATCAGATGGTAGAAGGTCTAGGAACAAAAGTTTCTGCTTCTCTTTTTGTAACTTATCACTTCATGAGCTTTTTGAGGAAGATAACATTCTTAGAATACTTACCAGATGAAAACCAAGTTAAGGCCTAGAGTTCTTATAGAAAACACTGATTGCAAACAAAAGCACACACTTTGGCTAATGACAAATACATGGTTTTGAAATACTTTATGGCATAAATAAAAGAATTAATTCTTCCTCTTCTTAATTATGTTTTGCTTGCACTACAGGTGACTAATAAGTCTCAGATGAGTCAATGATACAAAAACTTAGTCTTACAGAAAGAGCTATTGTATGGTAATCAAGGCAGCCTTTTATTATTTAAACCTCAAATGCTGGCATTAAAGGAAAGATTTACACAATGGATGCCATACCAATTCTCTTATTCATATGCTTTAGAAATCTCTATATAGCTTACTTGCTGACTCAATATGAATTGAATTTTCAGTAGGTGTTGAATGAGTGTGAAAAAAGGGGGAATTAGACTCAAGTATATAGCAAAAAATTATATCTTTGTAAAGGTTACCCTGATTTTTTTTTTTTTTTTTTTTTAGGATGAAACATATGAGAGTAAGGAGTATGCATGAAGAAAAGTAAGGAGAATCCAAGATGGCGGCATAGGTAAACACCTACACTGCTGCCTCGCACAACAATTTCAAAACTACAACTAAAAGACAGAACAGACATCATCCAGAACCACAGGAAAGCTGGCTGAGTGGAAATTCTACAACTAGAGGGAAAGAGAGGGGCTCACAGAGACCCAGAGGAGCTGCAAAAAGCGGAGGTACGGAGATGCACACATGAAGAGAGCAGGTGCCGGAGTACTTGGCTGGTTTTCTCTGACAGGAGGGAAACGGAGACTCTCAAAGGCATCGAACCCCTTATCCTACAACACTAAACCCCAGATCCAGCTGAGACTCATACGGGGGGAGTTTGGACTGTGAAAAGGGAGAGGTGCACGGAAATTTAGGGGAGTCGCAAAAGATCAGAGGCCTGGTGGCGTGCACGGTAGTGCGCGCAGAGGACAGACTGCTCATTGTGCTGCTGGCTTTCGAGAGTGGACGGGAGACAGACCCTCCCAACTGTGCCACTTCTGACTCCACTAAGCCCCTGTTTCAGGTGAAACCCAGGGGACTTAGACTCGTGTGGTCCTGGAGCGCAGGGGAGCCAGAAAGGCAGCGGTCTAGAGGCACTGTGTGCGCACACAAGGACTGCTCCAGCGATTACCCAGTCATGTGAGACTCAGGGGCCGTGGCGGACGGGACCGACTGGAAGACAAGGTGGTCCCTTAAGCCCTAAGACTCCACCCATCCCAAGATCAACAGAGAGACTTCTGCAGTTTTGCAAGTCTGGTATCATAGAGCTGAATCCAACACAGAAGTTCTCCCAGCATAGTGAAAATGCCAAGACAAGGGAAGGGATCACAAACAAAAGAAATGGAGGAAAACAAACAACTGGATATAGAGTTCAAAACCACGCTTATAAGGTTTTTCAAGAATATCCTAGAAAAGTTGGATAAAGTTAGGGAGAGCCAAGAGGAGATGAAAAAGGACCAACTAGAAATTAAACTTACACTGACTAAAATAAAAAATATTATACAGAGTCTTAACAGCAGACTAGAGAAAGGCAAGAATCAAGTCAAAATTTTGAAATATAAAAAAGCAGAAAACACTCAACTGGAAAAGCAAGAAGAGAAAAGAATCCAAAAATGTGAAGATAATGTAAGGAGTCTCTGGGACAGCTTCAAGCGTACCAACATCAGAATTGTGGGGGTGCCAGAAGAAGTGAGAGAGCAAGATACTGAAAACCAATTTAAAGAAATAATGACTGAAAACTTCCCACATCTGGTAAAAGAAATAGACTTACAAGTCCAGGAAGCACACAGAACCCCATATAAAAGGAATCCAAAGAGGACTACACCAAGACACATCATAATTAAAATGCCAAGAGCAAAAGACAAAGAGAGAATATTAAAAGCAGAAAGGAAAAACAGTTCATTACCTACAAAGAAGCACCCATACAACTGTCAGCTGATTTCTCAACAGATACGATGCAGGCCAGATGGGAGTGGCAAGAAATATTCAACGTGATGAATAACAAGAACCTACAACCAAGAATACTCTATCCAGCAAAGCTATCATTCAGAATTGAAGAACAGATAAAGAGTTTCACAGATAAGAAAAAGCTAAAGGAGTTCATCAACTCCAATCCAGTATTATATGAAATGCTGAAAGGTACTCTTTTAGAAGAGGAAGAAGAAAAAGATAAAAGACAAAAAATTATGAACAACAAATACATAACTATCAACAAGTGAATCTAAAAATTAAGTGAATTAAAAATTAAAAGTTCACCTAATAAACTGGTGAATATAATAGAATCAGGAGCACAGAAAGGGAATGGATTGATAATTCTCAGGGGGAAAGGGGTGAGGGGTGTACAGGGAGAGACTGGACAAAAATCATACACCTATGGATGAGGTCAATGGGAGGGAGGTAAGGGCAGAAGGAAGGGTGGGAGTTGGGTGGAGGGGAGCTATGAAGGGGAAAAAAGAGAAACATGTAATAATGTGAATAATAAAGAATTAATTAAAAAAAAAGAAAAGTAAGGAGGTGTTGCAATGTCTGTGCAGCATGAGCAGTTTGAAATGGCCTACTTTTTTTTCCCAATCATTCCTATTTTAACTACACAAATAGTACAAATGTGTCCAAAATTATGGATAAAAAGTGGCAAAAGGTAGTGTAAGAACTGACCTATAGGTTTAAATTCCACTTAAACTGGTTACTAGCAATTTAACTTTAGGCAAGTTTCTTAACTTACCTCGGCTTCCAATCCCTCAGTAAAATATGTCAGTACTTGCCTCATAAACTTGTTATAAAGCTTTGAGATATAATAAAAGGTTCCTAAAACATAGTAAAAATTTAAAGGTTAATTGAGTTTTTTTTCCTTCACTATGCTTTTCTTGTCCAGGAAAAATAATAGTGCTTTGAGGGATAGTCCTTCAGATGAGCACCAAAATAGACCGAAGGGTTTACCAAGGACCACAAAAAACAACAACGGTGAACTGGTGCCCAACCCACATCTTGTCTACACTGAGTAAACCCTGACTAGCCAGCAGAAATAGTGAGGAACAGCTGGGGCATTAAAGAATCTCTGTGACAATCATCTGTGATATTTCCAGTAACACAATTGTTTTAAAATATGTAATTATAAACCTAATAGTGTTCAACTTGGAAAGAATTATTAGTATTGTTGGAGGAAATAAATAAAATTTTAAAAGGAAAAAAATGGGATTTAGCTATTTTAAAAAGCCATTAAATACTTGAAATTAGAAAACAGAGGCAACTCTAAAAGTAGACTCCAAGAAATTTGTACTTAAATAATTAATATTTAAGGGTATCAAAGCTTTAAGAAAGTATACATATGTTATAAGAAAATATACAAATCATTAATTCTAATATCTAGCCAAACCAATATATCCTGTAGTACTTAACAGAACTAGTTATCTTTAATTCATAATCTTATTGGGTTTTTAAAATTTATTTTGATGTTTAATATACTTTAAAAACCTCTTAATGTAATGTTTGATAAGCATTTATTAAGTATGTAACTACTAGGAAGTACCATGCTGGCTCAGCAAATGGTGAAAGAAAGGGTAGGATAAGGGTTTTGCTGTCAAGTAAAGTCATACATTACAATATTATTTTAATTAATTGTATAAATTTAATAATACTGCATGCAAGACATAACATATATCAAGTGTGTATAAGCTAAAAAAAAAAAGAGATACCTGAAAACATCAAGGAAAAAGACTTAAATCACATTGTTACTCCAAAGTTTAGAGTAAGTGCAGAAAGAGATAAACAAATACACGAAAAAATAAATAATTAAAGAGTTATATATTTCTACACAAGAGAAAAAAAAAAAAGCTTATCACAGGATGTTATGTAATAACTAGTTGTTAGGGTACCATGGAGAAAAAAGGTTCTACTAGTTATTACATAATGCATTTTTTTCAGCTTTTGCATGGTAAAATTCATTGTGAATTCCCAAGGGTTTCGTATACTATTTTCCAAACTTCTTTGAAAAAAGAACACTTGTTCATGAGATTTCATTGCTTCTGTGTGTGGTGGGGTGGGGGGAGTATTTTGTGCAAAACCTTTTAAAGAACTCGTTGGGCAAGTGTTATTAAATATACTAGAGGCCCGTTTGCACAATATTCATGCAAGCATAGCCTTTCCTTCCCCTGGCTTCACTCCCAGCCACCTGGGAGCTGGCAAGTCCTCACTTCTACTGAAGCACCACTCCTGTAGCTCCCTCCGCCACCCGCCAAACCCCTCATAGCAGGCGCCCTGCCCCTCCCAGCCACTCCATGCCTGCATATGTAAATTAAACTGCCATCTTTGTTGGGTTAATTTGCATACTCACTCTGATTGGCTGTGGGCAGAGCAGAGGTACGGTCAATTTACATGTTTCTCTATTATTAAGTAAGATAACATATATGCTGCAACCACGTATGCCAACTTCATGGTCCACATTGCTGGTCACTGGCTTTCCCAAGAGGTGGGAAATGTCCTAAAAATGATCAACAATGCACTCTGGCTAGTCACTCTCAAATTATTAGTTATAGGTGGTGAAACACTTTTGCCATCACTTTTGCCATCCCTACAATTAGTCATAGGAGTTGAAGGAGAAAGACACCACTCTGATCTGAAATAAACCTGCTTCAAGTAGGAGATACTGAACTGAGGTTTGAAATAAGGTTTTGAATTAAAGAGATGTTCCTTCATTAATTCTAAACTTTAATTTTTTTCTTACCTATGATGAAATTATTTGCTTACTCCATCCTTCCTTTAGCATTATGGAGAAAGAAAGGTTATGGGACAAAACTGGAAACAGACATACTGCCAACTATAATTAGGCTGAAAATAATCATGCATATGTCAAAGAATTCATAAAAAGTACTGAATAAGCACCAATGGTGTGACCCGAGTTTCTTTAATCAGGCCTCCCTGTTCCTGGACAGAAACCAGGCCTGGAGCAGGTCTGTCTCAGGATGGCCTGTAGTATGTGGTTTCTTAACTTCATGCAGGAAAGCTTTCACAATACAAGTCCAGGTGATTTTTGAGAGTACATTTATTAAAGTTGGAGACAGTGTAACAAGGAAGGCCTTAGGATAGAAGAAGCAGCAGAGAGAGAGAGGCTAAGTGGGGTTGTGTTGTCTCTTTAAAAATGTTATAGGAAAGAAATGAGCTGAGGTGGGGCTGCTTTGGCTTACTGAGAAGTCAGTGAAAAGGGGGCCTTGGAGACAGTTTCAGGGGTTAGCCTAGAATGAGCATTGTTCCCTTGGTGGCAAGTTTTGTGGGGACCCTTAGAACCAAGGGAGAAAAAGCACACCTGAGAAAGAAAGAAGGAAGAAAGACATGGGCTTGCTCCCAGGAGGGAGAGCGAGACCTGGGTCCTTGTTCTTGAGTGTTTTAAAGGCTAGGAGTTTAGGAAAGAATCTCAACAGACTATTCATCAGCTTTTTGTTGATGCGCCAAAATGAGATTTATTCACTTAACATATCTGTCCTTGGGTATGGTTGTCACAAATGGCACTAATTGGATTTTAGTGCCATTTGTGCCACTAAACCACCCTGAGTAAGGTGATTTAAGCTATTTATCCTCTGGTTGAGGAGGAAAAGTGTAAACCATTTACTCTTAAGTGCCCTAAATTAGAGGAGAGGATTTTCTATATGACTGCAAACTACTTTAACTATTTGTCTCAGTTTACCCATGCCACCTGTCCTGGCTTACTGGCCCATCTCATTCCCAGCATTTGGGTACTAGTAAGGCAATCTCAAATTTATCTGCCTCTTATTCTCACCTGTATAGGAGACAAAAATTGGTCCCATGAAAAGTTAGCTCTGCATCCCACCCAACTATCTCTAGAGATCCAGAAAACATACTTCCAAAGCTTTCACAATCTTCTCATTTTTCAGGCTGTAGCCCAACTAACTACAGTCAAACTCTGAGAGGGGAAGTCAATGACAGTGCTGTTGTTGACAATAAAATAGCCAACACTTGAGATGCCTACATGGCATGGACTCGCTATCATTTTCTCTGAGCTAAATTCCCTCTGAGTTGGAAGATGTGTAGGAAGTGTCCCTCTCCTTACTCTGTGTCTACACATAGCCCATTGTATTCCAGAGTCACCTGTGATAATACTTCCTTCAGCTTCTCTTTGTAGACCTCTGTGGAAGACAAGTCTTCATGAGTCTCGAATTTCTGCACATCTTATGAAACACTAACTGCCTTTGTTCTGGATTATCTTCCTAAGGATCTTTGTGTAGCCAAGATAGAATATCTGCCTCCAGAGCAAAGGACAGATTTGTTTACAGTCCCCACCAGCAAAAGTCATGTAGGCTCTGCCCATTATGAAAGGTTCATGTTCTCTAAGTTTGACTTTCTCCTGAAACACAACCCACTGCATGTGCAGACATCATCTCGTCCTCTTTGCATCACCCTGACAGAACAAGCAAACATGCCATTTACTGTGTCATGATTAATAAAGTCCTTTGTCTCTGACCCAGGAGTCTCATATCTTCAGCATCCACGACATGTGCAGGGTAACTTGTTACTCTGTAGTAATTGTTGACACAGTTTCCACTGCTGGATTCAGATATAACTTTTTGGATAAGAACTGCTATGTGGGACAGACACTGTGTTGTCCTAAGCATTTCACAGATCTGCCATCAAAAAATTGACCTACACTCCCATCTCCCATATTTCACCTGCAAGGAGAGCAGGTCACTAGCAGTCTCTACATGGAGGATGTTCAAGATCCACCTTAGCTCTCAAGCTGAGACCATGCTTCCTGGACAGCCACAACCAGAGAGTGGGTAGGTGGGGGTACTAACACCTAGACATTTCTGCTCAGCAGGGTACTCAATCTCATGGAAAGTCTTTGTTCCAGAGCTTCCTGTTGTGTTGGCCAAGATTTTATCAGATTAGTAGGTTTTTCCTACTCAAAACAATTCTTCTTACTTTTATCATTCATGGATGTTTTCCCAATAAATTGTTTGCACTCCCAACTCCATCTCAGTGTCTGCTTCACAGAGAATCCAACTGATATACCTGTGTCCTGTCACAGATACCAAAACCAAACATTCCTCTTCCTCTGAGAGTACTCATATAAACCAGTTCATATACATTAACATCTCATAGGCATACCCAGGTTTACCAACAAGCCCTCACATATTAAATCTCTGCATAGGTTCAAGTTGGTACTTTTGCTGCATAAAAAATGTTCAATATAACTTAGTATCCTTAACATGGTTATGTTAGGATATATTGGGTTCACAAAGTGCTGATTTAATTTTAAGGATTAGCATATATAATGCATTTTTTAAAAATATATTTTATTGATTTTTTTTACAGAGAGGAAGGGAGAGGGATAGAGAGTTAGAAACATCAATGAGAGAGAATCATTGATCAGATATCTCCTGCACTCCCCCTACTGGGGATGTGCCCACAATGAAGGTACATGCCCTTGACTGGAATCAAACCTGTGACTCTTCAGTCAGCAGGCTAACACTCTATACACTGAGCCAAACCAGCCAGGGCTATAATGCATTTATTTATGTTAAGACTAAAAGGTTGGTTTTAAATTTAGAAATTCATAGTAAATTAATATTTACTGTATTTCAACAAACTTAAAATGGCCTTAATTACAAGCATGTTGTTAAGTATTTTGAAGAAAAAAAAATCCTCAATTACTCTATGACACAATGTTAAGATGCCTTTTATTATAAGACAAATTCCAATTTCAGTAACATAAAAATATGAAAACAGATGCAACTTTAATCTCATAAAATATGGTACATATGACCTTGAAATTTTCCTGGTCTCAGATTATGTGTATATTTTTAATAACTGAAACAGACATTAATAAGGAAAGAGTCTCCAATTCCTGAATTATGGTAGTCTCCCTTATCTTTGGTTTCACTTTCCATGATTTCAGTTACTCAAGGTCAACCTGGGGCCAAAAATATTAAATGGAAAATCCCAGAAATAAACAATTCATAAACTTGAAATTGTGCACTGTTCTGGTTAGTATGGTGAATTCCAATGCCATCTCACTCCCTCCCACTCAGGACAGGAGTCATTTCTTTGTCCAGCTTATCCATACTGTATGCACTAGCCCCCCAGCTACCAGTCAGTCACTAAAAGCCATCCCAGTTACAAGATAAACTGTCAGGGGATCACAGTATTTGTGGTTAAGTACCCCTTATAGTAGCAATCCTAACACTGTGTCACAATGCAGCCAACAACTCACCTGACTTCACCTTATCACATAGGCATTATATTATCACAGATTATCACAAGAAGAGTCATGCCAGTACAATAAGATATTCTGAGAGACAGAGAGATCACAGTCACATAACTGTTATTACATATATTGTTATAATTGTTCTATTTTGTTACGCTACTAGAGGTCCAGAGTACAAATTCGTGCATTGGTGGGGTCCGGCCAGCCCGGCCCCAATCAGGGCAGATTGGGACCAGCTCTATCGGGAGGAGGAGATAGCAGGAGTTGGCCAGCTACCCTCCCCTGATCAGGGACCAATCAAGGCTGGGCCCACTGGGGAAAGAGGTTTGTGAGCAGTAGTCTAGCTAGTTCCAACCCTGAATGGGGTAGGAGGGCAATTGGGGTTCATTGGCCAGGAGAGAGCCGTGAGAGGTTGTCTGGCCAGCCCCACCCCCTGATTGGTGTGGGGGAGGCAATTGGGAGAAGAGCTGACTGGGGAGAGAGGCTGCAGGCTGATCAGAGTGATGGGGACTGATTGGAGGTGGGGCCAGATGTGGGAAGGAGCTGTTGGTGATGAGTCAGCTAGTGAGTTAGGGGGCCAGCAGCCTGGGGGAGGGGCCATGGTGGTTGACAAGTAGTCCTGTCTCTGAACCAAGTGGGAGGGGTGATCAGGGGTGGAACTGGCTGGAGGGAGGGGCCGAGGACCGATCGGGGAAGTGAGGACCCATTAGGGGCAGGGCCAGCTAGAGGGAGGGGCTGCAGGCCAATCAGGGTGGTGGTAGCCCCCATTGAGAGTGGAGCTGGCCAGAGGGAGGAGCTGAAGGATGTTGGTTGGCCAGCCCCAACCCCTGATTTGGCCAGTTTGCTGGCCGTTGTGGGTGTCATAGCAACTGGTCATTCTGGTCATTATGGCATTGTGGTCACTGGCTTTTTATGTATATAAATTGTTCATCTCTTGCTGTATCTAATTTATAAATTAAACTTTATCATAGGTATGTATGTACAGGAAAAAACATAGTGTATATAGGATTTAGATGTACTCACAGTTTCAGCATGCATTGGGGATCTTAGAACATACCCCTGTGGAAAAGTGGGGACTACAATACCTGTACTTTTGTGGGACATGTGATTATTCTCAATTACATAAGCAAATGTTTAACTTGCTAATATTCAAATATTAGATAACAATAAAAAGCTTCAAGCTTAATAAATATACAAAGTGGGTTTAAATTATGAATATGATATATAATTGAATATTTAATATTTACTACCACAAGGACATTTTTTAAATTCAGAAATTGAATGTTAATTAAATTTTCTAATATTTAAATTGAAGTGGAATTAAGATATCACTGAGCCTAATCCCTGTTTTTCTGAAAATCACCAGGAAGCTCAGAGATTGCAGTATATTCTTTCACAGGTAACGAATGATAGAACAGGACCAGAGCCTTTCGCTGAGGAGCCCTCTGCCAGCGGTTCTGTCCACACTTTACCAGGCCAGACTCCAGACTGCCACACTTGCCTTGAACCGATCTTTCTAAAGCCACTGAGAGAGAGATCTTTCCCTCTCGGCACAGAGATGATATGGTCTCTTCATTGCCAAAAATAATGCGGATGCAAACAAATCCAATAGGCTCAGATCCTTAGAAAAGAGAAAAAATTCCTCCCTCCTATTTTTTAAAAAAATTCTTAAACCATAACCTAGTAGGAAATTATTGGGATGTACCAATTCTGGGACTGCTCACAATGGTGAGGTTATGGACTGACTTGTTGCAACAGCCTTTCTCCACAGCACATGCCCAGGGATAACCAATGGCAATGGCACCCTGTGAGGTAGCAGAGATGATGAGGGGTCAGGGAACCAACTCCAAGTCCCACTTTCCACTCCCACAAATACATGACTCATGAGTACTTACAAACAGAAAATTTAGCTATTCGATGGGAATATCAAAGAAACTAAAGTTTGGTGATGCTTGTTTTATCTTCATGACTTATAAGAAAGACATTTTTGAGATTGTCTTGAAACATTTCTGTTTGTCTCTCCACTTTTGTACCTCAAACTCAGTTTAGACTCATCTGGCAGCGTAAGCCACCTTCCAGCCTCCTCATACTCAATCCTTCTGTCAGTCAGGGTGCCATCAAGAGATCCAGCTGGCAGCAGATTTCTGGCTTTCCTTCCTTTTTAAAGTAATGTTGACAATTTTAAAAGAAAATCCCTTCACATAGAAATGTGGAGAACTGGATCCTTAAGGATCAATATGATACTGGTTGAATTCCAAATAAAAAGAAATGTAGAAAATAAATAGGAGAGAAAAGATGAGATCATCAATGTGGACCAAAAAAAAAAAAAAAAAGGTCGGGTGGGGATGGGGGTAGGGGTGCTCTACAGAAAGTAACCTCACACCATGATCTGATCCTAAATTTCTAACGGGGTTGGTCTTGGTGGATAGTCATATCCCTGGCATATGACTTTTTAGTTAAGGTTTATCTTTATCTTAAGCAAGGCAGTCCATTGTTTCTGTGCATCTAGATTAACACACCATTGAGATAAACAGCAACCATCCTCCAGGGAGCATGCAATCTTGTTAACTGTCCTATAATCCAATGCTGGCCTTGCTTTCTCTCACCTTCTTAGTAATCTTCCTTGCTTTCCCCTCTTTAATTTCAAATTCATAAAAGTAATTGCAAAAGTGTTATTCTCCAGAGTTTTTGAGATCTTGCTTCCTGACAATTATTGTCAAATTGACTCAAATAAATTCCTATAAAATTCTCTACAGGTCTGAATGTTTCTTAGGTTGACACCAGTAACAGACCAATTTCTTTTCCTCTCTTTTTAAATTGCTCTATCTGGACAAAAAATGCTGGGTTACTGAGTTCACTGATTTATAGAGAATATTCTTTTTATGACAACACATACACCATAGATGTTTATTAAACATTTATCAAATGCCTATGATGGGCCAGGTACTGAGCTATTTCTCATCTATATTTTCTCACTTAATTTATTCCTCTCAACAGCTTTGTGAAGTACTATCATTTCTATCACATGGATAAGAAATCAGGGATATAGAAATTTTTAAGAAACTGATTGAAGCACCTACACCTGGTGATTTCAGGTTACTACTCACGATGTCCTCTTAAAAATCAGGTCAGTATGTTTTTTCTCAGATTTGTGATAAAAGGCAAGAAAAAAAAATGGCCAGTCATATCTAAAAGATAAACCCTGCATCTAAAATCAAAATTTCAAATTCATAGGCTTCTTCTCAAATGCAATTCACTCTAATAGGCTTTACTCTGGGCTTTTCCAAACAGCAGGCTGAGCAATGTCATTCAAATTTTTAATGATGCAAAATGAGCCTATTTGTGTTGGGTGTATTGTCAGTGAATAAATTGTGGGGGTTTACCTTTCTCAATTTCTACAATTGAAATAGGCAAAAGAGCATGGCAAATTAGAGATAAAGATATCACCCTTATGATGGATATGATGTAGCTGTGTGGCAACCACAGTCTTTCTAATATCTAACCTCAGAATGGAATTGACTCTCCACACATCAACCCTGTTCCCTGTGTAGTGAGGTGGGATCAGGATGGTGGGGGAATGGGGTGGCTGAGTCTTCCTTTGTTCCCAAAACAGGTAGGCAAATCCCAATGGCAAAGGAAAGGAGGAAGGAGAGGAGTTATGTCTGCCCCGTTCCTTATCCCCAAACTCAGTATTAGATAAAGGTACTCTTCTACCCTGAGGAGATGAGGAGAGAGCAGAAGATATATGATAATTCTTGTCCTTCCTTCTAAAACATATGAGTCTAAGAAGGGAGGGATCACCCCATACACACACAAAGAGGTAAGTGCTATAGCAGTGAACTGTAACATAGCCCATTCTCTTCATTTGGGACAGATTGGGTCTCAGGTACTTCAGGACATGAACATACTACCTAATAAAAGAACAATATGCAAATTGACCATAGCTTTGCTACACCACCAGCCACGCCCACCAGCCAATCAGGAACAAGTATGCAAATTAACCCCGGCCAAAATGGCAGTGGCCACAGAGAGAGCAAGAGGGAGGCTTGGGTTTCCCGGCGATCAAGGAAGCCAAGCTTTCCGCATACCCTGGCTGGCCCAGTACTCCACTCAATGCTACAAAGTTTCAATTATAGAAGATAAAAAAATTCCAACAAAAATGGCAGCAACCACAGAGCTGGAGAGAGCAGGAGGCTAGGGTTGCCCCTGGTGATGAAGGAAGCCAAGCTTTCTATAGCTCTGGCCTGCCTTGTCCTCCCCTTAAGGCCACAAAGTTTCAATTATAGAAGATAAATAAATCCCAACAAAAATGGCTGTGGCCACAGAGTGAACAAGAGGCTTGGCTCCACTCCAAGCTACAAAGTTTCAATTGTAGAATATAAATAAATCCCAGATACCAGGGCCTCCTCTTGGGTCATTGGGGGCGTGGTCAGCCTGCAAAGCACCAAAGATCTCTCACACAGGCCATTCCACCCCCAAAGGGAACCCCACCCTGATCTGGGATACCCTTCAGAGCAAACCAGCTAGCCTCCATCAATGCACCATGCCTCTATCCTATCTCATAAAAGAGTAATATGCAGATTGACCATCATTCCAACACAAGATGGCTGCTCCCATATGGTCAAAGATCCTGTCCCCATGTGGACACAAGATGGCCACCACAAGATGGCCTGCAAGGGAGGGCAGTTGTGGGTGATCAGGCCAGCAGGGGAGGGCTGTTAGGAGGTACCAGGCCTGCCAGGGAGGGCAGTTGGGGACAATCAAGCCTGCAGTGAAGAGCAGTTAGGGATGACCAGGCCGGCAGAGGAGGGAAGTTGGGGGTGACTGGGCCTGCAGGAAAGGGCAGTTGCGGGGGACCCAGGCCTGCAGGGGAGAGCAATTGGGTGGGACCAGGCCTGCAGGGGAGGGTAGTTAGGGACAAATAGGCTAGCAGGGGAGCAGTTAGGCATTAATCAGACTAGCAGATAGAAGCAGTTAGGGGCAATCAGGAAGACAAGCAGGCAAGCAGTTGGGAACCAGCAGTCCTGGATTGTGAGAGGGATGTCTGACTGCCCATTTAGGACCAGTAGGATCAGGCCTAAATGGTCAGTTGGACATCCCTCAAGGGATCCCATATTGGAGAGAGAGCAGGCTGGGCTGAGGGACATCCTCTTGCCCCCCTCACCCCATGCATGAATTTCATGCACCAGGCCTCTAGTTTTATTCATAACAGTCAGTAGGGAATAAGAAGTGAAATGACAATGTTCTGCTGTGGGGAAAGTTGAGATTTTAAAAATGGAAAATATCATTGTCACATATTACATGTGTAAGACAGACAAATAGATGTAAAAATCTGAAATTATATAGGAAAGAAAAATAAAATGGCCATGGTGAGTCAGGATTAAATAGCCAATGGTTAATTTACCTCTCTGAATAAAGGAAGCCACCAGGTGAGTCATTGTCCTGAAGCAATGACTCTGCAGATGGAGAGCCCACTTGTACAAGTAGAAAGAGGAGGGAAGAGGCAGAAAAGTGCTGGGAGTGGGTATGAAGCAGGGTCTATGTTTAATGATAACACCTTTGTAAATGGTACTGAAATATGAGAGGGAGAAAGTCAAAATTAAAAATGACTAATCCCACAGATCCTTTTCTAGGAAATTAGGCTCAGGGCTCTGATGAGATAAAATATATAGCAGAACAGTTGCAATTGATAAAAGCTACAGGAACTATGATGAAGTAAGACCCCCTCCTGCCACCAGCACAGGATTTATCACTTAAAACCAGCAGAGTCCAGTTCGATACAACACGGTGACTAATTTCACAGCCTCATACACTTATATATATCTATATATATATATATATAAGCTTAAGTAACTATTAGGACTAGTAGACCATACTACCAGTAGACTGGTCACTATGACGCACGCTGATCTCCAAGGGGAAGACACTAACACAGGAGCTTCCCCCTGATAGTCAGTGCGCTCCCACAACCAACTTCCTGCAGTCCTTCTTCCCGAGACCTGCTAACCCCCCATGGTCCCTCTCCCGCCTGCCAGCTGGCTACAATTGCCCTGATCAGGACTGGGCAAGATGGCCTCTAATGGCCCTGATGAATAAATTGTGAGGACCTCACCCACACATGAATTCATGCACTGGGCCTCTAGTTGTAATATATTAGCAGACTAAATGAACATCCTGTGCCACCATCAAGCCCATAAAGGTCACAAAATGGCCCACATAGCTGAATAAAGGAAAGCCACTCTGAGAAATCTCCACTCCTTTCTGGGAAAGATTATGAATATTCTTTTTTTGTTTTTTTAATATATATTTTACTGATTTTTTACAGACAGGAAGGGAGAGAGAAAGAGAATTAGAAACATCGATCAGCTGCCTCCTGCACAACCCCTACTGGGGATGTGCCCACAACCAAGGTACGTGCCCCTGACCGGAATCAAACCTGGGACCTTTAAGTCAGCAGGCTGACACTCTATCCACCAAGCCAAACTGGTTTTGGCAGGCAACAGAGAAGAGTTGAATATTCTTCCCTCTGACTGAGTACCCTACCCTGATTAAATGAACCTCAATAAAGGAAGCAAATTCCACTAAAGTAGAGCTTCTCTGTCTGTGCAGTAGCCCATTCTCTGTCTCACTATTTCACCCTAATAAACTCACTTCATTTTAAAGTCAATACTGATTTGTGTTTGAATTCCTTTCTGCATAAAACGAAGAGTTCACTGTGAGCTGAAGCCTCTTAGTCCCCAGTCCCCCAGGACTCCTGCATCAAAAGCTCTAAGCTAGAGGAGCTGCAGGAGATGTGGCAGCTTCTCCACTGCTATGGGACTGAAGCTTGGCAATTCAGAATCATATTTGGAACCACTTCTGCAAGTTCTACTCCTAATGCCCATCAGAATTTCATGATAGAATCTTGGGTATGTCACTGCTGCTGTTTCTTAGTTCCTTAGCATTAAAATTACTACACTTAATTTTGTAGCTTTGACTTCCCAATAACTCTTCTAAAATACTTGCCATGCTCTCAACTGATCACCAGCGATAACTAGAGGGGTCATCAATGTTCATTTCATTCACTCAGCTTCAGAGGACAAAGTGAAACTCCAGCCCTGGGTTAATGCCATTTTTCTTGGTTTAAGTTTCACTAAAACACTATATTCATCTTTATTGAAAGCCTATTGGTATATAGCGGGCAACAAGCTAGAGACAGTGAAGACAAACCAAATAGGGACCCTGATTTCATGGTGCAAAAAGCCAAACTTTCATCTACCCAATATCACTCATTCTTAAAGGTTTCCACTGCAATCAATTCCAAACCACTATATTCTATGGCCTCTCCCTCCTGTGATCCTGAAATAATCAATTGCTTTTACTCTGAGCAGTTTGTATATTCTAAGTTCTCAAACAAAACCATATAAAGCTCCAGACCTCTTAGTAACAAAACATCCACAACAGATACTGAAGTGTGAACCACCCTTCTTCTCTTTCTGTCAGGAATTATATCCTGGGATATAATTTATAGTGTCCATAAATATGACTTTGGCACAGGAGACTGGAGGTTAGGTCTGTGAATCACCTAAAATTATATGCAGAATTACATGCGTGTGCTATTTCTAAGGGATAACTTCAAAGCTTTCTTTGTATTCTCAAAGGAATATTGGATCTTCTGTCTTAATAGGTTTTAACCAATTATGTCACTTTTAAAATCATTATAATGAGCCTGGAATCCATTTTATTTATTTATTTATATTTTAGTTCTGATTTCTAACAACAAAGAATGTGATTTCTAGGAATGTTCTTTTGTTATTGTTGTTTTTAAATGCCAGCCATTAAAAAATTTAGTTGGAAGTTCAATGGAGGTTATGGTAAAGCTTTTTGCCTATTTTAGTATGTAAATTACCAAGGGCTTAAGGCAGCTTGCTCTCATTTTATACTATATTATAAAGGAGAAACTTGAGCACCTAAATAGAATGAGTGGTAATTCATTCTCATAAGTTACAGTGAGAATCATAGCCATTAGTGCCAAAATCTGAAGCTGAAAATTATTGAAATATGTGTCTAATAGAACTGCCTTGTCATTCTCCATTTCTGTCATTTGAAACTTACATTATATTAAAGCCATCAGAAAGAGATCTCAAATTTCCAGAAAGAGGAGAATAAAAAAGATCTAATTCTCAATCTTTAGTTAAATATTCTTAAATACCTTTTATACTCTAATTGGCTTTTGGCACACCTGAAGCAGGGGCAGCAATAATATATATTATGGGGGGTGCTAAAGGAAAGGAGCTTTCAATAAATACTTAAAAAAATGAGTAAATACTTTTCCCCTTTTAAATCACAATTGTAAAAGCCTAGGTAAAGAAGAAAGAGGAAAAGAAAATCTTCAGTTTTAAGATTGCCTTTTGGGCATTTTCTATTCTGTGTGTAACCAGAGAATATAAAGAGAAATACTATATTTGGAAAGTTAAATAAGATCTTTGCAATCCAAACCCATTATAGGAGAAAGGACACATGTAGCATTAAAGAGAGAGAGAATGACTCTAAAATCAAACTCCAGAAGAACAAACACTGCAGAAAAAGTGCATAATGATAATAGTTTAAAGGTTACATAAATTTAAAAATTAGATGTTTCATGATAACCTTATGACACTCCTTCAACATCAACACATGGCATTATTGCTGTTCTCACTGCACATGTGAATTAAAGTGGGAAGAATTATGCCCAGGATGGAGAGCAGACTAATAACAGAAGGAAAGATAGAGCCAAGGGACAAATACACATTTACCTCACAGAGATACTGGTGCAAATTTCCTCAGAAGCATAAATGTCATAATAACAGATGCCTCTCAAGGTTAGCAGCATTAAGAAAAACCAGAGCAATCTTTCACATTATAATCTTTAAAACTTCAAGCCCAGAGAGAAAATAGCTTGCTGGATTTTGTAGTCCAAAGTCCTATAAAGCATCATTACAACTGAAAACTCAAACACTAAAACAGAGTTTTTCTTCCATTTAAGATATAGTAGCATATAGACAAACACAAGTAAGACAACACAGCAAAGTACACAGTATTTATAATTAAAAATAGGAAAACTAACATTCTTCAATTTCTAAACTTGATGATTTCTGGATTTGTTTACATTTTAAATCCCCATTCCCATATGATTACTATGTATCCCATGTCTTTTATTTTTGGTGTTTCTTAAATGAAGTTCAGTGCAATTCAGGAACAGGACAGCAAGTTAATCCTGGACTGCACCCATCACATAATTATTTCTAAAAAGATCTGTTAAGTGATATAAATTCAGTGAAACAGGGGTGTTTACATAGAATAACTCACTAAGTTTATTCACCAGTGCGATTAAAGGAAGGAGGCCCATCATTAAGCAAAAACCGGTTCTCTTTTGCTTTCTCTTTCTTTTTCCGGCCTTTTATTTTTTGGCTACATCAATTGTGCACATCAAGACTTATAAAGCACTATGAAAAGAATGTCAATCATAAGCTATAGGGAGCAGAGGTTTAACAGCAATCTTGGAGAAAGGAAACCAAGAGGTGAAGCTGAGCATTACAGAAGCTGAGCAGCCTTATATAATATATTACCAGAAAGAACGGGAGGAAGGTGACAGGGAGAAAAGATTACATATAATACTAATGTGCCCCCAGGGTTCTGGAACTAAACGGTGAATGATATATCTAGATAAGCTAGAGAGAGTCTTTGTAAATTTGGAGTTTGGAGTATAAAATGACAAGAATAAAGAGATAAGTGCCTGAGTACCCTAGATTAGTGGTCGGCAAACTGTGGCTCACAAGCCACATGCAGCCTTTTGGCCCCTTGAGTGTGGCTCTTCCACAAAATACAACGACCTGGGCAAGTCTATTTTGAAGAAGTGGCATTAGAAGAAGTTTAGGTTTAAAAAGTTTGGCTCTCATAAGAAATTTCAGTCATTGTACTGTTGATATTTGGCTCTCTTGACTAATGAATTTGTCGACCACTGCCCTATATGGTGACATACTCACAGGGACTTGAAAAACACACTCATTACCAATAGTTCCTTAGAGACCTGAAAGACTCAATATGGAGCACACGGGAAAGTATGCAGGGTACCTTAGTCACATCTATGACCAGTACCATTAACACCAGTCCTATTACCATAACTACAGAGTTCTCTCTCTCATCCATGCCTTAGCTGTTTCCAAGTTCATAAATTACCTCCTGCCTGATCTCAATTTAACTCTTTTGCCATTTAGCTACTTCAAGTCTCTGGAGAAGCAATAATTAAATCCCTATCCCAAAATGCTAAATGTTCTCTCAGGAGCTGAGAAGTTATAGATTCCCTTAATGAAGAAAGCAATATATTCCTCAGCCACCCATAAATTAGGTTCAGGAGAGACCCAATGTATATCTTTTTTTTTTTAAATATATTTTATTGATTTTTTTACAGAGAGGAAGGGAGAGAGATAGAGAGTTAGAAACATCCATGAGAGAGAAACATCGATCAGCTGCCTCCTGCAGACCCCCTACTGGGGATGTGCCCACAACCAAGGTACATGCCCTTGACCGGAATCGAACCCGGGACCTTTCAGTCCGCAGGCCGATGCTCTATCCACTGAACCAAACCGGTTTCGACCCAATGTATATCTTAATAATCATCCATAAGGGCATTCATCCTATCTAATAAAAGAGTGATATGCAAATTAACCATCACTCTGCTACACCCACAAGCCATGCCTACCAGCCAATCAGGAGTGAGTATGCAAATTAACCCAACCAAGATGGCTTCAGCCACAGAGGCAAGCAGAAGGCCTGGGTTTCCCCAGCAATGGAGGAAGATAAGCTTTCTGCACAGCCTGGCATGCCCAGGCCTCCACTCAAGGCTACAAAGTTTCAATTATAGAAAATAAATCCCAGATACCAGGGTCTCCACTTGGGTTGCCGGAGGGCATGGCCAGCCTGCAAACCACCACAGGCCTTTCACCCTGGCCTCCCCATCCCTCTCCAAAAAAAATCCCATCCTGATCTGGGACACCATTCAGGGCAAACCAGCTGGCCCCCATCCATGCACCAGGCCTCTATCCTATCTAATAAAAGAGTAATATGTAGATTGGTTATCACTCCAACACTTAAGATGGCTTCCCCCGTGTGGTCAAAGATCCTGACCCCATGTGAACACAAGATGGTCACCACAAGATGGCCAGCAGCGGAGGACAGTTGGGAGGGACCAGACCTACAAGGGAGGGCAGTTAGAGGTGACCAGGCTGGCAGAGAAGGGAAGTTGGGGGTGATCGGGCCTGCAGGAAAGGGCAGTTGGGGGGACCAGGCCTGCAGAGAAGGGCAGTTAGGGGCAAACTGGCTGGCAGAAGAGTGGTTAGGGGGTGATTAGGCTAGCAGCAGAAGCAGTTAGAAGCAGTGATCAGGCTGGCAGACAGGCGAGCAGTTGGGAGCCAGCAATCCTGTATTGTGAGAGGGATGTCCAACTGCCCATTTAGGCCCAATCCTACTGAGGGATCCCAGATTAAAGAGGGTACAGACTGGGCTGAGGGACACCCCACACCCCTGCACAAATTTCATGCATCGCCTTCTAGTCAATTAATAAAGATACACTGAGCACCAACTACATGTTAGGATTGTGACACTGGAGATACAGAGCTCCCTCAAGGAGCTCACAATCTAGAGGGCAGATTGGCACAGAATGGCATACAGCAATACTGTCATTGTGTGTCAATCACTACTAGATAGGAACACAGAACCTTCAAAAGCTCTAGTAAGTCCATGTGGAGGATCCTGGAGAACAGACAGGAGGAACGTATTACCTGGATATCTCCTAAAGGACTAGTAGAAACTTCCCTGGGTGATAAATACATGGAGGACATTCTAGAAAGGGATTCCACAATTTCAGTTATTGTTAATAAATAAATAATATGTGAAAGCAAATGATCATTCCATCATTTCATCAGAATTGTTCATCTTATTTGGCCTGGGATTCATATGATTTTAAAGTGTTATCCTGAGCATTTATGGATACCATAGAGTGAAATTTGGCCCTCTCACCCCAAGTGTTCCTCTAGCCAAGATGCCTTATCAATGGCAATGGCTCCATCATGTCCTTCAGCAAATAATGTGGCAAAACTGCCTGCCTCTTCCTGTCATATAAACACTGTGTCTTTTCTTTACTCTTCATCCCTTGGCCCATTGCAACAGCTCTGATGTCAATTTTGTTCCTTTCTACTTTTCATGACTAAAAGGAAAGAAAAGTAGAAGAAGAGATGGCACTACTTTGGGATCCTTAATAACTACTTGGCTTGTGAAACACCAGATCGAGGTTCTCTGATTAACACATTCTTATCTACTTGGGTCAGCTACCTCCTGATTAAGTTTGAAAGACTTTCCTGGTTCCTGTTCCCTTAATCTTTTTTCTCTCTCTGCACATGATAATTGATATTCAGGTGGGAGGGCTCAAGTTCTTGTAAACCTGGTCCTCAAATTTTGTGGGGGGTATAAAAAAAAACCTTCAGAATTTTTTCATCTTCACAACCACTAAGGGTACCTGAACAATAGTAGAGACTACTGGTGTAACATAAAGGTTCCAAATAATGTCCAATTGCTAGCAGAATAGCTATAACTCTATCAACTAAAAAGAGAAGCATATTACAAAGGATGTAAATTCGGGTAAGTTTTAAATAGATCAGCTAAACTCTACCATAATAAATATATAATTAATTTACTCAAAACCACTAGTATTTTAAATGTTAACAAATATTACCTATTATTAGAGTCACATCTCTCCAATGGTCATTCCATGACAGTCTTTCTGACACCATAATGCAGTAGTTGTACTAGTAGTTGTACAATATTGGTTTATCTGACCTTGTTTGCTGCCTTCTAGTGCTCTTCTAATCCAAATGCTTTATGTGCATGATATATGGAACAGTGAGCAGTACTTGCTTTATGCATGGTCATATAGATGGTGGAGTGGCCTTTTTACTGAGAGAAAAATAAACTGAAAGAGACAGTAGAGCTAAAGCTTAAAGCTCTTACCCATTTCCTACTTTCATTTGAAAGATGAGTGAGAAGAAGGTAATCAGAGAAAAGGAGGAAAGGAGGTTACAAATACTGAACACCTTAATCCTCAAACCCACCCTATTAAATAGGTCAGTGGTTGTCAACCTGTGGGTCGCGATCCCTTTGGGGTCAAACAACCCTTTCATAGGGGTCGCCTAAGACCATCGGAAAATGCAGATATTTACATCACAATGCATTACAGTAGCAAAATTTCATGGTTGGGGGTCACCACCACATGAGGAACTGTATGCAAGGGTCGAGGCCTCAGGAAGGTTGAGAACCACTGAAATAGGTGTTATTATTATTCTATTGTACAGGCTTGTGAAAGGTTAGTAACTTAACTAAGAGCACCAAGTTAGTAAATGGCAACACCTTGAACTCTGAACTTTCTGGCTCTAAATACCATTCCTGTAAATGCATGCCTCCTGGAGAACTTTTTTTCTTAGTGAAAATCCACCATTAGGTTCCAGTCTTCTATGTTATTTTATTTCTAAATGTCTTCATGTATCTGACAAGAATGAAAGGGTGGGGATCATCTCATTCCCCATTTTTCATTGACCTTTTAATTACATTTATTGGGATGATATTGGTTAATAGAATTATATAGGTTTCAAGTGTACAAAATTGTATAGTGCACTGCATGCCCACTACCCAAATCAAACCATCATTCATTTGTTGACTGCTTTTACATTTTCACCCAAGTCAATAGGCTTATATCCTCCCTCAATACGTTCCCACTGTCCAACAAGCCCCAAATAAGCTGAGGCTCCTTTATTTAACATTAATAAATAAGAAATTAGAAACCCAGACAGGTTTATGCTTTTATCAAGCCTATTAGATTAATTTGTTTCATAAAATAATCAGTGGACAAGAATAATTTTAGTTTAAAAATTTAAGTCTGTTGTTCTTTATTATACAGTTGTTATACTACTATTGCAATAAGGCAAGAATAGCTCTAGTAGCTTTAATAAGTAAAATAACCAACCAAATATTTAGTTTTATAATATTGCTAAACAAATAATATTTTAATCAAAATGTTTTCAATAACTATATAGTGTAATTTTTCTAAAATTTGAAATGCCTAACTCTTTCTGAGTTGGCAAACAGGTATTTTTATCATAATTGCCATGGCAGTAGAGATAAAATATATGAAGTCTGGAGCTAGAATGTAATTCTTCTCATTCTTTAAAAGAAAGAAAAATTATTTGACTTCTCTGAATTTTGGTTAAATAAGCTAATATTTAGTATTCACCCAATAAGTTTTAGCTGTTATGACCCCATTTGGAGTATTTGCTACAAGCAATCCCTTTAATTTATTTGAGAATTCTTATAAAGTGAGAACACCTAATCCAAAAATTCCCCTAAATGTAATGAAATTTTAATTCTAAATTTAACAATTAATGAAGATGATATAATGGTACACTTTAGAGATATTTAATTAAACATTTATTGTTTCAATTTAAAGCTTTCTTTTAGTATTCTGAACCCATTATTTTTTCTTTCTGCTCTCAAATATTTTTATTGGCTCTTGACAACCTCATAGGCCCTAAGCACTGTGTCTACAGGGCTTGATGGATAGAACAGCCTTGGCTAAGGTGAATGGGGCAGCCCTGAATGGCCCCAAGTATTATTCCTTTGCTAGTCTGCTTCCTGGAACACATTTTTTTTTTCCTCAGCAAGAGTTTGGAAATATTTCCAGAAGTTTTCATGAAGTTTCTAAACAGAGATTCAAAGATAGGACAGTCAAGGAAAATCCCAGATATCATTCATGAGCCCAAATTCTTAAATTACTTTGGCTTAAATTCAATTTGTACCAAAATCTAAGCCAAAGCTAGCCCTGTAATTAGGCATAAATAGGAGAAAGAATGATTTAGTAGAGGGTTGGGACTGGCACTGATCCTATAGGGAATATCCTTTTTCATAAAGTGGAACTACACCTTGAGAGACAGCTTTATCATGTGATTTAAATTCCAAAATATCCAGTTTTAGGTTACTAAATAAAAAATTAATGTTTATCTCAATATATAAAAATAAATAAAACATTTAATATTTTAAAGGAATGAATTTCAAATATTATTATTTTTAAAAAATTGTAAGAAGAAACATGAAAATATTATTATTTTTAAAGCTTAAGGCCGTGGTTCTCAAGGTGTGGTGTACAAGGCATGATGAGAGCAAAAATATTTCAAAATAATATTAGACTGTACCATATTGACATTGGCATTTTGCAAATTGCATTGCAAAAGCAATGGTGGGTAAAACTTAGCAGATACCAAGGCAGTGGCAGTAAACTATATCAATAAAAAGAAAATAAAAAGAATATAAGGAAATGACAGGTTAGCTCTAGATACCCTTAATGAAGCAGTAAAAATTTAATTTTCTTTAGCATTATGTGTGATCTAATAGGAAGTACACACATAGCACTTCTGTGGCTTATCAGAGTAGGTAGATATCTCCAGGAAAGTATTTATCTGAGTTAAAAACTAAACTAGTTGCTTTTTTCATGAAATACCATTTATATATTTATAGATAAATGATGGCTAGATAGATAGATAGGTAGATAGATAGATAGAGATATACTTTAGAGAGGAAGGCATAAAGAGAAAGACATCAATGATGATGAAAAAAATCATTGATCTGCTGGCCCCTACACACCCCCACTAGGGATGTGTCCTGACCAGGAATTGAACCATAAACTCCTGGTTCATAGGTCAACACTCAACCACTTAGCCACACCAGCCAGGCATAAAACATCATTTAAAAATTTTTAAATTGATTTTGAGAGAAAGAGAGAGAGAGAGAGAGAGAGAGAGAGAGAGAGAGAGAGAGAGAGAGAATAGGAGAAAGTAAGAGAGAGAAGTATCAATTTGTTCTTCCACTTATTAATGCATGCATTGGTTGATTCTTGTATGTGTCTTGACTGGGGATCAAACCTACAACTTTGACATATCAAGACAATGCTCTAATCAACTGAGCTACATAGCCAGGGCCATGGAATATCATTTTTACCTAAAGGAAAAACTGGCAGCAAACTGTAATAATTCATATTTGGGTATTTGACAAGCATTTTTTGTGGGAAAAATGGATGGAGGGACCTTATCTATCACTATAAGTAAAACAACCTAGAAGCTTAATTAATTTCACTCTTTTCAAGCTAAAATTAGAATTTTGAAAAATTTTATCTACTACCATGAGGTTGGTCTCTTCCCAGTTCTCAAAGACTATTTTCTACATATACTTCAATCAAAACAACATTTCACAATAGCTGTAATGCAGAAGCAGAATCCAAGTGTCTTCTACTAAGCCAGGTATTTAAAACATTCGCAAATATATAAACAATGTCACTCTTATTAATTTCTTATTTTAGAAAATATAATTATTTTATATTAACATGTAATATTGTTATTACTTTATTAAATTAATATCCTAAGACTTTCTTAGTTTTAATTTCTAATATGGAATATTAATTGATATAACCAATATAAATAAAAGGTTTGTGGTCTTCGATTTTTATGAGGGAACAAGTTTTGGGACCAAAATTTTTGAGAATTACTAGCCTAAGGTTAAATGGAATCTTAGCTAGCATTGTGACATCAGAATCAGGTCAATAATCTCCATATGAAAGAGTCCATGCAGTTGACCATTATTCACAAGCACTGCCCTGAAAGAAGCTAACCAAGAGTACCTAATATTGCCCTTCATGTTCTTCATAGGGCATTCCACAAAGTTACCAAGAAAGACATTCAACAAATAGTAAGAGAAAGAACATGTAATTCTAACATTGCTTCTTTCTTTGATTCTCATCAGGTCTTCCACCATCTTTCCCCATGAAAGATGTATAAACATCAAGTCAAAAGAGTAAAAGCAGCTGCTGAGAAGATGTGGCCTTCAAATCTCTCCAAGGTCAGACAATCTCTTAAAAATGTTTACCATGAATGTAATATCCAGCACCCAGATTCAACTAAAAATCCAACTATAACTTCCTATGGTTGTGATCAAGATGACAGTACTGATGAAGAAATGAGTGTTATAGGAATGCTCCAAGATATTAAAATTGCCCAAATTGACCTCCTCAGGAAAATGACTGACATTGTCAGGGCAGTATCAAAATTCCAGAGAAAGACTGATTTTTATCAGAAGCAGATGGAGGTACTAGAAACTAGAATAAATGTTAATGAAGACAAGCAATGCACAACAACTAAAGATATCTTCTCTATGAAAGAAAACATTGATACTTTAAAGAAGAAGGTAATAGAACTGGAAAACCAGCATTCTTCTTCCAGAATATATAGCTCAGAAGTTCTGGAAGGAGAAAAGGGTAATAAGGTCATGGAACAACTTCACAAACTCATACAACCACAAACTTTGGAGAACACATTGGCTTCTACAGAGTTTGAAATCTCTTCAGCAGAACTAGAGAAAGTGCCTAGTTATTCTGATCCCACTGATCAACTTGAGGAAAAAACAATTACTCCCAAAATTAAAGTTCTGAAGCAAAGTAATCATCAAAATGCATTACAAAGCCTTAAAAAGGCAAAGTCAAACATTTATATTTACCCAGACATTAGTACATGGATCAAGCTAACTTTTGTCCATGGAGGAAAGTGGAGATTTTTTCTCAGTGCTACCAAGTTAGAAGAATTCATCCAGTGGCTTCATTCTAAGCCAACCATCCCTCCTGAAGAACCACAACTCATAATCGAGAGATACTGTCCACTCACTGGGCCTATTGCAAACTTGACCACAATCTGTCTCTCTGTTTTCAACTATATTTACTGTCTCTTTGGTTTTTTAAAGGAGGAAATAACTCGACTATAGAGTTATATTCTGCTTTGGTTGACACAAAATAAATGTAACCTCGTGGCTGTAAGCATTTACACATCTTTGTGGTTGCTGTGAATTCCTTGCTCACATTTCCATATGTCTACTGTAAGTTAAAGCATATCATCCCACTGGACAACTGTGGTGCATTTTCTGTCAATGTTCTTAATTTCTCATAGGCAAAATTCATAAGGCTCATCCAGTGCCCATTTCTTAGATTATGAAGCAAAAATAAAGGGGTCATCACCTAACTTAGTTAATGAACTTTATCAATATAGTCTGATGCTATTAAATTATAAATATTCATGGTAAATATATTACATTAAGTTATTCCCAGTTAATAATTTGAAATGGGGCTTTCTTTGGCAATACGCTAAGAACAATCTAGTTTCAAGTGAGAAAAGGGTACTAAGGCAGGTATAAAGGAAATTAAGGGAGGAATATTATGAAAAGATACAATATTGTTTAGTACCAGTCTGGTGATAATTATATATTATGTTTTTTCTTTATAAATGTATTTTACTTAATACTTCTTTACAAATTTTCATATTAAATGTGTACACAAATAATTTTTAAATATGTCACTATGTGATAGGTGCAGCACGGAGGGTTCTATCACATATCTACTTAACACCAGGCTATATGTAAAATGGATTTGTTTTAAACCAATTTAAAACATGCTAACAAAGTCAAGTATCATCCTAGAAAAGGCATCAGCAATCTCTACGTATGTAGTCACTTTCAGAAAAATCCATAAAGAACAGCCATATTTCTAGTTCAGCACCTTGGGTGTGGCCCTTACATCAGAGAGTAACTAGGGAAGGTAGGCCACGATCCAGGCAAACATATCACAAGTGGATTCCAGGAAAAGTGAAAAGTGACTCAACTGGTATTTTCTGGGTCATCTGAGCCTCTGTATATTTACACATGCTTTCATCTTACATGCCTACTTAGCACTTACTTATTTTTTCAACAGAGGCAAAGAATTTAGGGAAAGAACATAGGGCTGGGAATCAGAAGACCTTTGTTCTGAACAGTCTTAAATCCTAGACTTACAAGCTTTATTAGTTCATCTCAACTAGGTTTGTTTTGTCATCTGTAAAAAAAAATTGAATCATTCTATTAACTTAGTACTTACGTCTTCAGCATTCAATAATAGCAAAAGGTCATGGAGGATAAAAGAAAAAGTAGAAGATGTTCCTTGTATTGTAGACATATAACACTGAATAGGATAAATAGGATGTGTGCATAACTCTAATGCAAGAGAGATGGGGTTGGGCAGCAAAGAGCAATATAAGAAGTGCTGCTAGTATCAGGGATAAAAAGGGTGATGACTCTTGTAGTAAGGAAGGAGGTAAGGAGAGGAGAGTGTGGTGAGGGCAGTGTACCAGGCAGAAGGAAAACCAAACAAGAGCACAGGAGTGGGACTTGGAGGGAATGTGGGAAATCAAAGCCACCAAGTATTTTACAAACATAAAGTACTGACAGGCTATTATTTCAACCCTTTTATGGGTCTCATATTTCTCTTCAGTGATTCCCATCATGTTCATTTTAAGCTGGCTTTTATATGAATAAGAATGTTAGAGGAGGAGAAGGTGAGAAGAAGACCACATTATTTAGTCAGTCACAAAATTTTCCTCAAGATAATGGTCCTTTTAGTTTACCCAAGATTCCTGTGAGGAAAGAAGATTTTGCTTATTAGGAAATTATTTATTATCACTACCTAGATGAGCTCTCAACAACTCATTAAAATTAGAACTCAAGCCTAGCTGGTATGGCTCAGTGATTGAGCATCGACCCAGGAACCAAGAAGTCACTGGTTTGATTCCCGGCCAGGCACATGTCTGGATTGCAGGCTCGATCCACAGTAGGGGGCATGCAAGAGGCAGCCAATCAATATTTATATCTCTCTACCCATCTCCCTTACTCTTTCTCTAAAATTTAATAAGGGAAAAAAATAAATATAAATTGAATTAGAACTCAACTTGTAACTACATGTGAGAAAATATTTTTTCACCCATCCTTACTTTCAAATTCTCCTGCCTCATATCCCCTGGTTCAGGGGTTGTCTAATTTCCACTACCAGTTCTCTGTACTCAGTGTACAAAAATATGTACTCATCTTGTCCTTGTGTCCCCCTCCTCTTTTTCAGGTCTCTCATCATCCTTAGAATGAGATCCCACTCTCCCTGACCCCTTTTGCCATTCCCTCCCTGGATCATATCTTCCATAATAATGCTCTCTCTCTGGTCCTCCTACAATCACTCTGGTGGATATTTCTCAGTTTCTTAGATGATTCCTCTGCCACTAATTACTACCTTAAAATATTCATGGTTCACTTGAATGACTCCTAAATCAAGAGACTATTAACCCAGACTCTTTGGATACTTCCTGAGCTCCCATCCCAAGTGACTATTTATCTTCTCTACTTGATCTCTACAGTAGTCTGAAACTCATTATTCTTAAATTAACCTTAGAAACTCTTCCTTCCTCTGACTCAAACTCATTTCTTTTCCAGAATTTTTCTTGCTAATGACATCACAGTGCAAGTTATCCATATCCCCACACTGGGAATTACTCTCAGCTTTTTCTCTCTCATTTTGTATATCAATCATCAAATTTTTTCCTGTTTATCTTCCAACAATTCAAGGGATCCATCTCTCTGTCTCACTTCTACTACATCAGTTTAAGCCTTATTAATATCTCTCTCTCTTTTTTTTTAAGGTTTGTCACGCATGGCCTTTATTATGTTCAGGTACTGTCATTTTATACCAATTTTATTTAATGTTTTTTTCTTTATTGATTAAGGTATTACATATGTGTCCTTATCGCCCCATTATCCCCCCCCCACTTGACACACACACACACACACACACTCATGCTCTCACCCCCTTGTTATCTTGTCTATTGGTTAGGCTTATATGCATGTATACAAGTCCTTTGGTTGATCTCTCCCCTTTATCCCCACCCTCCCCTACCTTTCCTCTGAGGTTTAAATGAAAAGTTTTCCTGCTTAATATCCCAACCACCAGAATGTCCATAATACAAGTCTTAAAAAGTGATTTTTTCCCCCTCTGGTCCGTTGTTCAATGGTTAGAGCATTGGCCCAAGCACTGAAGGGTCATAGGTTTGATATCCAGTCAAGGGGACATACTTGGGTTGCAGGTTCCATCTCCAGTCCTGGTCTGGGGACCTGAGGAAGGCAACCAATCAATATGTCTCTCTCACCTCAATATTTTTTTTTCTCTCTCTCCTTCTCTCTCTCTTTCTCTCCTCCCCCACCCCCTCCCCTCATCCTTCTTTTCCATTCTCTAAAAATTAATGGAAATAAATATCCTCAGGTGAAGATTAACAACAACAAAAAAAGATGAATTGGAAAAAGAAAACAGTTCAAAAATGTTTTCATTGCTCCTCATGTCAAGCAAAATAAAATTAAAATTTCTTAACAGTGCCTATATGACCCTTCCATCCTGCATTTTCACCTTCAGAAAGTAGAGTTCCATAGTGGTAGAGCACAATCACTTTGGCATCAGGCTGACCTGATTTAAGAGCTGGCTCTGTCATTTACTAGCTGTATAACTTTGGAACTAAGTCAGAGCTTACATTCCCAAGGCCTCGGTGTCCTTATTCCTAAAATAAGAATTATAATCATGGGCTATTGCCAGTAATAATGATGATTATTATGTGAACTTCCAAGCAATCTAATTGATGTATAGTTAGTGTGAAATAAATGATATTATTATTACTTCTTCCCATTATTACCAATTTTCTTATGATAACTTTATATACAAATCACATTCCAGCCACAGTAAATGCCTTACAGATTTTTTTCAAATCTTGTATCTTTGTATTTGCTGTTTCTACTGCCTTCAATGTCCTTCTTTTATGTGGCTAATAAGAAATAATTAGTCATTTGATATTCAACTCAGTTTGTGTGTGTGTGTGTGTGTATGTGTGTGTGTGTGTGTGTGTGTGTGTGTGTGTGTGTGTGTATGTTTTTTTTTTCTGAGACACCTCTGCTAATCCTTATATTCTACTCAGTCTCTTTGAGGAAGAACTGGGGACTTCCTTAACAACCCCACCAGTGAGAGAGAGAATAACATTTATTTCATCACATTATTATTTTGTGTTCACATGTCTGTCTTTCTCACAAAACTTTGAGCTTTTTTATGACAACAACAGAAACTGATCTGTTTATCTTGAATACCTAAATCAGTTTTATTAGTAGTTTTTCAGTAATTGTTTTTAAATTAAGACAGAAAATAAAGCACTATCCTGCTCTACAAAGAAAATTGAGTTAAATATAATTAGATGAATGCTTATAATGTATATAAACATGGAAACAATTGTGCATCTGTCAAAATGTCTCAAACCATTATTGAGGTTATTGTTAAAACATTATTGGAATTCAACATTGAAAATAGTAAGGACACTCAAAAAAGACCAGACTTTAGAACAGCTATTTATTGAACATTTATTATGTATCAGGTACTGTGCTAGGAGCTGGGTGTAAAATGTTAAACTTTATAAGTATGTGGTTTTTGCAAAGTCCTTGATCCTTATACTAGTTTTCTCAACTCTAAATTGAGAACGATTTATGTCATAAGACTGTTGTGTTAATCAAATGAGACAATGTGTATAACCTGCCCAGAACAGTCCATGACTTAGTCGACAATTAAATGGTAGTCATTTCCTTCTTCTCTTGGCTAGGTACTGAAAGGGAATAGAAGATCAACAGAACAAAGTACCTGCCTCAAGGAGCTTATATACAGAAACCTACCTCCCTTTGCCAGCTGTAAAGAACTTCAGGCAAATAATGAACCAACTGAAAAACTAAATACAAAAACTCCAAAACAACTGTTGACTCTCTCAACCCAAGATAGCATGATAAGAATAAGACAGGGTGTGAAGCTCTCCTCCTGGTCTGGGCATTCAACCAATGTTCTATCATCTATAACAGCCGTTTGCCTACCTTTAATTGCACACTGTAAAAATGAGCATCAGAAGATGTATCTGGGGAGGAAGGGAGAGACCCATTTTAAGATAAGTCATGTTGTTCAGTTTGGAATACTTGCTCACATAGACAGACACTAAGAGCATTCTGTTCATTCAAAAACAGCATTCACTAACATTTATTGAAATCTGACCCTATGCCAGGAACTAACTGAGCTAGACTATGAAGAAACAGAGATCAAAAAGACACCGGTCTTGTCCTGAAGGAACATAATTTCCAATGGTGTTCTTGCCAGTTTCAATTATTTTGCCCTGTTGCTTAGATTGGGAGTAGAAAACTACACACTTCATTTAAAACTTAATGCAATCTTTTTATGGGAAACAACCCAAGTCCTATGTAGAAAAAAAATGCTACTCTTAAAAGTAAACTAATACTTTAAGGTTAATTCCTGTAAGTCACAAAAATGCAACTTTTTTGGTATCATTCTACCCAAAATGTAGACACTTCCCAACGTATCACTGGATTAAGCTCCAAAACTTCACTTGTAAATCCACTGTTTACAATTCAGAATGCATATTACAAAGAAACATTTTAGAGTTGTATATTTTGGGCCGACCTGTAAAAACTGATTGAACAACAATATACTTGAGATATTGGTATTAATAAAACTATGGAGGCAAGCTTTTGGTATTTCCATGTATTCAGGAAAATACTATAAGAGCAGTAGTTTTAACAACTGAATAAGGGACTCCATTCGCTTTGCTCTCTCTTCTGATAGTAGAATGAATATTTCACAAATTGATGGCACAAGGAGAATACCTTGGAGAACACAGGGACAAAGAACGGTGTCTAATGGGGACCAAGGATGAACTCTAGGGATAAGAAGCTGACATGGGGAGTTCTTGGGGAAGAGAAAGACAAAGTTCCATGTCCCTCTTTGAGAATCTAGTCCAGGACATAAGGGCTGAAGTGGGCCAGAGCCATTTTTTATAGTGAAAGATTAAAAATTGATCTAGAAAAAAGAGAATTATACATGTAAAACACTTAGCATAGATCCTAGTGCTCAATAAATGGTGATGGAGATATTAGGGGCAGTGAGGTAGAAGCAAAATTGGAGGCTTTGCTCCCTTGTTTGTCTTTTGGAATACAATCTACTGGGAAAATAACTTTTTTTAATAAAGAAAATGACATTTTATTTTATTTTTAATATATTGTATTGATTTTTTACAGAAAGGAAAGGAGAGGGCTAGAGAGTTAAAAACATCAATGAGAGAGAAACACTGATCAGCTGCCTCCTGCACACCCCCTACTGGGGATGTGCCTGCAACCAAGGTACATGCCCTTGACCAGAATGGAACCTGGACCCTTCAGTCCACAGACCAGTGCTCTATCCACTGAGCCAAACCAGTTAGGGCAACTATTTTTTGTGAATATGGAACTCCAATACTTTCTGAGCTATGAAATGTTAGTGGCAGGTGGAGTTAGTGGAGCAGGGCATTGCTGTAGTGGACTCTTGGGACAAAGATAGGATAGATTTGCATATTCCTGATCATTCTTCTTCTCTATCTCATTCTTTTCACCCAAAGCTTGAGGTTCAAGTGTGTGGGAAGATGTATCCCAACCATAAGTAGACTCAGGGAGAAGGGAAAGGACAAGGAGAAGAAGGAAAACTCCCAGTAAGAATGAGAAACAGCCCAGCTGGTATGGTTCAGTGGCTGAGAGTTGACCCATGAACCAAGAGGTCACTGGATCCATTCCTAATCAAGGTACATGCTTGGTTTATGGCTTGATCTCCAGCAGAGGGCATGCAGGAGGCAGCCAATCAATTATGTGTCTCTCTCATCAATGTTTCTAACTCTCCCTTTCTCTCTCTCTCAAAATCAATTTTAAAAAAAGATTTCATGCAAGTTAAAAACAAAAAGAATTCAGCAGAGGTTTGGTGCAGTCCTTCATACAGATTCCATGTGCTCTGAAGATACTAAAAAGGGCAGTGTGACTCAGGCAGTTGAATACATTTTTTACTCTCAGTTACAGGCTAGCTCTAAGGAATCTGCATAAGCTTCCAGAACAACTCTCAACTGGACCTTTCCAATTTTTCCCTTCAGTCAAGATGCCACCTATTCTTAGATACTCCCCCTCTCCCCAATTCTCACTGAGGATAAGAAAATAAATGCATGAAAATATGCCCAAATGATAGTCTGATTCTGATGATATACATATCCTTTCTATCAGTCTATTCAGAAAGGGTGACTTCATGAGCCAAAATCCTGATGGAAGGTATAACCCATCTTTGGGATATCAGAAAATTAAGATGTGGGTGCCACTCTCATTTGTACCCTCAGTCAACTTACATTTGACAACTATAAAGATAATAATTGCTTGATGTACAGTTTGTAATTAGATCACAGCCACCAGTGACATGGTTATTTGTTGTTATGGCAATATTAACAAAAGTATGCCTTTGGCAGTCTAATTAGAGGAGCACCTTAGGAGACCCAGCTGGTGTTTTCAATATGTTATCTAAGAGGTAAGATAAGAAGACAAATCCGAGCTGACTTAATGAAGTTTCTGATCAGAAGCTGCTCTAAAGACAGTGAATTACTGAAGGGGACAAAGAGGAACTGTTGACTCATGCAGGCTTCTAGAATACAACAAAAAGCAATGAAATACTAGATTCAACCTTATTGTAAAGGATATCAATGGAAGTTTCCTTTTTCTTCAGCAGCAGAATCCCAAAGTTATAGAAGGTTAGATATACTAGTAAAAGAAGCCTAAAGATTACAAAGTTTGGTGATATTTAAGTGGGAGTACTTCCAAGGATTTTTTTTTTAATCTGGTAGACTTTTACAAATTAATTCCTCCCTGACATTAAAATATGCCTATGGGTCAGGGGACATATCCTTACCCCATTTGAAAATCATGACTATAAGGAGCAGCAAATGTAGTGACTTAGATATTAGATAGACCTAAATTAATGAGAGCTGTGTTATTCACCAGATGTGTAAACTTGCTGAGTTTCTTAAATTCTCTGAGCCAACTTTCTTGGTTCTAAGTTGCAGATAATAATAGAATATAGTGTAAAATTATATGCTGAAGATAAAATCAGGAAAAGTACTTCGCTCAGCATCTGACACATAGTAAGTACTCAATAAGTATTCCATATAACTTGTGATGGCTGATTTTATGTGTCAACTTGACTGAGCTAAGATATGCACAGAGATCTGGTAAAACATTATTTCTGTGGTGTTTGTGAGGGTGTTTCTGGATGACATTAGTATTTGAATAGAGAGGCTTAGTAAAGAAGATGCCCTATTCAATGCAGTGGTTATAATCCAATCTATTGAGGGCCTGAATAGACCAAAAAGGTGGAGAAAGGGTGAATTTGCTCTCTGTTTCAGCTAGGACATCATCCTCTCTAGCCCTTGGACATTAGCACTCCTGGTTTGGGACCTTCAGTCTCAGACTGGGATTTATACCACTGGCACCCCTGGTTCTCAAGCCGTTGGGTTTGAACAGGGACTACACCACCAACTTGAAGATGGCAGATCATGGGATTTCTCAGCCTCCATAATCACATGAGCCAATATCATATAATAAGTCTCTTTCTGTGTATCTATATCTATGCTACTGGTTCTTTTTTTCTGAAAAACCTAGTCAAATACATAACTCTATTGTTATTACTATTGAATGGACTGCGAAATAGCTATCCAGAATGTTGAGACTTGATATGCAGGGGTGGAAGTGACTTACCTAACATTACCCAACTTGAGTCTGGACCAGATTCCAGGGTTCAAGATAATGGATCTAGTGTTCTTTAGGCCACACTGAATTCTTGCATTCTGAAAGCTAAAGGATAGCAAGATGCAGAAGAAATGCACTGGACACATTTAATTGTGTCTCTTACCATCTAATGTTCCATAACTAGTACAATATATTGATCAAGGATTGGAAATCTGCAATTATTGCCACCCTACCAAAGTCTCCTTTCCCAGGTCATTCAGTCCATGTTCCACTCTTTGAAACTTTGACCTTTCTCACACTAGAACTTGCTATGTCAGTCTTCTATTATCTGAGCATTTCATCAGGGATCAGATGCTAATATTATATGGTAATGTATATGTACTAGAGGGCTGGTGAATGAAAATTCATGCACTGGAGGAGGGGTGTCCATCAGCCTGGCCTGCCCCCTTTCACAATCTGGGAGCCCTCAGGGGTGGGGGGCAACCTGGCAATCAGGGGAAGGTGATGCCCCTATTATACCTCTGCTGCTGCCATTGCCATCAGCACAAGCCTCGGCCAGCCCTGGTTACCTGAGCCTTGGGCCACCCTGGGTGGATGAGCAGCCACCATCTGAGGCTTACCTGTACCTTGGGCTAGCTCTGGGTGGCTGGGGGACTGAGGATGGGTCCAGACACACCATGTGCCTGCTGCCTCCCTGGCAGGAATGAAAGACTGGGGGATTCTGATAGGGCTGAGGGACTAGGTGCTGCCAACTTGTGGCTATGGATGCCACCATCTTTCTGATGGCATGACAGTCAATTTGCATATTCCCTCTTTATTAGATAGGAGATATATAAATGTCTACCTAATAATAGAGTAACATGCTAATTGACCATACCTTTGCAATGCCCACCAGCCAATCAGGAATGAGTATGCAAATTAACCAAGCAAAGATGGTGGGTTGATTTGCATACACAGATGCTAAGTGGCTGTGGACAGGGCAGGATGCTTGTGTCATTGCCATGGAGATGACTCAGGCATTCTGCACCACCCCAGCTGCTCAGGGCCTCTGGGCAGCGTGGGAAGGCAGAAAAGTGGCTCCAGGCAGATTGGAAAGGCTGCTCAATCAAGACCAAAGGTGATGCTGGCAGCCAGGGGAACAAAGGCCCATTCTTGCATGAATCTTCATTCGTGTATCAGACCCCTAGTTTGTGTGTGTGTGGGGGTGGGGGACGGTGTCGGGGGGTGTTTTAAATATATATGCATGCATATATACAGGGTATATGTATATTTATACCAAATATATAAGAATAGATAAACCTTTTAATTAATTTCCTTGCCTATGGTCAGTGATATTATTTTTGTTATTACATATAGCTATAGCTTTAAAAAGTAATAATAATAACAATAATAACAAAAACACACACATGCTACTGATAGAAGCCTCAGATAATACCTCTAAATATTAAAATATTTTTTCAACATTGCCCTAACTGGTTTGGCTCAGTGGATAGAGCATCGGCCTGAAGACTGAAGGGTCCCAGGTTCAATTCTGGTCAAGGGCATGTACCTTGGTTGCAGGCACATCCCCAGGAGGATGTGCAGGAAGCAGCTGATTGATGTTTCTTTTATTGATGTTTCTAACTCTCTATCCCTCTCCTTTCCTCTCTCTGAAAAATCAATAAAGTATGTTTTTAAAAGTTGAAGAGCTGTAAATACTGTTTAAGTAGCTTCTAAGAGTTTTAAAGGACAGTGATAACTTACTGCAAAGCCTATCCTTCAAAGGAACAACAGAATTTGAAAGAAAACATGTATGAATACATTCAAGATAGAACCTAGTAAGCCATTCTTAACTTGTCTTCCTTCTCACCATCTTTTAAAACAGAGTATTTCTCGTTCCGTCTCTTTTCCTGTGTTTTTGATAAAATATTTTTATTTCCACCCATATCTCTCTCCCTTTGCTTCTATCTCTGTGCATCTCCCTTCCCTCCTTCTATCTTAGTTTTTTTGGGATGGTGTGGCAACCCATGAGGTCACACATACATTCACTTGCCAGATAAAGTCATGTGCACTTATCTTTCCTCTCTTCTCCTACTCAGTTTCAGCCCGGAAACCTTAGTGTTGACCTTTTCTTATTTTTCCTGATTCACTTACAGGTATCTCTCTTGTATTAGTTGGGATTCTCCAGAAACACGAACAATAAACATGGCTAAGGAGTCCCATGTTCTGCCATCTACAAACTTAGGTACAGGAAAGCCAATAGTATATATAGATTACAGTCTGAATCTGAAGGCCAGAGATCCAGGAGCGTGGAAGACAGGGGAAGAATGATGTACCAGCTCATCAGCCAGGATGAGAGTAAATTTAACCTTCCTCCACCTTTGGTTTCTATTCAGTCCTTCAACAGACTAGATGACACTTACCCACATTGGAGAAGACCATCTGATTTACTCAGTTCATTTACTCAAATGCTAATCTCTTCCAGAAACTCTCACAGAAATAGTATTTAACAGTCATGCTGACACATAAAATTAACCATTATACCTGGTCCTGGTTCAACTTCCCCTCATGGTTGTTTACCACTCTATCCATTCCCCAGACTTTCCTCCCCAGATCCCAATTTCTATTTTCAATTCATGCCAGCCACCACCCTTCACCTTCTGATTTTCTCCTTTGGTTGGCTGCTTAAATTTATATCTTATCTTGGTCTGAATATTCACTCTGATTATCTCCTTAGGGTAGTCTCCTAATACACTTGCCCAATTATTAACTACTTCCTCCATTTTTGGCCGAGCTTCTTACAACCCCCATTTTTCCATCATATAGAATAAAATTTTATTACAGAATTTATTTTGTATAATGAAGACAATTGAATATGCCTTAGTCCAAATTTCAAACACAGGTAAGTGGACGTTATAATTTGGCTAGGGAAATAACTATAGTTTTTTTTTTCTTCTTTTTCTTTATTTTCTTATAGTCAGTTGAGAAAAAAAACTCTCCAACCTGAGAAAATATGTGAAAAAGGGTCTTAAACTAATTTTCTTTTATTTGCTGTAATATTTTGCCCCCTTTATGGTTTCCAACAAATTATTATTTTTTTTTAATTTCTATGGAGAAATAGGAGGTATTTTTGTTGTGTGTTTTTTTTCCAGTTCACTGAAAATTGCTTTCAGAAAAAGCATGTTTTGCAGAAATGCTAATCAGAACCCTGTCATCTAAAACAATAAAAAGAAAGTAAAAAATAACATGGAAAAAATAATTACACAATAAATTTTACAAATTTACTGATTCAGAGACAGGATAACTTGCATAGCTCCTCCTCTCTCTCTCTCTCTCTCTCTCTCTCTCTCTCTCTCTCTTTAATTAATTCACAGGTATCGAACTTTCACAATTGTAAGATCAATTTCAATATATTTATAATTTTTTCAATACTATATGACTCAGCAACCTAAAGAAGATTGAAAAATCTGGAAAGATTCAATTCACTCTGAGTCATCTAAAGGGGCCCAAAGAATTACGCAGTCTCAGATTCATTTCTCTTTTACTTTATTAAAACAAGCTCAGTCACAGACAAATGGAATTTTAAATCAGGAGTGAAATTTCCCTATCCTAATCTTCTGCTCTCTTTGTTAACTAAATGTGCAAAATGTCCTGTAAGGATAAGAAAGACATGTGTGGACATGATAAGACTTGGCTACACCAGAACTCTCTCCCCAGCATGTTCTGCAGTCCCCACAGTGGGTAAGAATCTGAGTTCCACAAAGCCCTGAAACGTGTCTCAATCTCAAACTCCTAAATTCTATGGTTTTAAAAAGATTTTTTTCAAGGGCATGCATTGGAAAGGAAAAGAAAGAGACTGTGTCCTCCTTCCAGTCTGTGAAAATTAACTATTTTAATCTGCCAAATCACCCCAACTCCATGGAAATAAGTCCCAAATTGAGTGAGGTAACACTAGCTCTTACAACTATCATCTTGGATTTATCACATACTAGTAGCCCTGCGCACAAATCAGTGTGCCAGTAGTCGCTGCCGCCCTCCTGTAGCTCCCTCTGGCCCCCCTCATAGCTTGCTGCCCTGCCCCATCCTGTAGCTCTCTGCTGCTCACTTGTAGTTCGTTGCCCCACCCTCCTGCAGATCCATGATCTGGTCGTTATGTGATTGGTCATTATGCCTCAGAGCATAATGGATAATTAGCATATTTCTCTCTTATTATATAAGATTGTCATAAATTATTCCTTTACTCATGAATTAAATAGTCATTGAGAGCCTACTATATACCAGGCACCATGCAAGTACTTGGTAATATGTTGATGTGTAAAACAGTTATAATACTCTTCTGAGGCTCCAGGGAAAAGGTGAGAGGCCCACAGAGCCTTTTCCCTCCTGATGATTCCTCTTACTTTTTGCAGATGTCAATTAGTTTTCAGTCTCTTCAGAGCCATTGCTACACAGTGTTTTCTTCTTTCTGTTTGAAAACAAAAATAATTGCAGAATCTTTAGCATTCTGCTGTGAATGTGAGGAAAAAGATCAAGAGACTCACAAAGATGCCGGCCTTAACATTGTTTGAGCTACTGAAACAACACCAGCAACCTACCTAAGGATGTGTTATATGAGAAATAAACCTATCTTGTTTAAGGCAATATAGCTGGATTTTTTGTAACTCATAATCAAATGCAATTTTTATTGATATATTGCCATTGCCACTATCACAACCAAAACTCTCTTTACATCTTGGAAGTTTAGAGAATCTTTCATTTCCTACACTGTCCAAGACAAGGTTGAAAAATCAACTCCAAAATGTTATTCATTCCTGAGAAAGTCTATCAGCACATCAGAACTCTCCTGGTTGTTTGTCTCCCATCCATTTATTCAAATCCTTTTGAGGGACTGGATGTGAGAAGTGAGACTTGTAACATGTATAGGTACTCAATTTTCAGGCCAGTGGAGTGACACTGCTTGTGGTAATGCAGACTGGTGCAGCCACTGTGGAAAACAGTATGGCATTTCCTCAAAAATTAAAAATAGAATTGCCATATGACCCTGTAATTCCACTTCTAGGAATATATTCTAAGAAAACAGAAACACCAATCAGAAAAATATGTACACCCCTATGTTCACAGCAGCACAATTTACAATAGCTAAGATTTGGAAACAGCCTAAGTGCCTATCAGCAGATGAGTGGATTAGAAAACTGTGGTATCTACACAATGGAATATTATGCTGCTGTAAATAAAAAGGAACTCTTACCATTTGCAACAGCGTGGATGGAACTGTAGAACATTACGCTAAGTGAAATAAGCCAGTCAGAGAAAAATAAATATCATACGGTCTCACTCATTTGTGTAATATAATGAACAACATAAAGTGATGAACAAAAATAGAACCAGAGTCATAGAAGTATAGAATAGATTGTCCAACCTATGAGGGAAGGCAGGGGATAAGAAGGTAAAAGATCAACCAAAGGTCTTGTATGCATGCATATGAGCATAACCAATGAACATAGACAAAGGGTAGGGGAATGAGGGCATGTGCTGGGGGCTAGGAGTGGTCAATGGAGGGAAACGCAGATGTATATAATACATTAAATAATAAAGAATTTAAATTTAAAAATAAATAAATAAAATGCATTTTCTTTTTTACTAGACATTTTTTGTTATTTAAACATACTACTGTACTCCTATTTTATTTAAAAAATCTAAATTTTACTAGAGTACAAATTTCCAACTAAAAGCATATCCATTTTCCCATTTACAAAATATATGGCTATTGCTTCAATTTCTACTTCTTTGTACTATTGATTTCTCAGCCCACTCCAATCTGGCTTCTGTTCGTAACACCTAAACTCTAGCATTAAGTCACCAATGTGACCTTCATGTTGCCAAGTCAATGGAAATGTTCATGTCTATCCTATTTGAACTCTTAGTTTCCTTTGTACACAGGTTTCCACTCTTGGCTCTCATAACAATCTCTTGCCTTGCCTTCCATTCTTCCATGTCCCTGTAATTAATTTGTTTTTCTTCTGATTTATTGTGAGGTTGCTTTGCTGACTTCTCCTTGACTCAGTCTTTATGTGTGGAACATCCTCAGGGCTCAGTCTTGGGCCCTTTTCAATTCTCTCCCAAAGTGATTTCATCCACTTCCTTTTCTTCAAACACTATCCCTACTATTGCAGGAAATTATTTCAAACTTGTACCTTCAACCCAGAGTTTTTCTGAGTTATAGACTTATAAACCCAAATGGGACACTTGAATGAGTTATAAAAATCTCAAATATGACATGCTCCCAAATAAACTTATTATTTGTAACCACCTTGCCCCCAAACTGTTTCTCCTCTAGCATTTTGAATCATTGTAAATGGTACCAACATCTTCCCAGGTGTTCCAGACAGAAAGAAACCTATGAGCCATCCTTAATACTTCCCTGTCCTTCAATGATTCTGGCCCACTCCTTCTCCCCAAAATTAATCACAAATCCAGTTGCCCTGCTGTGGAGAGCAGCTACAGTGGTTGGACAGGTTCAAGCATCAAACTGACTAGTGGCAAAGATACATACAAGTCCCGGCTTGGAGGGCAAAGCCCTCCCAGCACAATTATAGCAAAAGGCTATGTTTGTAAGCTTGACCTTATAGTCCAACCCTGCAGTCCCAGGTAACTAAGGAATGTGGGCTGCAAGGATGCAGCAAGTGCTGCCAAAACAAGGCTTATTAGAGTTAAGAGAATGGCAACAACAGGGAAGAAACAGGTTTGAAATTTGAGAGAACATTGTAAACACCTTGCCCTTGTTTTGCTTTGTGTGATCTGACTATAAAATAAAGCTTCAGCTCACAGGTTTTGGCACTGTCTCTCCATCTGAGAAGAGTGTCCCATCTAACCCAACTGTATTCTCTTGTCTGTCTAATCCTTCACCAACCCTGCCTCCTAAATCTAAGTGCTTTCCAATTTAAGTAACAATCATCTTTCACCTGGACTATTCAAATTATACTCTACTAGTTTCCTCTAACTCATTTTTCCTTGCCTCACCATGCCCCAAATCATTCCTCTATTGAAACCATTTCATGGTTTCTCAGTACTGAGTATTGAATCCAAAATCCTTATTTGTATTACCTAATCAAACAGACTCTTTTTTGCCTCTAGATATTATATATGCCATACATGCTGTTTCTTCCAGACTATGCACAGCCAACACTTACACATCTTTCAGGTATGAGCTTAATTACTGTTTTCTTAAGGAAATATGTCCTGATTAAGTTAGAAATAAATTCTCTATTTATTTTCATACCAGCTTATGATTTCCAATTATAGGACTTGTCACCATAGTAATTAAATCCTACTTGTGTGATTATCTAGTGGGGAGACTTAACTAAATAATGTAAACTCTATGAGAGTTAAGGCTATATATATATAATTTCCTCACTAATGTATTCTCAATGGCAAGCAAAAGGGAATAGTAGTTGCTCAATAAGCTTTGTGGAATGCGTAAAATGAGTTTTATATAGTTCTAGTTTTAAGGACTCTATTGGCTTACTGTTGTGTTCACAGACATATAGGACTTTAATTATGGCTAATTACTTATGTTTTAATAATTATAACTATTTAATCATGGTAATTATGTAATTATGAAAATGAATATATTTCTATAAACCAAAGAAAGTCCTGAATTTTCTAGAAAGTTAATTATAAGGTCAGAATTCCATTGTTCTTGAAGACTACTCGCCAAGAAATTGTTATTTTTTTAAAGGGAGGAAGTAAAAAAATTGACTAATTCAATAAACTTGGTATGTTAGCTATCAACATTCAAATTATATCAGAATAACATCTTTCACTTTTGTAACATTTTCTAAGTTGAATGAAATTTTAATTGCAAATCTAGAGTTGTGAGATTAAGAAGTGGGAGAGCTGAAACCAATTTTGGCTCAGTGGATAGAGCGTCGACCTGTGGACTGGAAGGTCCTGGATTCAATTTCAGTCAGGGGCACGTACCTTGGTTGCGGTCACATCTCCATTGGGGGTTGTGCAGGAGGCGGCTGATCAATGTCTCTCTCTCATCAATGTTTCTGACTCTCTATCTCTCTCCTTTCCTCTCTGTGAAAAATCAATAAAATATATTTAAAAAAAAAAAGAAGTGGGAGAGTGATACTCCAAAAATTTCCTCTAGTAATATCCTAAATAATAAAAGTCCAGTGACCATAACAGCAGAATGACCAGAATGATGGCTCAACCAGTCACTATGAGGTGAACTGACCATCTCTTGATCCCTTTTCCTGGCCAGCAGGCTGCAATCACCAATGGCGAATGGGAACCTGGGGTGGGTGGTGGGAGATGCGGGCAGCATCAGATGAAGGCCTCCACCCTGCTGGTCATCCCACATACAGAGGGTTACCACGTGGGGGGTGGGGCTGGCGAGTGGGAAGGAATGGACAGCCTCTCAGTCTCTCGCCCAGCCATCGGGCTCCCTTCAACTGGATGTCAAAAAGGGAACCAGAATGAGTGGTGGCAGCGGGCAGGGTCAGCTGCCAGTAGCTGGGGAAGATGACCCTGATTACAGGCGAGGCCTAGGCACCATACCCAGACATGAGTTTGTGCACTGGGGCTCTAGTTCTAATATAAGGACTTAAAGGCTAGTCTGTGTTCCTGAAGTCCATTATAAATATGTATGGGAATAGAATTAACATAGAATGAGAGAATATGAGGGGAACCCTGCCAAAGAGAAAATACTCATGAGGATTTAAATTCTGAGAAAGTCCAGATTCTCAAGAGTTCTGCTTTGTTGACATAAAAATATTGGGCAGACAGAAGTAAGAGGAAGAAGTAATTAGAGCAAAGTTTTCAACTGTGGCACTATTGACATTTTGCGCTGGATAACTCTTTGTTGCAGGGGCTGTCCTGTGAATTGCAGGATATTCAATAGCATCTATGGTCTCTCCCCAATCAAAGCCAATATAGTCCTCCACCCTGAAATAGTTACACTAAAAAATGTCTCTAGACATTGCCAAATCTCCCCTGAGGAGGAAAAATTGCCACTGAATTAGGCAAAAATGAAAGGGATTTTTCAATTAAAAAAAGTACAAATGACATAGTTTTTCTATCATAGAGTGCAATATAGAGATGGTACATAACCTGAGAAGATTTTCTAGAGAATTGAAGTTTGAATTGAGCCTTAAAGTATGAGTAGGAGTGTGCCAAAAGATTGCATTTGAGTGTAGGGAAAAGGCAGAGGATGTACATTAGGTCTTAAAAGTCGAAAAGCATAGTAGCGTTACGGGCCTTTGAATTGTTTAGGGTAGCTGAATTGTACCATGATAGGAGTGTTGAGTGATCAGTTAGAAAGCAGGGGCAAGATCATGAAACAGGGGAAGCAACATAACTTCCACATTTTCTTGAATCTTAAGAGGCCACTGATTATAAGACATACTATTTACTTTATAAGAGCTTTCCAGGGATAAAATTGAAACACTACACTAAATGTACTCATTTCTTTTCAAACTAATTAAACTATTTTTAATACCTAAATCAGAATTTGCACCTAAACCTTCTTGATAATATTTACCTATGAGAGTCTAGAGATCCTTCTAAGTCTCTTTCCACATTTGGCTGTTGGTTATATTTAGCTTTTCACCAATGCCTGTGGCCTTGACTTCTTTTTAAGATTAACAGTACATTTCAAGCCATATCAAATTACATTAGGATTTCCTCCTCTGCATTTCTTATTTGGTTACATTCAGTGTTTTGTTTTTTCCATTATTTTAGGTTAAATAACTTCTCCTAAAAATTACCAAGAAACTTTTGATAGATTGGTATTCCATAACTAAACATAACTAAATAATGGCCCTGTAGGAAAAAAAAATTAACCACACTAACTCCTCCTGCTTTGAAAAGCCTATGATCTGTTCCAGGAGATTTGGCAGGTTCAATAACCTTTCATTCCATCACCTGGTGTATATGACAGGCAATCTCCCATGTACAGGATTTATTTTCATTTCAGTACTGTAGCATAAAGACATCTTTTTGCAGACATTCTAAGCAAAGAATTAGGGATCCAAATGCAAGAAAGCTCAACTGAAAGACAATAAAATGAAGGATTATCATGATATGTCTTTTGGTTCACATATCTTTAAGAAATGACAATGGTCACAACTCTATAACTCTCTTCTCTACCTAGAAATTTATAAGACATTTTCACTGTAAGAATTTTCCTGTCTTAAAGATGGTAAAAGGGAAAGGGGGAAAAACATATCTCAGGCAAGTTAAAGTTGTGGGCCTCCTTCATAAACAGGAAACTTCTTTCTCCTTTAGAGCAGGAGATACAGGGTATATGTAAAGCTGAGCAAGGAAAGATGATTTTTGGATGAGAACTGGAAGTGGAAAAAGAGGAAAAGAAAACAGAAAGAAGTCTTTTGCTTTGGTAGTAAGAGTGGTTTTATTGAAAGAAAGAGAGAGGAGAGAGGAGGAGAGCGGGGAAGAGGGAAAGAGACATAGATAGGTAGAGAGAGAGAGAGAGATCCCAGAGGCAGATGACTCTCCACCAAAAAGGCAGGATATTTAAATATGCAAATGATCTGTGGTTCCTTTAATCTCTAAAATATGCCCAATCTTCCTTTTAAACTACCATCCTGCTAAGTAGTAGTAGCAATTTATACTTTTTGATTATACAATTTTGATTTTTCTGGTTTATTCTATCTCTATTCATTTTAAACATTTAATCTCCCAGAATTTCATTTGCCTATCTGACTTCTTAAAAAAAAAATTCCCTTGGATGACTGTTTTATGTATTTTATATTTCTGCTCTTCCACTTTCTTATCCCTAAAGCGATAAAATATAAAATATGGAGAGGTCTGTGGCTTATGTAATCTCCAGATAGCAGGGGCAGAAAATTCCTCTAATCTTTGCTCTACTGCCTCTGTTTCCACAGCAAGATCCTTTATCAAACACTTGACCACATAAAATTTCCTTTCATATAAAATTATTTTAGCATTGAATGCTGTTTCTGAGACTTCCAAAGATGCCAAAAAAAAAAACCTGCAAAATTGAACGTATGCCTAGAGAAGGCTAGTAATCTGCTCTTATAATGTAATAAATTGAGGTCCAAACAGAGCCTGAAATCCTTAACTCCTAGGCCAATTCGGTGTCAATCAAACCTGTCCTCCTTGTCTATCATCCTTTGGCCTCAGAAAGACCACTCTAACCTCTAACTTCAGAGTGTTCCTTGTAGGACTTGTTAAGATTGAAAGTTTTATCCCAAAGGCTATGTGGAGAGTAGCATAAATGAATTTGCATTTTTTAGAATATTAGAGAACAGAAGCACAAAGTCCTATACAGAGTTGATGGCAGTGATCTGTACAAGAAAATGTGAGAGTCGGAATTCTACAAATGTAGAAAGGATTTGAATTAAAAGGCTAATTAGATATGAGGATGGAGGAGAAGGCCACAGAAAAAATTGCCAGATTTCTAACATGAAAAACTAGGAGAATGGTGGTGACATTCTTTAAGACACAGGAGGAGAAAGTTGGGAGTAGATAAAATAATTATCTCAGTCATGGTTGTTCTGAGTTTGAAACTGGCTATGGTACATCAAAGAGGAGATATTCATTGGGCACCTTTATACGGACAAGTGGATCTTGAGCTTAGAAAGGAGTCTAGGCTACTGTAACAGATTTGAGAATCTTTGCAAAATTAAAGGTGGTTAATATCATGAGAATAGGTAAGGTCATTCTACCACCAAATTGTGTAAAATAAAAAGAGAAGAGGAATGAAAGGGGATCTTGTGCATAGAAAAAGAAAAAAAAAATGATTGAAAAGGAACATCCAAATAAGTAAGGAGGTGGAGGAGTGTGGAAAGAAGAATTAAATGTCATTTTATCAAATAAGATATCTATTTTGATTCAATAAAAGTAAATAGATGTTATGGGCTTTACATTGTCCCCACTTATGAAATGTTGAGCATCTTATGCTAGTTTCATTCCATCAACCTGATCTAAGTGTTTAAAGACACACTCTTCTTCTTAGAATGCTGAAAACTGGTGAAAAGAGGGAAATTTATTTATACTGTATACTAGTAGTTGGACAGAGTCTAGATTTGATTCAAAGCTTGGACAAGGATGGGCAATAATGCTCCTGTTAGACAGTCACCCAATAAGGGAAATCTTCACTAGGCTCAAATGGAAAAGGCATATGGCAGAGTCCCTGGGTAACAAAGACAACAGACTCCACTCTCAGATGTCTTTGGATGCTTGACAATACTCACAGTGTTTCTGTGCTAAGGCAACCTTAAGTTCTGGATGGATTAGCCTTTTCAGTTCCAGCCATTTCTTCTGATCCTCATACCTTCTCTGCTATTTTCTTAGTCTCTATGCATCTTTTTTT
>JAAGEH010000286.1:14486326-14570854 GCA_011751065.1 Lasiurus cinereus | reverse complement strand
TCCGAAACAGGGGTTTAGTGAAGTTAGAAGTGGCACAGTTGGGAGGGTCTGTCTCCCGCTCACTCGCGCAAGCCAGAGGCACAATCAGCAGTCTGTCCTGCGCTCAGTGCCGTGCGCGCCACCAGGCCTTTGATCTTTTGCGACTCCCCTAAATTTCCGTGCACCTCTCCCTTTTCACGTCCAAACTCCCCCCATATGAATTTCGGCTGGATCTGGGGTTTAGTGTCGTAGGATAAGGGGTTCAATGCCTTTGAGAGTCTCCCTTTCCCTCCTGCCAGAGAAAGCCAGCCAGGCACTCCGGCACCCGCTCTCTCCTAGCGCGCGTCTCCGTACCTCAGCTTTTTGCAGCTCCTCTGGGTCTCCGTGAGCCCCTCTCTTTCCCTCTAGTTGTAGAACTTCCACTCAGCCAGCTTTCCTGTGGTTCTGGATGATGTCCGTTCTGTCTTTTAGTTGTAGTTTTGAAATTGTTGTGCGAGGCAGCAGTGTAGGTGTTTACCTATGCCGCCATCTTGGATTCCTCCTCTTTATGCATCTTTAATACAGGTTTGGAAGATGTTTTTCCTTTGGGGAGTCTTGAGAAGGAGGTCTTGTTTTTTTCTTGTGATAGTTTCCCAAAGTATCATAGGGTTTTTCAGACAAAAGAAAAACACATATGATGACACTTTGGGCTTCTCTTTCTCACTTTGTAACATTCTTCCAAGGTGATGAGCTCAAAACACCTAGCTGTTTAAACTGGAAGGTGGAAGGGTGTATCAAAGATAAAGGAAGAGAGAGAAAATGTTCTATCAATAGGAAAACATTATTTACTATGTAAAATATTAGGCCCCCAACACACAAAGTTGGTGCTAATGTCTGAATGTTTATGTCTCCCCCAAAATTCATATGCTAGAATCATGATGTACACGGTGTTAGAATGTAATTGTGTTAGAAGGTGAGAGGCCTTTAGCAGGTGCTTAGCTCATTCAGGTAGAGCTCTTGTGAATGGTATTAGTATTTTTATAAAAGAAATCTCACAGGGCTTTCTAGCCTTAGCCACCATGTGAGGATACAACAATAAATCTGGAACCCATGAGATGGTCCACACCTGACTATGCTGGCCCCCTTATCTTGGACTTCCAGCCTTCAGAACTGTGAGCAATAAATTTTGGCTGTTTATAAGTTACTCATTCTGGTATTTTGTTTTAGCAGCCTGAACAGAATAAGACAGCTGAATAGTGTTAAAAAGATGCTTTTTGACATAGTACATTAAGACAACTATGTGTCTAAAAAGATAATACAGCAATGGCCAATAGACAGAGGTACTGAAGAAACAATTAAGAAACAGACAGAGACAATGAGTATTACATTTCTGAATAAACAGTAAGAGAAATAGACAGGAACAATGAGTACTACATTCTTACTGAGGTCCATTTCCAAGGCCTAAATCCCCCTTCTACCACAAAAATAAATTTGCTACTTTGAGTAAAATATAGACTTTCTCTGAACTTCACACCATTTAAAATGCAGGGAATTTATAAGATAATCAACAGTAAGGTTGTAGATGTAAATGTTTTATCAGCCATTATTGATGAGTTTCATATCATTAGTTCTAACAAATGTGACTGTTGGATAGTCCATTGCACCTTTTTCCCAGCCTCAGGTTCAAGTAGAACATTAGCAAAGCCAAAGACCTACAATTTTAAAAAGTGAAAGTAATAACTAACACCAATGTTTCTAGCTCTGACATCCTTCCTCACCATACACCAAAGTACTAGACTTCTTATGAGGAAGATTGGAAAATGACCCAATGTCTTACACATCACTATCTACATGTATTTAAATTCTTGCCTTCCTACTTTAATCATAGGTTTTTAGCCAATGTTTCTTTTTTCTATAGAACTCCTTTATATTTCAAGAAAAGAATCAGAAATAATCATTTTTACCACAGTGAAAATATTTAAAAATACAGTAATGGAAAGAGGAATATAATATTTCTTCTAAAAGTCTCTTAATTACAAGGCGGTCCCTTAAGCCCAGAGACTCCACCCATCCCAAGCTCAACAGAGAGGCTTTTGCAGTTTTTCAAGTCTGGTATCATAAGGTTAAATCCAACACAGAAGTTTTCCCAGCATAGTGAAAATGCTGAGACAAAGGAAGGGATCACAAACAAGAGAAATGGAGGGAAACAAAGACTGGATATAGAGTTCAAAACCACGCTTATAAGGTTTTTCAAGAATATCCTAGAAAAGTTGGATAAAGCTAGTGAGACCCAAGAGGAGATTCAAAAGAACCAACTAGAGATGCAAAAGGTCCAACTAGAGATGGAAAAGGACCAACTAGAGATGAAAAAATACCAACTAGAAATTAAACATACACTGACTGAAATAAAAAATATTATACAGAGACCTAACAGTACACTAGAGGAAGGCAAGAATCAAGTCAAAATTTTGAAATATAAAGAATCAGAAAACACTCAACTGGAAAAGCAAGAAGAGAAAAGAATCCAAAAATGTGAAGATAGTATATAAGGAGACTCTGGGACAGCTTCAAGTGTACCAACACAAGAATTGTGGGGGTGCCAGAAGAAGAAAGAAAACAAGATACTGAAAACCTATTTAAAGAAATAATGACTGAAACTTCCCACATCTGGTAAAAGAAATAGACTTACAAGTCCAGGAAGCACACAGAACCCCATATAAAAGGAATCCAAAGAGGACTACACCAAGACACATCATAATTAAAATGCCAAGAGCAAAAGAAAAAGAGAGAATATTAAAAGCAGCAAGAGAAAAACAGTTCGTTACCTATAAGGGAGCACCCATACAACTGTCAGCTGATTTCTCAACAGAAACGATGCAGGCCAGATGGGAGTGGCAAGAAATATTCAACGTGATGAACAGCAAGAACCTACAACCCAGAATAATCTATCCAGCAAAGCCATCATTCAGAATGGAAGGGCAATAAAGAGCTTCACAGAGAAGAAAAAGCTAAAGGAGTTCATCAACTCCAAACCAGTATTATATAAAATGCTGAAAGGTACTCTTTAAGAAAGGGAAGAAGAAAAAGGTAAAAGACAAAAAATTATGAACAACGAATACGTATCTATCAACAAGAGAATCTAAAAATTAAGTGAATTAAAAATTTGATGAACAGAATAAACTGGTGAATATAATAGAATCAGGAGCACAGAATGGGAGTGGACTGATAATTCCCAGGGGGAAAGGGATGAGGGGTGTACAGGGAGAGACTGGACAAAAAATCATACACCTATGGATGAGGTCAACAGGAGGGAGGTAAGGGTAGAGGGAGAGGTGGGAGCCAGGTGGAGGGGAGCTATGGAGGGGAAAAAAGAGAAACAAATGTAATAATCTGAACAATAAAGATTTAATTTTTTTAAAAAAAAGAATAAAGGCCCTCTGTGCACTGAAAAATAAATAAATAAATAAATAAATAAATAAATAAATAAATAAATAAAATAAAAGTCTCTTAATTAGAAGCAATTGTGGTGTAATGTTGTAAAGAACATTTCCTCTGGCACAGGCTGCCAGGCTTACACCAAAAGGTCTCCAGATGTGTGATTTTGTGCATATGCTGTGTATGTCTCAATTTGAGAAAAATTCAGAAATAATCCCTGATTTATGCTACCGTTAAAATACTGAAGCTCTAAGGATACTGCATACCAAATATTAAGTACTCAATAAATGTTATTTATTAACTATCATTTTTTTTTTGTTAAAAATATATTTTGTATTGACTTTTTACAGAGAGGAAGGGAGAGGGATAGCGAGTTAGAAACATCTTTTTTTTAATTTAATAAATCTTTATTGTTCAGATTATTATAATTGTTCCTCTTTTTTCCCCCATAGCTCCCCTCAACCCAGTTCCTATCCCTCCCTCTGCCCTTACCTCCCTCACACCATTGTCCTCTACTATGTGTGTACGATTTTTGTTTAGTCTCTCCCTGAACCCCCCCTCTCCTCTTCCTCCCTGAGAATTGTCAGTCCACTCCCTTTCTATGCCCCTAATTTTATTATATTCACCAATTTATTCTACTCATCAGATTTTTAATTCACTTGATTTTTAGATTGACTTGTTGATAGATATGTATTTGTTCATAATATGTATCTTAACCTTTTTCTTCTTCTTCCTCTTCTTAAAGAGTACCTTTCAGCATTTCATATAATACTGGTTTGGAGTTGATGAACTCCTTTAGTTTTTTCTGATCTGAGAAGCTCTTTATCTGCCCTTCAATTCTGAATGACAGCTTTGCTGGGTAGAGTAATCTTGGTTGTGGGTTCTTGCTACTCATAATTTTGAATATTTCTTGCCACTCTTGTCTGGCTTGCGTATTTCTGTTGAGAAATCAGCTGACAGTTGTATGGGTGCTCCCTTATAGGTAATTAACTCTTTTTCTCTTGCTGCTTTTAATATTCTCTCTTTTTCTTTTGCTCTTGGCATTTTAATTATGATGTGTCTTGGTGTGGTCCTCTTTGGATTCCTTTTGTTTGGGGTTCTGTGCATTTCCTGGACTTGCAAGTCTCACCAGGTGGTGGAAGTTTTCCGTCATTATTTCTTTAAGTAGGTTTTCAGTATCTTGCTCTCTCTTTTCTTCTGGTACCCCCATAATTCTGATGTTGGTATGCTTGAAGTTGTCCCAGAGGTTCCTTACACTATCTTCAAATTTTTGGATTCATTTTTCTTTTTGCTTTTCCAGTTTAGTGTTTTCTGCTTTTTTGTATTGCAAATCTTTGACTTGATTCTTACGTTCCTCTAATAAGGCCTCTGTATAATATTTTTTATTTTAATTAGTGTATGTTTAATTTCTAGTTGGTCCTTTTTCATCTCTTCTTGGGTTTTGCTAAATTTTTCTGGAAATTCTTGAAAAACCTTATAACTGTGGTTTTGAACTCTATATCCAGTCATTTGTATTCCTCAGTTTCTTTAGTTTGTGATCTGTTCCTTTGTCTCCACATTTTTGCTGCTTCCCTGAGTTGGTAGAGTAGCTTTGTGTGCTAGTTGTCCTATATGGCCCAGTACCTTCACCTCCCCAGGTACTTGAGGTGAACTCTCTTGGTGCACCCTTTGTGGACTGTGTGTACAGCCTTATTGTAGTTAAGCCTTGATTGTTGTTGGTATCACTGTGGGTGATTGATCTCCAAGCCAATTGGCTGTGAGGATCAGCTGTGTCTATGCCAGGAGAACTTCTGTGCTGGAGTACATTATGAGACAAGACTTGCAAAATTGCAAAAGCCTCTGTGTTCAGCTTGGATGGGGCAGAGTCTCAGGGCTGAGCAGATAGCCTTGGCTTCCCATCATCCCTGCCCTACGTGGCCCCTGTGTCTCAGTGCTCCTCAGTAGTCGCTGCAGCCCTCTCTGCATACACTCATGCTCACATGTCTCCAGACCTCTGCCTTTCGGACTCCTCTGAGTTTCTGTGCACTCCAGGGACCTGTATGAGTCTGGGTCCCCAAGATCTCACCCAAAACTGGGGTTCAGTGCCGTTGGGAGGTTTTGTCTTCACTAGAGAAAGCCAGTGGCACAATCAGCAGTTAGTCCTCTCTGTCCACACTGGTGCGCGTGCACCCAGACCTCTGCCTTTCACAACTCCCCTAAGTTTCCACGCACTCCTCCATTTTCATGACAGTCCAGACTCACTCCAATACGAGTCTCTCCCTGAACTGTAGTTCAGTGCAGTCAGAACTGGGGTTCAGTGCAGTCAGGAGTTTTCGTCTCCCTCCCGTTAGAGGAAGCCAGCCAGACACTCCACCACCCATCCTCTCCACACGTATATCTCCATACCTCAGCTTTTGGCAGCTCCTCTTAGTCTCCATGAGCCCTCTCTTTCCTTCTAGTTGTAGAATTTCCACTCAGCCAGCTTTCTTCTAGTTCTGGATGATGTCCATTCTGTCTTTTAACTGTAGTTTTGAAATTGTGCAAGGCAGCAGTTTAGGTGTTCATCTATGCTGCCATGTTGGTTTCTCCCTAGAAACATCTATCTATTGACTATTATTTTACCCTCTCCAGTTATGAGCACATTTTCAGCTTATCTTACCTTATTTTTAATGCCTATCACTATGCCAAAGATAATAATTATAGAATGATGATAATGCAAATAAATAAAAATGAAATTACAAAAGATCAAAAGAGAGAACTCAGATTTTTGATCTAGTGTCTTAGACACCTTAGATTCATAAATATTATGAGAAAATCTGACCCTGACCATGACAAGTTACTAAAGGAAAAAAAATTTCAATGTTTGTGAAGAAAAACACCAGCTCTTAACCAATTTTCTTTCATTGTAATCAGTTCAAATGTCATTTCACAAAATATTTATTTCACTGACCACAGTACAATATAATTTGTTACAATACATTATGTTAATGTATTTTCTACTAAGATAGAAAATTTAACCAATGAATCCAACTAATTCAGGAACAAATTCATTACAATAACAAAAAAAGGAATTACTATTAGTTGGGTATCATCAGAGTCTTATATATTTTTTTTAGTTTTTTTACAGTGTCAGCTAGGAACAAAAGTGGACTAAACAATTGAGTCTAAGGTTATAAATTATAGTCAATGTGCCACTTTAATGGAATATTTTTATTATAAATGAAAAAGAATATAGGATTTTTAACACAGAGAAATAACCTCTCTGATTCTTATATCTAAAAAGACTAAAGAGAAATATCTCTTAATAGTAACTTAACATGGTGACCTCATCATGCCTTAGTCAGTATAATCTTTGGCCATTAGCTGAGATATAGATTTCTGTACATGAGGGTATGGTTCTCTCTGTGGAAGAAATACCTTTAGAAACATTTCAAATCATTTATTATAAAAGCTTTCTGGTGAGGCTGTGGGGTAGTTGTAAGAATGTGGAGGTAGGGAAAAGCTTTTTTAAAGATTCTAAAATTACCTTTTGATAATGAGTAAACTATAAAATAATCTAATATGAACTTGGAATTTCCAGAAAAACTTTTTGTTGAGACAGCACTAACTTATTTCTTTAAAAATTTTGTATTTAAATAAAAAGATCAAGGAAGCTGTTGAGTGAGGTCAAGGAACCATAATAAGCAGCAATATAGCTGTATATGTATATACACTGAGTGGCCAGTTTTTATGATCTCTGAACACATAAAAATTTGACCACTCAGTATATATGTATAAGTGTGTGTTTCCATGTGCATGCATGTGCATATGTATATGTATATTATGCATGTGAAAGTACCAGGTATGTATAAACTAGAGGTCTATTGCACTGGAGGAGGAGGGGATCCCTCAGCCGGGCCTGCACCCTCTCAGAGTCTGGGTGCCCTCAGGGGATGTCCACCTGCCAGCATAGACCCGATCCCCCAGGGTTGAGGTTGGCAGTCAGACATCCCTCTCACAGTCCAAGGTTCTCATAGTATGAGACTTCACGTTCCTTACTCCCCGCCTGCAGCGGAAGTGGGAGAGGCTTCTACCACTCCAGCTGTGCTCATCAGACGGGAGCCCGGCTTCTGGCTGAGGGCACTTCCTCTGTGGGAGCACAATGAGCACCAGGGGGTAGCTCCTGTGCTGGGCATCTGCCCTCTGGTGGTCAGTGCATGTCATAGTGACCAGTCATTCCCCTGTTTGGTTAATTTGCATATTAAGGTTTTATTATATAGGATGTGTATGCATGGGTGTGCATGTGTATATGTACATGCTGTGGAAAGCTGTCCAGATCCACCCTTCAGGATTCAGGCATACATTTTGTCAACCCCAGGATATGGTTGCAAACTGCTCACAGCTCTGGTCTGTCTAGCAATTGGGGAAAGGGAGATGATTCAATCAAGTTTACACCCCCTCTCCTGTGGGCAGTCCACCTCCAATGACTAATCAATGTGGAGCAAAAAGGCTAGGCCTCTTTGTTTCAAATTAGAACAACTCTAAAGAATCATCCCAGCTCCAGAACTTCCTTTGATATAGCTGGAGGCCTTGCTACATCTACATTGCTTCCCTTATTCCCTCAGAGCAGTTGTTCTGGAGGGCATGCCCAGTAAACTTCCTGAGCACAAATCTTCATCTCAGTTTGTTTTCCAGGGAACCCAAATGAAAGCAGTAAGCATGTATTATTTATCATCACTTTTACCAAAGAGATCTAGAAGCAACAAAGTCAAGGAACTGAGGTTCAGAGCTAAGGTTCCAATATAGTTCGTGTGGAATAGCCTAGGCTCATGTTTGCTGGGAGAATATCTAAAAGAGAGGTTCCAGCTCTTGCTAGTGTGGTTCAGTCGTTAAGCATCAATCTATGAACCAGTAGGTCACAGTTAGATTCCCAGTCAGGGAACATAAGCAGTTACAGGCAGAGAGTGCAGGAGGCATCCAACTAATGATTTTCTGTCATCATTGAAGTTTCTCTCAATATCTCAAATAAATAAAAGTATTTTTAAAAAATAAATTCTAGAAGACACCATTTGACTCCCATATTCCTCAATATTTTGATTTCCCACTACTTCCGCAATATATTTTCAGCATGTAATAATCACCTTTTTAAAAATGTTGAGACAGAGAATCCAAGATGGCGCCATAGGTAAACACTTGCACTGCTGCCTCGCACAACAATTTCAAAACTACAACTAAAAGACAGAACGGACATCCTCCAAAACCACACGAAAGCTGGCTGAGCAGAAGTTCTACAACTAGAAGGAAAGAGAGGGGGTCACAAAGACCCAGAGGAGCTGCAAAAAGCTTAGGTACGGAGATGTGCTTGTGAAGAGAGTGGGTGCCAGAGTACCTGGCTGGCTTTCTCTGGCAGGAGGGAAACAGAGACTCTCAACAGCATTGAACCCCTTATCCTACGACACTAAACCCCAGATCCAGCTGAAACTCATATGGGGGGAGTTTGGACTGTGAAAAGGGGAAAGTGCACGGAAATTTAGGGGAGTCGCAAAAGATCAGAAGTCTGATGACGTGCATGGCACTGCACACAGAAGACCGACTGCTGATTGTGCCACTGGCTTTCACAAGTGGGCGGGAGACAGACCCTCCCAACTGTGCCACTTCTAACTTCATTAACACCCAGTTTCGGGCGAAACCCTGGGGACCCAGACTCATATGGCCCCAGAGCACAGGGGAGCCAAAGGGGCAGCAGTCTAGAGGCACTGCAAGAGTGCATAGGAACTGCTCCAGCGATAATCCAGTCACGTGAGACTCAGGGGCTATGGAGGGCAGGGCCGACTGGAAGGCAAGGCGGTCCCTTAAGCCCTGAGACTCCACCCATCCCAAGCTCAAAAGAGAGGCTTTTGTGGTTTTGCAAGTCTGATACCATAAGGCTGAATCCAACACAGAAGTTCTCCCAGCACAGTGAAAATGCCGAGACAAGGGAAGGGATCACAAACAAAAGAAATGGAGGAAAACAAACGACTGGATATAGAGTTCAAAACCATGCTTATAAGGTTTTTCAAGAATATCCTAGAAAAGTTGGATAAAGTTAGCGAGACCCAAGAGGAGATGAAAAAGAACCAACTAGAGATGGAAAAGAACTAACTAGAAATTAAACATACACTGACTGAAATAAAAAATATTATACAGAGACCTAACAGCAGACTAGAGGAAGGCAAGAATCAAGTCAAAAATTTGAAATATAAAGAATCAGAAAACACTCAACTGGAAAAGCAAGAAGAGAAAAATATCAAAAAATGTGAAGATAATGTAAGGAGCCTCTGGGACAGCTTCAAGTGTACCAACATCAGAATTATGGGGGTGCCAGAAGAAGAGAGAGAGCAAGATACAGAAAACCTACTTAAAGAAATAATGACGGAAAACTTCCCACATCTGGTAAAAGAAATAGACTTACAAGTCCAGGAAGCACACAGAACCCCATATAAAAGGAATCCAAAGAGGACTACACCAAGACACATCATAATTAAAATACCAAGAGCTAAAGACAAAGAGAGAATATTAAAAGCAGCAAGAGAAAAACAGTAAATTACCTACAAGGGAGCACCCATACAACTGTCAGCTGATTTCTCAACAGATACGATGCAGGCCAGATGGGAGTGGTAAGAAATATTCAACATGATGAATAGCAAGAACCTACAACCAAGAATAATCTATCCAGCAAAGCCATCATTCAGAGTTGAAGGGCAGATAAAGAGCTTCACAGAGAAGAAAAAGCTAAAGGAGTTCATCAACTCCAAACCAGTATTATATGAAATGCTGAAAGGTACTCTTTTAGAAGAGGAAGAAGAAAAAGGTAAAAGATAAAAAATTATGAACAACAAATACGTATCTATCAACAAGTAAATCTAAAAAATAAGTGAATTAGAAATTTGATGAACAGAATAAATTGGTGAATATAATGGAATCAGGAGCACAGAAAGGGAGTGGACTGATAATTCTCAGGGGGAAATGGGGGAGGGGTGTACAGGGAGAGACTGGACAAAAATCATACACCTTTGGATGAGGTCAACGGGAGGGAGGTAAGGGTAGAGGGAAGGGTGGGAGCTGGGTGGAGGGAGCTTTGGAAGGGAAAAAAGAGAAACAAATGTAATCTGAATAATAAAGGTTTAATTTAAAAAAAATAATAAAAAACAGCAAAAAAAAAAATGTTGACACTTCCTAATTTTCGAGATCATTCTTCTGGGAAGAAACTTGCTTTCATTGCTGGTTGATCTCAGAGCTTTGGGTGAGGATGAACCCATGGGCTGAAGTCAAAAAATTGCAGTTACTGAGAGGGAAGTATGTGTGGAGAACAGCCAAGAAAATTATTGTAATAGAACAAGGATAAGACCTGGAATAGACAAACAATTGTCAAGTATTAAGGGGAAAGTGGCTATTTGAAGAAAATCACCATTGCAAAACTGAAAAACATTCTGGGAAGAAACTGTAGGCACAGAGGAAATGATAATGTATGCATTCCATTCAAATCGCTTGTAAAAAATAACTTGGCCCACAAGCATATAGAGAAGGCATATCCTTCTTTTGTAATGTGAATTGCTGCAGGCTTTCCCTAAAGGGTTAGATATATACTCTTATTCTCCAGCCTAAGAACAATTAACATCATTAGACTTTCCCTAGTGGTTTTGATAATTCTATTGAACCTAAAAGTACCTAAAGAGATTAACTCTGAAGATGATGACCGTAACTCATGTGTTTTATACCTGATAAAACTTGATCACCCATGACCTCATTTAAGAATGTAATGTACTATTATCATTACGTTATAGATAATTGCAACTGTTGTATTCTAAGAGACATCTTGCCCAGAGGTATCAGAGTCTGGAAAGAAACGGGAGATGTCTGGAGTCCTAACTTAGCTCTCACCATATCATTCCATAGAACCTAACTACAATTATGACACTTATTATAGAGTCAGATACCCTTTGAGTACTCAGTATATGTTAATTAAGGGAACATTCTGTGATTAGCATTGTTTACTTGTGATGTGATATTTTCTGCTATCTAGTGGTTTTCTAAACCTAAGCATGTGAGGTCTCCTTTTTGGGGCTCAGGTTCCAATTATAAAATTGTTTAAATAGATATTTTAAACATTTTTCCTCAGTATAAAATCTAACAGGTTTCTTCTCCAATAAATGATGTGCAACCCTTCACCATCTGGCAGCCTGTAAAAGGTGTGTGTGGGTGTGTGTTAACAAAAAGATTTTCCATATTGATTATATCCAAAAGGTTGCATATACTGATGTTCATTGAAGGATATTTGATAATTCAAAACTTGCCTATATTTCTTATATTCATAGTTTATTTTCCTTTCTTTGAACCTTCTCAGGTATATTTAGGGGTATACCATGATTTTCTAGTCCTAGTTAATTGAAGCGTTAGTTATATAACTATTAGTAATCAATCATTCACTAATGCTAGTAAAATTTTGAGAGAGTTTAAGGAAACAAAGTATAACTGGAGTTGCATTAATAAATCCAACTGTGTCATAAAACTGATTACTCTTAATAATTATAACTTATATGTGTACATATAAATATTTGAAATATAAACCACTTGGTCTATGTGGTTTTACACTTTAGAGTTTTCTTTTGCATATATATAGAGATGTTTTGGTGCAATATTTATGTGACCTTTGAGTCATCTGACTTGTTTTTTAGCCTAGACTATTGAGTAGCTCTGACTGTCCTAAATTCTTTCTCTGGTATGTTACAAATACAGCCCACAAAATTTAGAAATATTCCTACTACCCAAAGATCCAGCTTGATGTTTTTAAAAAACCTATAAATGTACTCTAATAAGTGAGTTCTGTTATGTGAGATATCTAAAATTCAGAAGTAATTCAGTTCCATATAAAGATTAGACTATTTGTCTTCATTAAGAAGCAGAAGAACACTGGGAGTTACTTCACTGGATCTTCTTCCCTGTAATAGAGCATTCTGTTTGGCAATCATGAAATCTTAGCTTTTAAAGAGATTCCTGAATATTGCTGAAAATATGATTTAGGACACACTATGTTGTTTCAGTTTAATTGTTGTTCTTTGTTTCTTTTGATGAAAGTTTATTCATCTTAATAAAACATTTAATAAGTCAAGGATAAAGATGTTTATTGTAAGGGAATGGTCCTAATTGCATGTTGGATTGTGTTCTTATTTACCAGGAATTAGAATTTCCTTTCAGTTTAGTACTACTGAATATGTGAGGATGTACCGCTCAAAATTATTTTTATGTCATTGTATTTTCATTTGCTTTTTTTGTCTTGATGTACATTTGTTTTTAATGATCAGTTGTTTTCTTCTTATGACTTGCTCTTTTCCAGCTATCGTCTACCATTATTTTATATTATTTTCAAAGATTCTGAGATCTAATATACTTAATATATTTTTATTGATTTCAGAGAGGAAGAGAGAGAGAGAGAGAGAGAGAGAGAGAGAGAGAGAGAGAGAGGGAGAGAGAGAGAAAGAGAGAAAGAAACATCAATGATGAGAGAGAATCATTGATCGGCTGCCCACTCCTCTTTGGGAAAGTAGCCAGCAACACAGGCATGTCCCCTGACTGGGAATCAAACCTTAACCTCCTTGTTCATAGGTTGACACTCAACCACTGAGTCACACTGACCAGGCTGAGATCTAATATTCTTAATTTTGAGGTCTTGAATATTTATAAAGAAATTTTTATTAAGAATAATACATTAACCAATGTTTAAAATTGTTCTTTTATAAATTTTTTATTTACTTTATTAAAGAGTTTGCTTATGAATTGCTGCCCTTCTACTTTAATTTTTACTAGTTGTTGTTCCATAATCTAATTTTTATTTGGCTTCTATATAGCTGTCTTGTTTCTTCTATTGACTTTTGCCTATAATTTCTCTAATTAATGAACAATGTCTATAATTTAGAATAGAATAAAACTAAGTGGATGCATGATCAGAACCATAAATACTGTGCTGTGAGAAGTTAACCACATAGCCTTTCTTAGTAGAATAATTATAGTGTGAAGTAGTAGTCTGTCAACACAAAGAATAAAAATAGTCAATTTATAAGTCCAAATAAGAATTTAGCTAGAATTCATATTATGAGGTCTTAAAATATAAAAAAGTCTTTTACTATCTTTCATTTTTTTCTTTTTTTAAATTAAATCTTTATTATTCAGATTATTATATTTGTTTCTCTTTTTTCCCCTCCATAACTCCCTTCCACCTGGCTCCCACCCTTCTCTCTACCCTTACCTCCCTCCCATTGACCTCATCCACAGGTGTATGATTTTTGTCTAGTCTCTCCCTGTACACCCTTCATCCCTTTCCCCCTGGGAATTATCAGTCCATTCCCTTTCTGTGCTCCTGATTCTATTATATTCACCAGTTTATTCTGTTCATCAAATTTTTAATTCACTTAATTTTTAGATTCCCTTGTTGATATGTATTTGTTCATAATTTTTTATCTTTTACCTTTTTCTTCTTCCTCTTCTAAAAGAGTACCTTTCAGCATTTCATATAATACTGGTTTGGAGTTGATGAACTCCTTTAGCTTTTTCTTATCTGTGAAGCTCCTTATCTGCCCTTCCATTCTGAATGATGGCTTTGCTGGATAAATTATTCTTGGTTGTAGGTTCTTGCTATTCATCACATTGAATATTTCTTGCCACTCCCATCTGGCCTGCATCGTATCGGTTGAGAAATCAGCTGACAGTAGTATGGGTGCTCTCTTGTAGGTAATTAACTGTTTTTCTCTTGCTGCTTTTAATATTCTCTCCTTTTCTTTTGCTCTTGGCATTTTAATTATGATGTGTCTTGGTGTAGTCCTCTTTGGATTCCTTTTATATGGGGTTCTGTGTGCTTCCTGGACTTGTAAGTCTATTTCTTTTACCAGATGTGGGAAATTTTCAGTCATTATTTCTTTAAATAGGTTTTCAGTATCTTGCTCTCTCTCTTCTTCTGGCACCCCCACAATTCTGATGTTGGTACGCTTGAAGCTGTCCCAGAGGCTCCTTACATTATCTTCACATTTTTGGATTCTTTTCTCTTCTCGCTTTTCCAGTTGAGTGTTTTCTGATTCTTTATATTTCAAAATTTTGACTTGATTCTTGCCTTCCTCTAGTGTACTGTTAGGTCTCTGTTTAATATTTTTTATTTCAGTCAGTGTATGTTTAATTTCTAGTTGGTCCTTTTTCATCTCTAGTTGGTCCTTTTCCATCTCTAGTTGGATCTTTTGCATCTCTAGTTGGTTCTTTTGCATCTCCTCTTGGGTCTCACTAACTTTATCCAACTTTTCTAGGATATTCTTGAAAAACCTTATAAGCGTGGTTTTGAACTCTATATGCAGTCGTTTGTTTTCCTCCATTTCTTTTGTTTGTGATCCCTTCCCTTGTCTTGGCATTTTCACTATGCCAGGAGAACTTCTGTGTTGGATTCAGCCTTGCAAAACCGCAAAAGCATCTCTGTTGAGCTTGGGATTGGTGAAGTCTCAGGGCTTAAGGGACCGCCTTGCCTTCCAGTCGGCCCCGCCCTCCACAGCCCCTGAGTCTCACGTGACTGGGCAATTGCTGGAGCAGTGTCTGTGTGCATGCACTTTCTCTAGCAGTACCTCTAGACTGCTACCACTCCGGCTTCCTTGTGCTCCCGGACCATATGAGTCTGGGTCCCTAGGGTTTCGCCCGAAACTGGGGTTTAGTGGAGCTAGAAGTGGCGCAGTTGGGAGGGTCTGTCTCCCGCTCACTCGTGAAAGCCAGTGGCACAATCAGCAGTCGGTCCTCTGCGCGAAGTGCCGTGCTTGCCACCAGACCTCTGATCTTTTGCAACTCCCCTAAATTTCCATGCACTTCTCCCTTTTCACAGACCAAACTCCCCCCATATGAGTTTCAGCTGGATCTAGGGTTTAGGGTCTTAGGATAAGGGGTTCAATGCCATTGAGAGTCTCCATTTCCCTCCCGCCAGAGAAAGACAGCCAGGTTCTCCGGCACCTGATCTCTCTGAGCATGTCTCAGTACCTCAGCTTTTTGCAGCTCCTCTGGGTCTCTGTGAGCCCCTCTCTTTCCTTCTAGTTGTAGAATTTCCACTCAGCCAGCTTTCCTGTGGTTCTGGATGATGTTCGTTCTGTCTTTTAGTTGTAGTTTTGAAATTGTTGTGTGAGGCAGCAGTGTAGGTGTTTACCTATGCCACCATCTTGGATTTTCTCCACAATATATCCTTTTACTATCTTTCTAAAAACGAAAGTTAGTATATAATTTAATCACTCATTTATAGGCACTTAAACAAATCTAAAAACTCAAGAAATAATGAGGCAGAAATAGAGGGCTTTTATAGAATCACAAAGATAGAATTATTTTACTGCTTTACTGAGTCACTACTGAAATGAATTTCTCTATTATATCATAAACTGGGCCAAGGCACCATTATGCCTCATATAGGAAAGACTTGTCATCTTAAATTAATTCTTCTACAAAGAATACCTCAGAAATTTGAGGGAAATTCTTGAAGAGTGAAAACATTTTATCAGAGATTTGATCCCTCAAGCAATAGAAGTTATAGAAATTACTCACAAAAAGAGGATTTTATTTTTTTTCTGACTAAAGTATCTCAAGAGACTTTTTGATTAGAGAAATCATGGTATTAGCATTACTGCATTTATTTTAATATATATAGAGAGATATTTACTTAGAAGAAAATATTCTTTCTGTTTTGTTCTGGAAAATGAACTGAGAGATGTTGCTGGGCAAATGAACTTCTTATGAGTTTACATGAATTCAAAAAGCAAATAAATGTTTCCAACAGTTCTGGAAATATGGCTCTAAAATTTGTTTCCATCAAATATATATATTTAATCTATGTCAGAGTCCAACAAACAGAACAAGACAAGATTAGAGCCTAATTAAGCCTTTGATTAAGGTCTAGTAGTGTCTGAACACAGGAGACACTTAAAGTAAAGGATTCTGTGTACCATCCCACTTCCCATTTGCATCGTCTGGATCTCAGCCCATTTACTCTGGTTAGTTGGTAACCCCCAATGTTTGTACATATGTAACTCAACACACCTCATACCCTCTGGGAGATATTCCCCTTTCAGACCTCCAAGGTGTAATCCCTGATAATCAAAGTAGAGGGACCTAAATTTTATTTCCTAAAGTTATTTTGACAGAACCAAGGATTTGTAAGCTGCTGTAGCCTATGCATAAAATAAACATATGCATAATGTATCACCAAACCCAGTTATCTGTGAGGGAATAAAGGGGCTCAATATAGTTACTGTGCTAGTTAACTATCACTGCTGCAACAAATTACTACAAGTTTAGTGACTTAAAACAACACAAATATATTATCTTACAGTTCCAGAGGTCTGAAGTCCAAAATCAGTCTCATTGGGCTATATTCAAGGAGCTGCCAAGACTGGCTTTTTGTAGACACTCTGACGGCAGAATCTGTTCCCTTCCTGCTTTTAAAAACTGCCTGCATTCCTTGACACAGGGTCCCTTCTCTCATCACTTAAAGTACTACTAATTCTGAGGCTCCTGCCTCCTTTCCAAAAGTACATGTATGTATGTATATATATATATATATATATATATATATATATATATATATATATATATATATTTGCATGTACATATACATATTTTATTTCAGAGAGGAAGGGAGAGGGGTAGAGAGATAGAAACATCAATGATGAGAGAGCATCATCAATCGGCTTCTTCCTGCATGCCCTCTACTGGGGATCCAGCCTGTAATCTGGGTATGTGCCTCTGACCAGAATCAAACCCAGGACCCTTCAGTCCACAAGCTGATACTCTATCCACTGAGCCAAACCAGCTAGGGCCAAAAGTATTCTTGTCATTACATTGGGCCAGTCCAGTTCATTCAAAATAATCTCCCCATCTCAAGATCCTTAATCGAATCACATCTCTCTGGTCTCTTTTACCATGCAAGGTGACAGACTCAGGTTCTTGGGATTAGGACATAGACATTTTTGAGGGGCATTATTCAGCATGGTTATCATTGGTTGGCAAGTATAAATTGGAACTATTCCAAGAAAGTCAGGACCCTTCCTAATAAGACGTCAAGACTGAACATCTATTGTTATCTTTTCCTCTGTACTCTTGCCATTGCTATGTCTTGGTCTGCTCTTCCTTTGCCCACCCACAATCCCCTATTGTTCAAGGCCCATTTTGAAAGCCAACTTTTTTACATGAAAACTATCCAGCCAGGCTAATCTCTTCCTTGTCATGATGGATTTATGTCATTCATACTGCACTTGTCACCACCCACCTAATTTAATATAAATACAGTTGTGAGTGTGTCTTTTCTCTCCTACTAGAAGTAAGCACTTGATGATAGAGACCATAATTTAAGCCAAAAGAGAGAGGTAGTATACATACAAAATGTGCAGCAGAAAAATGTCCTCACCCACATGCAGACTGAGGTCTGTTAGTGCATCCCCTCCAAGCCAAATTCCCATCAGCTTATCCAGGCAGCCAACCAAGCATGAGTCACATGTCACATAAGACAACTGAGGAGTGCTTTCTACACACTACAGAGAAGAATATTTCTCCAGAAACTTCTTTCATACTGGGTGAAAGCCCACATTTTGATGAAACTGGGCCTACTAACCAACATAATTCTTACCAATAGGATTCTGCCCCCAAATATCAGCTTATCCTAGTTTTAAACCACAGAAACAAAGAGCATGTTTGGTAGTGTTTAATTATAAACTAAATGCTTTCAGATGTTCACCAACAATCAAAACTCATTAGAGCTAGTTTTTGGCAGGAATTTTTTTTAAATATATATTTTAATGATTTTTTACAGAGAGAAAGGGTGAGGAATAGAGAGTTAGAAACATCGATGAGAGAAAAACATCGATCAGCTGCCTCCTGCACAGCCCCTAGTTGGGATGTGCCCACAACCAAGGTACATGCCCTTGACTGGAATCGAACCTAGGACCCTTCAGTCCACAGGCTGACACTCTATCCACTGAGCCAAACCGGTCAGGCATGGTGGGAGTTTTTTTAATGGCAGAAGATGATAACATTGAGTTTTGGTTTTTTTTAAATATCATGTATCCTATATAATAAAAGCCTAATATGCTTAAGTGTCCAGTCATCTGGTTGTCTGTTCAACCAATCAAAGCATAAAATGTTAATGATATGCTAAGGCTGCTCAACTGCTCATTATGGCTGACCACAAGGGGCAGGCCCTCTGACTGGTAGGTTAGCTTGCTGCTGGGGTCTGGTTGATCAGGACTGAGGGAGATGAGCCAGACACATCCTGGAGCCCTCCTGCAGTCCCTCCCTGGCTAGCCAACTTCTCATTTCCCTCTCCATCCCCAATCATGCACCAGTAGTGTCCCTTGGCCTGGCCTGTACCCTCTGGCAATCTGGGACCCCTCAGGGGATGTCAGAGAACTGGTTTTGGTCCAATCCCACAGGCTAGGCCTAGGAACCCCACTGGTGCATGAATTTTTGCACCAGGCCTCTAGTAAAGATATAAGCTGCTAAAATTCCACCTAGTCATTTCTCTAGAAATTATGCATCAAAATAGAGGCAATAAGTAGAATCAAGAAGTTATATTATTTGGTGGACCCCATCAAGAAAATGTATATATTATTTAAATAACGAAAATAGTCCTTGATACATTTGCTTCATCAGATGCCCTCACCACACAGAATCCCAATCCTTTTAGCCAGATTAGAGTGTATCAGAAAGTGGGAGGGTAATAAACATTGCAGAATGACTTATTAGAAAAGGACTCTGGAAGTCATTCACCACTTTTTCCTTTTCCATTATTAGTCATTCCTAACCTCATTCACAACCAAGGGAATGAAAGACCAAAAATAGCCACCAAACCAAGCCTTTTGTGAACAGCTGTCTTTGGTGCGGGAAGGCAAGCAGACAGTTGGAAGTCCAAGTGTAGAGAGTAAACAGAGGCTAAATTGAAACAGCAAACATGCTAATCATCAATTTGTTAACAAATGTACTGCACTCTGTATTTTCAAAGCCTTACATCATCATTCATTAATTAATGAGCACTGATTACTATTGCAGTGCCACATAAAATTGCATGCAAGAGTTGAAAAGAAATAAATTGTTTCATATAGGGTGCACTTAAAAAGTTCTTGTTTCTGTTCTTGTTTTTTAGTTTGTTTCCCACTAAACAGTCTATGCCATGCTCTCTGTCACTTCTCTGTTTTGGGTTATGCTGCTCCTTGCACCAGGAGCATTCTTCCCCAGATAACTTCTGTCCATCTAGTAGATATCAATGTAAACATCCCTTCTTCCTACACATCATTCCCTAATCTTACTAAGCTATTTTAGGGATTCCCGTAGACCCCCTTCCCAGAACCCTTCACCCTCTGTTCAACTGCACACTTAATTATCTGAAACCCATTCTGGATTGTGGGTTCTGTGAAGGCAGAGGCCTTATGTGTCTTATTCTCCTAGCACAGTGATTGGCACAGGGTAGTCACCCCTTTTTTATTTTTTTTAAATATATTTTATTGATTTGTTACAGAGAGGAAGGAAGAAGGATAGAGAGTTAGAAATATCGATCAGCTGCCTCTTTCACACCTCCTGGAGATGTGCCCGCAACCAAGGTACATGCCCTTGACCGGAATCAAACCTGAGACCTTTCAGTCCGCAGGCCAAAGCTCTATCCATTGTACCAAATCAGTTAGGGCAGTCACCCCTTTAAAAAAAAAAAAAAGCACTGATTTTTTTAGAGAGAGGAAGAGAAAGGGAGAGGGAGAGAAAGAAACATGGATTGGTTGCCCTGACTGGGTATCAAACTGGTGACTTTTTGGTGCATGAGACAACACTCAACCAATTGAGCCACACTGGCCAGGGCCAATAACTGTTTCTTAAATGAATAAAAAAAAAACCTCCCATAAGATAGAGCTAAAAAGAAGCTATTATTGCAACCTGAGTTCTCACTCTATAAGAATTAATCTGCTTAGCATGCTCAATGCTTTATTTCTTTTAAGGCTCACTATGTTACTGTAAGATAGGTAACAGGTAGGGAAGTGACAGAAAGAAAGTCATTTGCCCATGATCATTCTGCTGGTTAGTGGTGACACTGAGGTTGAATCACAGGTTCCCTGATTCCAAAGTAGGGGAGAAGACAGCAGTTGGCCCTGAAATCTAGGCACTGCTCTGACATTCAGGGCTAGGTCTCAGTGGTACCACAGACTGGATTGAACTTAGCAGCTAGCCCAGGCTTCCCTCTTGTGGCACATTCAGTCTCACAGAGCTGCATCAGACAAGGTCACAATAGAGTGAGACAAAACAGGGCCACTTCATAATTTTGTCTAAGCACAGACTTAAATATGGGCCCTGGGAAAAACTCCCAAAATACCCAATAGCCCTCTCTCCTGGATTGTATGGGTTTCTGCTGCTTCTTTGCCAGTTACAGCTTTATCCTCTCCCTATGTACAGATAAGATTTATTCAGATATTCAATCATAGAATTACCTTTACTTCCTGACAGCATCCAGGTAGAGTGAATCTCTGCTTCCTTAGACTCTCCTCAGAATCATCCATCAAAGCCCAAGTCCTATAAAAAGCCTTTTAACATCTTCTTACTGAAACGTGCCACTGTTCCATAGTGTGTGTTCTCCCTGGCTGCAATGAGTAATAAACTCCAGATTACCTCCTGGTGGTCTCTGGCTGGAGGACTTTGACAGTGAATTATACAAGTCCATCCATTGAACTGGAGATTGAAAATGCTAGAACTTTCATTTCTAAATGTTTGTTTAAAAGAAAAAGGCCCAGTCGGTGTAACTCAGTGGTTGAGTGTTGACCTATTAATCAGGAAGCCACAGTTCGATTCCCAGTGAGGGCACATGTCCAGGTTACAAGCTCTATCCCCAATGTGGGACATGCAGAAGGCAGCCAATCAATGATTCTTTCTCATCATTTATATTTCTATCTCTCCCTTTCCCTTACTCTCTGAAACCAATAAAAATATGTTTTTAACAAAATTAACATTTTTAAATAAAAAAAGAATCTTAATCAATATTTAATAGTTTATAAATAAAACTCTCTTCCTTCACCTCTCCCTCTGTGAGATGGCCACAAAACAAGCAAAGTACAAAATAACTAGTTACTAGAGGGTCACTAAAGGTCAAATACTATGTGGTTCCATTTAGATAACTAGAGTAGTCACAATTATGGAAACGGTAAATAAAATGGTGATTGCCCAGTGCTGGGAGGAGGAGGGAATGAGGAGGAGTTGTTCCATGGTTATAGAGTTTTAGTTTTGTAAGATGAAAAAGTTCTAGAGATCAGTTGTACAATAATGTAAATATAGTCAACTCCACTGAATTGCACTCTTAAAAATAATTAAGACAGTAAATTCTACGTGCTTTGTTTTTACCACTATTAAAAACAAAAAACAAACTAACAAAAATACTAACGAGAAGAGTACCCGTTTACAAGTTTATCCAAACAGGAGGTTTGACATGGTCACCATAGTCTTTCTCCTCCTGGATGCTGCAATGTACTGCTATTGACTTGTGTTCAGTTAAGTGGATTATATTAGCTTAATTAGAATATGTAAAATATTGTGTCATGATATAGGGAGTATTCAAGGAAAATTTCGTTCAAAACATAACAATGGTTCTTCATCTTGACTGCATGTGAGAATAACTTGGGATGTTTTTTAAAAATACCATCTTCCATGTCCCACTGCATAGCGATTAAATCAGACTCCTCTAGGGGTAGTGCCTAAAAACCAGGTTTGGGGAAGGGGTTGTTTGTTCATTTGTTTCTGTTTTGCTTGTTTTTTAAGGCTCCAAGTGATTCTATCATATAGCCAGAAGTTTAGAGTCATTGAAAATACAGGTCCTCTAGTTATCTCATGACAAAGCATTTGAGAGTTCTTAAACTGGGCATATTATACATTGTTCTTTTGCCCTGACACATGTTCCTAATTTATTGACCTCTTTTGTAATGAAAAATTGCTATGAATAGCATGCTGCTCAGCAGATTTTTTTAAAAAATGCATAAATGTTATCTTCCTTTTGAGGAAAAAGTAACACTTTAATAATGAGTGAAATCATCATTTTTTAAAAAGCAAAAACTTGTACTATATTGAAGGAATCTTGAAAATGTATGGTTCAAATGTTTCCATCATTTGGTTGCTGAAAAAGTGATGTCATCATAGCTGTCCAATCAATAGCTTGAAAACTAAGTTTTCTATTCTTTTGAAAAAGACTTTTAGTAAATTTGGAGTCCAGTGTTTGTGGACAGCATTGAAAAATTGGTGTCAAGCCCTACCTAGTTTAGCTCAGTGGCTAGAGTGTGTCAGCCTATGAACTGAAAGGTCCCAGGTTCAATTCCAGTAAAGGGCACATGTCCAGGCTATAGGCTCAAACCCCAATAGGGGGCATTTAGGAAGCAGCTCATCAATGATTCTCACCACTGATGTTTCTATCTCTCCCTGTCCTCTCCTCTCCTTTATGACATCAATAAAAAAAAATGTATTTAAGAAAAAGAAAAATTGGTGTCACAATTAAAATTTTTAAGCCATTTATACATTTTTTTCATTTTAATCTGCATATCTTTGTGAGGTTTTTTTTCTTATAGAAAATCAGAATTAAAACAAAATACAGAGCCGAGCCCGGTTTGGCTCAGTGGATAGAGCGTTGGCCTGCAGACTGAGAGGTCCCAGGTTCGATTCTGGTCGGGGGCATGTACCTTGCTTGCGGGCACATCTCCAGTGCAGGGCGTGCAGGAGGCGGCTGATCGATGTCTCTCTCTCATCGATGTTTCTAACTCTCTCTATCTCTGTCCCTTTCTCTCTGTAAAAAATCAATAAAATATATAAAAAAATAAAAAATAAAGCAAAATACAGAACCAGAACTTTGAATTGCTAGATCGTAAAATGTTAAAAAAAATTTTTTTCTAAAACAATAAAGCATATTTAATAATAATACTCTTATTAAACATATCAATATACCATCTAAAATAAAATACATTGTATTAAAATATTAATATGTTTCCTACGTTTATTATTTAATGTTCTTTATAACATATAATACATTCATTTATTTATGAATATACATTGAACTGCACTAAAAAAATTGGGAAGTGTATAGTCAAAAAACAGTTTGAGGAGCCTTGACGTGCAGGAAACTATTACAGCACTCACATGTTCTCTGGTTGTTTCTGCCACCCCCACTCTTGCCTCAGGTGCATATTAAAGATCCAAAACCATGATGGCCTCCAAGTACTTCACAACCAATAAAGAAGTAGAAATCTTTGTATTAAAAGCTGAACTCAAGAATGAAAAGAAAGAAAAGAGGAAGAAGGCTGTGAAGAAAATGACTACTTTTATGACTGCAGGGAAGAATGTTAGTTTTCTTCTCCAGAGGTAGCATATCTCTGCTTGATGAACTATGCCCAGTTAGCCAGACAAGGCCATCATGACTGTCAACAGAAGATTGTGAAGATCCCAATCCTCTAGTCCTGGCCCTGGCAGTTAGAACTTTGGGTACAATGGAGTGGACAAGATTACAGAATATCTCTGTGAGTCCTTCAGCAGTGCTCGAAAGACGCAGATCACTATGTTCAAAAAATAGCAGCAGTCTGTGTGGCAAAACCCCAAGATATCAATGCTCAAATCATGGACCACCAGGGATTTCTGGATTCTCTGCAGGATCTCAGAGCAGATTCAAATCCAATAGTGATGGCTAGTGCTGCAGCTGTATTACCTGAAATCAGTGAGTCTTACCCAAACAGCAACTTAATAGAACTGAACCCATAGAACATTTATAAGCTGCTGATAGCCCTGAATAAGTGTACTGAATGGGGACAGATTTTCTTCCTGTACTGCCTGTCCGATTACAACCCTAAAGATGACAGAGAGGCTCAGAGCATTGTGATTGGGTAACTGCCGGCTATCTCATCCAATTCAGCAGTAAAACTCCTAATGAAATTTCTAGAGTTGTTACCATCAGAAACACATGAGTTGGTATAGCAGGTCTTGAGCTTGGCAACATGGGTTTCTGGTCATTTTGAGCTTCGAGATATTTATTGGTGGCTTCTCTCAATGAACCCTATCAGAGGCAAAGAAGTAGTCATATCTGATCTCTGAGGAGACAAATATTGAGCCAACTCTGCTGGGTGGTGAATCTGCCACAGTGGTTCTTTGGCCACTGTGTACCACAAGCTTCAATGCCTTTGTGAAAGGAAGTCATGGAATCCATCGCAAACACTAGCCAATACATCATGGGTGCACTGATGCAGGTGACAGCCCTGTTGGCACCACCACTGCCATCAACCTGGAACAGCCTCAGGTTATCCTTTCTCAAGGTGACCTTCTGGGTGACCTTTTAAACCTTGACCAGTTTAAAAGGTCCCCAGTCAATATGCCAAGGTATCCTCTATGCAGGAAGGAGCTGTGGATCTCTTGAGAGAAGAACTAGATAGGCTGGTGGCATAATCCTTCATTCATCATTAGTGCCTAAACCTTTGCTCCTTCACCTACTGCTGCTATGGTCAGCAGTGGTCTGAATGATCTATGGTCAGCAGTGGTCTAAACTCAACAGGCATAGGCATGGCACCTGCTGAGTATATGGCTCCTGAGGCTGTCTGGCTGCCTGCAGTAAAGGATAAAAGCTTGGAGATTTCTGGAACATTTACTCATTGCCGAGGGCACATCTGTATGGAAATGAACTTCACCAACAAAGTTCTACAGCACATGACAGACTTCACAATCCAGTTTAACAAGAATAGCTTTGGTCTCATCCCCAGCACTCCTCTGGCCATCCATCCCCACTGGCCAGATGAGAGGATTGATGTCTCCCTGCCTCCCAGTCATGAAGATGGGACCTCTGAATAACCTACAGGTGGCTGTGAAGGACAATATTAATGTCTTCTACTTCAGCCATCTCATCTCATTCAATGTTCATTTTGTAGAAGATGGCAAAATGGAGAGCCAAATCTTCCTTGCAGCATGAAAGGATATTCCCAATAAAAATTAATTTCAGTTTCAGATTAAAGAATGTCATTTAAAAGCTGATGTTATTTCCAGCAAGTTACAAAACAACATTTATACTATTGCCAAGGGGAATATGGAAGGGCATGCTGTGCTAACGGCATTTGGATCTTGTCCGAGCTATGTAACCAGCCAGGAAATTCCAATTAGGTATAATTTATCCCTGAAATGTAGAGCTCCTGAAGTCTCTCAGTACATCTATCAGGTCTAAGACAGCATTTTGAAAAACTAATATACTTCTCTGGTGCTTTTGGGCCACTTTGTGATTGCTCCAAGCCCAAAACTCTTAACTGGAAGAAATTGTATCACCATGTAGAATCTGAACCTAAATACAATGAGGTCACTCACCAAGGTAGTGAGTAGTCTAACCTGTGCTAATATTAGGGCACAGCCTATTGGACAGATAAAACTCTCCAGTAGGCTGTGCCCTAATATTAGCACAGGTGACCTCATTGTATTTGTAACCAATGCTTCACTCACTTCCCACCTCTTACTGCTATCTGTCCTTACTTGTGGGCTTGTCCATACTGGGCCAATGAGTGTAGTTTAATATTTTGTAATATTAGCACAGGTGACCTCATTGTATTTGTAACCACTGCTTCACTCACTTCCCATCTCTTGCTGCTCTCTGTCCTTACTTGTGGGCTTGTCCATACTGGGCCAATGAGTGTAGTTTAATACTTTGTAATTGAGAGCTCATTTCAAAGCAGAAAAAGCCCTAACTTGTTTGGCTCAGTGGATAGAGTGTCAGCCTGCAGACTAAAAGGTCCTAGGTTCAATTTCAGTCAAGGGCACATGCTCAGGTTGTGGGCTCAATCCTCAGCAGCTGATCAATGATTCTCTCTCATTGTTGATATTTCTATCTCTTTCTTCCTCTCTATCTCTGAAATCAATAAAAATATTTTTTTTAAAAAAAGCAAGAAAAGACAAAAAATATCAAAGCAAGAAAAAGTGTCACTAAAAAAAAAAAAAGAAAGGTTAGAGAACACAGCATTAACCTATACTTCTGTGGAAGAAAGGGGCCACATGCTGACCTGACAAGCTCAGGAGAGGCCTGCATGACAGTCTTGCAAACTCAAGAGACCTAAAGTAACCACAAAGGATGGTCTGAAATTAAACTTTAACTAAACGTAGTTATGGTGGACAGTTACATCCTAGGCCAGTATCTTCACTGACAAGGTCAACCTTTACCTAACTGAGCCTACCTGTCTTTTTGCATCTATAATAATATACCCTTGAAATGTCTGAATAACTTGTAATTTCCCTTTTTCTGAAGCCCCTGGGGCACAACAAATGCCACAAATTCCTTCATTATCATGTTAATTGTTCCTGCACCCACCTAAGTATGTGTCCATCATTTTACTTTTTATCCAATCCCAGGGGTTTCCTCTGCTTTGCTTTGTCCCACCTCCTTAATCTAGCACCAATCAATTTCATGTAACCCACCTACGTCCCTCCTTTGATTACAATGTATAAATACAAATGTAACCTGCCATTCTCCGTAGCATTATCTCAATTCGTTGAGGTTCTGCTTCCCAGCATGTGACCGTTTGGCTTAAATAAACTCACAAAAATTCTTTACAGGTTTCAGTGGTTTCTTTACACTTCCTTCTCTCCAAAAGTTTAGTATTCTTAAACAATTACAATACCTTCATAACATTGGCTATTTATTTTTAGTAAATTAGGTTAAATATGATTTATATTGCCAAAATCTCTAAATGTGTTGGAAGCAGGATTATATATTATATAATTTAATTATAATTAATTATTATATATTAATTTATTTATAACTATATATTCAATTACATATTATGTATTTTATTATATAATAAATTTAAAGCTGGTGCTTGAGAAAAATATGAGTTGGGTATCAATAAAGCGAATTGGTAAACAGCATTGCTAGTAAGATAACAACAAGAACAACAGCAAAAGATTTGAAATTTAAAAGACCAAAAGTCCAATTGGCATGTAACCAATAACAATTGAAATATATTTTGTTATTTTAATCATAAGTAAAAGTAAAAAAATATTCTTCCTATTCCTGGAGTTCCCAAACAGCTTCTCCAGATCGCCTCTGCTGTGTAAAACATTACTAAATTTTCTTTGTCCTTCTAGTATACAAGATGGAGCACAACTAGGTTTACAGTTGTTTGTATGGAAAATAATATAAAAGCCTAATATGCAAATTATCCCCATGGGAATTCCACAGAGACTAATCACTCGCTGTGACATGCACTGACCATGAAGGGGCAGTGCAGAATGAAGGAATGCCCTGGTCAAGAGCCAGAAGGCCCGATGGGCCCTGATAGCTGGCCAGACCTAGGGACCCTACCTGAGCATGAATTTTGTGCACTGGGCCTCTAGTTAATAAATAAGAATATAAGAAGGAAAAAAAAGAATAAACTATGTTTCATGTACTCACAACTCTAAACCTACTTTTGCCCCACTCTGTATAAGTAGTTTTAAAGTCAAGATATAAAATATACAGTCTGTATCATTTTGTAGTATAACTGTGTTTTTAATGAGCATTCTTCTTTTAGTTATTAAAGAAAATGCAATCTATCTATAGTACATCTCAGAGGAAAAGAACTATAGTTGTTGACACTTGAAAAACCAAATGTGGCTATTTAAAATGTACATCTCTATTTCACTCATCCCCAAGTACACTGCCTAAATTTCAATCTTTCAGCTGGTTGAAACACTAGTATCAAACTAGCCTTATAATACCAGTAGCATTGCTTACATATGTTTTATCATTGACCTTGGGGAAACCCAACTGAATGTGTCTTTGTCCACTGTATCTGCAAGATTATGCAAGTAAAAATTAAAGACAATAAATTTTCCACTTCCACATGGTAAAACCTTTGTTTAAAAAACACTTTTGAATATGCTTTATTAACATTAAGTTCAAAAGAGAAAAGACCTGGGATTTTAAAAAAAATCTTAAAGTGGCAGGAATCCTGCATATGTAGGTTAAGAAGAATTGGTGAGTTGCAGTAGTGCGCTGAGCACTGAGGTTTGCAGTTAGAGGCCCCCAGAGGTCCCTCTTGAAACCAAATCAAATGGGTCTCCAGTCTCCTCCACTTGCTTTTTCATTAAATTCTTACATGCAACTTCCATTTCTTCAGAATTCTTTTGAAAAACACATTCTGTTGCCTTGTAAAAAGTATGAACATGACTGGATAAAGCAATTTTATGGTATTATCTAATCCTCATATCAGTGGATGATAAATTGTCCTGGAAAAGAAAGCCAAAGGAAGGCAAAGATCTATTTCTTAATGAAGTGCCCATACAGGGAACAGACTGAGTAAGAAGATCAAGGAGCAACAAAGACTGGGCCACAATAAAATTTCAATTTCTAATTTATCCTAAGAGATAGGAAGAGTCTGAGAAGGTTGAGAATGTGGAGCACTGACCACAAAGAGAATAGATTAGAAAAGGAAGGAGAAGCAACTCCTTCCTTTTTCACATAAGAGTACATGCATATGGCATAGAGTTTTGTTTTCCAAAGTGAAGCAATACTGTTTGACTGTTTTTCATCATAGCTTCTTGTCTTACTTTTATATTTTATTAACTTATTTTTTAATTATAAAGATTTTGTAGTATCATAACCAAGGAGATAGGGGGGTATTTTTCAATTAAATACTATAACTATATAGAAATATTAGCAACTTTATGTTGATAATGTTGATTTTAAATTCAGTGTAATGTTTTTACTAAAAGATTAAAAACTTATTCACAGTTATAAACACATAAAGAAATGATAAAACTAGTAAAACTATTATTTACTTAGTTCACAATAATTTGAAACATTTAAAAGAGCCTGATTTCCAGTGGAGGCTTGCCTGGGGTGGGAATGGCTGGGGAGGGGAGAGGGGTGCTGTTGGGGGAAAAGGAGACATATGTAAAACTTTAGACAATAAAAAAAAATAATAATAATAATAAAAAGAGCCTGATTTATTTGTCAAAAAATTTATCAAGATTAGGTTGAAGGGTGCTTGCCTTATTTTCATTACATTAACTTATTAGATGAAGCAAACATGAACTGTAATGCTCCTTTCTAAGTTTTAGTCAGTTTCCAACATATTATTCTCTGGACTTTCAATGTCATGAAGTATTTTCCAAAATTCCTTTAATGTGAAAATTTTTGCCAGCATCACTTCTCCTAGGACATCTTCATTCTTTATATTACAACTAGTGCCTCATATATGTCTTTAAGATCATTTTCATTATTTTCTTCCAGCAGTACATATAGATTTTTAAACATCAGTTGTGTCAACATTGCCATGGTCAGCTCTTTCTTCTATAAACTCCATTTATATTGATTCAAATTTCACTACCATTTTTTGTTGTTTTGCTGAATGTTCATTATTCTTGGCCAATTCCCTCTTTTGGTTATCCATTTTTGGAAAAAATGTTATGTGGCTTTATCATTGAGAGACAAGGAGACTACACAACTACATGCTTTGTTGACTATGCATAATCTGGATAACAGATGTAAAGTGATTGATCACCAACAGTTTTGGAAAGCAGTAATGGGACTGTTCACTGATCACGATGTACCTCTCCTATTTAGGAAATTATTTCCAACTGAAGGGCAAACAGTAAAGTTTGTATCTTATATAAATAGTCACTATAACATATCATATTAAGTAAAACTTAAATCATTTTAGAAGAACAGTATTACCTAACTAAATCATGGTAAATGAAATTCCTTCAATGGACGTTGGCATTTTTAAAAATCTGTATTTTTCTTACAGAATCTGGTAGTATGAGCCATATTCAAGAAAAACTAATTTTCTGCCAAAACCAGTTTGGGTCAGTGGTTAGAGTGTCGGTCTGTGGACTGAAAGGTCCCGGTTCGATTCCGGTCAAGGGCATGTACCTTGGTTGCGGGCACATCCCCAGTAGGGGACATGCAAGAGGCAGCTGATGGATGTCTCTCTCTCATCGATGTTTCTAACTCTATCCCTCTCCCTTCCTCTCTGTAAAAAATCAATAAAGTATATTTTTTTAAAAAAAGAAAGAAAAACTAATTTTCTCACTTCAACAATTTAATGGGCACCAATAAGATAATTGCATACAGTCTGTAATCTGAGAACATAATGTTCAAAAAATGATGTAAAAGTTCATAGATGAGTGAACTTATTCTTGGTTAAGAGATCAAAAGAGATAACAAAGCTAATAAGATGGAAGACAAGTATTTTCAAGGTTATTCCAATGGCTGCTGGGGTTTCCACCAAAAGTATAAACTTCTTTCCTATTCCTCTAACATTAGTCATCTTGCTGTTATAAATGATTTTATGAATAACTTTGTAATTAGAATAACTTTAAAGTAATAACTAGACAAAATGGTATCAAGTTTTAAGGCTGTTGCCTTGAAAGTATTTTTCTTCAACGTCATTAGTTGATCTCTGTTTTGATCCCTCAACCAAAGGTAATTTCAGTCACCTATGAATTTCTTTTATCCTCTTTGAAACTTATGTTCATCTGGTTATATTATTCTTTGCATAAAAGTGTGTAAATCATAGCTACAGCACAGAGGGACCCGTTTTTCTGGAGAGCCAAAGTTAAGAAAATAGCAAGTACATACTGCTTACTGAATGCCAAGATGAATAGTTGTCACAGAAAACAAGAGTCTTCTCAAAAAATTATTTTCTAAGCTTTCTGGGATGATAATCGATGTGGAACAATTACTATGCTGGTGAAATATTTAATAGCTTAAGAACATTCTGTAATTTGAAAGCTTTAAAAAATTCTTTGTGACACTTCAAAGAAAGAACATAAAAATGAAATGTAGTCAATTTCTCCCAACAGGCAGAGTTCCACGACAACATGAGTGTGCAGGGAAGAATCAGGGTACATTCTACTTATGTTTGAGACTGTAGCTACATTTACATTTCATAATGTTTTTAAAGCTATTCCTAAATAGTGAATGATTTTTTAAAAAGCCAATTAAATTGGCACAATTTATAAGTTGGGGCAGAAAAGAAAGGAATGTTAAAACTGGTATAATTACATATAAAAGCATTTACAAGTCTACTGAGGTATATTTTGACAAATTGAAAAAAAGGCTAAAGAAGAAATATTTTCAAGATAATTTTTAAAAATATTGTCAAATGAATAAAACATGCCACTACTATTCTACAAATTAGTTTCTATTCCTGATGACAACTTTCAGAAAACTACAATTCCCTGTATCCCTTGGGACTCTGTAGTTTTAAATCTCTTTGTAAGAACTCAAATACAAATATTTTAAGTATCAGACAATACTAAAAATCAGCCATTATATTTTCAGTTTAATCAAAATAAGTGATAAATTAAACTCTGAATATCAATCAAGTTAATATTACTGGTTATTTCAAATATCAAAATAAAATTAAATAATAGTACCAGTTTTACACCCACTTTTTAGATCAGTATTGACTTTTGTTGATTATGTGTACTTAATTGTTCATAGGTTAATTAATACTATAGATATGTACACATTCTCCTCTTAGAATTTGCAACCTAAAATGTATAAAATTCATGATTTTATTAATATATTTGTTTCAAAATTTGTTAATGCTCTTACTTCTTTTGGCAATATGTTAATTACTGACAAAAATAAAGATGTGCTTATGTAGTCATTATATCAACCAAATACTTGGAAAATTTAGTTTGTCTTCTAAGAAAAATAACAGCATTAATTAAATGGCCACTTTTTCATTAAAGATGGTGTCTGACAATCATAAAACACATCACTTTGCTTCTTGTCTCATTCATTTGCTATTTTGCACTAAGTTCTAAATTTAATATCCAGTGCCAACAAAAAATTTCCCCTCAATATCTGAGCAACTAAAACACTACCTTACTCTCCAGAGTCCTCATCCTAAGCAATCATTGGTCTGCAGATAATTGGCAACATGTGTCCCTACAGAAATATAATCTAAGCCAAGAAATAGTAAAGTCTTACTGGAGGAATTTCCGCTTCACTAGATGACACCTTCTTGGATCTTTCAGAGCTCTTGGTAGTTATTCAGCTTGTCTTCAGTTTTATTCACTGAAATACTGCCACCTTCAGGAAGAAATGTGGGAATCTGCAATTGCATTCTCAAATGGAGACCCTTAAATCCAAACCGTACTTGCTTTTTTAAAACATAATTGTGAAGTATCCTATTAAAACATCTTTCCTCTATATCTACAGGTTAGTAACTATTTCTGCATACTTTATTTTTCTTATTAGTGATTTTCCAAACAAATAGACATTAAAAAGTTTCTCAGAAATAATAAATAGAAGAGAATTCATTATTATCAATAAAATAAAAACTACCTCAATAAAACCAGGAATTTTCAGGTATTAAATTATAAAAAACATGAAGAGCAACTTCTAGGATATTTTGTGTGTTCAAATAATAAAATATATAGATATAATATAGGTACATGGCTTAAAAATAATTTCAAAAACAATTTATACATTTTATAAGACAATTATTTCTTTAAATGTATTAAATTGAGGCTTCTAAAACAGAAAAATTTTCCCCTTTACATTGTAGTCCCTCCTACATTTATGGATGAACATAAATATTAAAAGCAACTCTGTGTCAGCTTTTTGGTGTTTAAATTGAGTATTGCCATTTACATAAAAAGTTTACACACTCTCCTTTCTCCTATTTTTTTCTCTTTTGTTTTTGTAACCTGCTCTTAATCTCACTTTATAACCTTTCATTTTGCTTATTCTTCCCCCTATCTTCTTTCCCATCATCCTCTTCTCTTCATTGGTTTACCTTTCCTTCATTTAGAAAATACATTTTTTTATATCCAATAAGCAATGTATACAATGTCCATTTTCTGCTTTCTCTTTATTCAAAATCCATTCCCTATTATCAGACACTGCCAACTAGCACTTTTCAAAAAGTACATTTTAAAATACAATTACTATGAAATGTCATAAATATTCTTCAAAATACTAATTATATAAACCAATTGGAAAAACCACATATAAACCTCTTATTTTTATACTCTAAAGTAATTTGACAATTACAAATATATCAATTCCCCTCATATTAATTAACAAATTGTATAAATTAAAATCTCAATGAAAAGAACAGATGAATAAATTATAAACAAACTATAGCATGGAAAAAAGTTGGCATGTGTTAAAGTTATCATTTCTAAAAGTAGGGAAAATTGTTTAATTAATGATGGTAGGACAATTAGTTAACTATTAAAAAAAATAAAATTAGATCTTCTACCTGATAAATATGCCAAAATAAAACCTACATAGAATGATCATTTTTTAAATTTATCTCTATTGTTGAAAGTATTACAGATGTCCCCTTTGTTTTTATTTCCATTGACCCCCCTCTACACTGCACCCACCCCTCGCACGCCTTCACCACACTATTGTCCGTGTTCATAGAATGAACCATTTTTTAAAAAATAAAGGTCTATTTAAAATACATGTAAATATTTATTGAATTATAATGTAGGTAAGAAAGAAACAATAAAGAAAAAGGTTTAATATATGGGTTAACATTTCTAAAAATTAAAAAACATCATAAATATAGTCAAATGGTAATTTGGAAAGAATTTTCAACATTAATTGAAAGAGAAGGTTTAATAACCTTATATCTGAAGGTACACTACAAATAATAAGAATAAGATAAATACAGCAAAAAAATGAATAAAGGTTATAGAAAATTCAAAAGAAACATTTCTGTTCAATATATATTTTTATGTTCAATCTCATTAGCAATAAAATGTAAATTAAGCCTGCAAGTTTTTGCCTCTAAAATCAATGAATATTTTTTTATACTTTTTAAATAAATCTTTATTGTTCAGATTATTACAGATGTTCTTCCTTTTTCCCCCTATAGCTCCCCTCCACCTAATTCTCCACACCACCTCATGCTCTTACCTGCTGCACTATCTTCATCCATAGGTGTAAGATTTTTGTCCAGTCACTTCCACATCCTTCACACTCACATCCCCCTTCCCTCTGAGAATTGTCACTCCACTCCCTTTCTATGCTTCTTACTCTATTATACTCATCAGTTTAATCTGTTCATCAGACTTTTTATTCACATGATTTTTAGATTCATTTATTGATAGGCATGCATTTGTTGTCATTTTGTTGTTCATAATTTTTATCTTTACCTTTTCTTCTTCTCCTTCTCCTTCTCCTTTTCCTTCTCCTGCTCCTCCTTCTTCTTCCTCCTCTTCTTCTTAAAGAATACCTTTCAGCATTTCATATAACCCTGGTTTGGTGGTAATGAACTTCTTTAGTTTTTTCTTGTCTGTGAAGCTCTTTATCTGGCCTTCAATTCTAAATAATAGCTTTGCTGAGTAGAGTATTTTTGGTTGTAAGTTCTTGCTATTCATCACTTTAAATATTTCTTGCCACTCCCATCTGACCTGCATAGTTTCTGTTGAGAAATCAGCTAACAATCATATGAGTACTCCCTTGTAGGTAACTGTTTTACTCTTGCTGCTTTCAAGATTCTCTCTTTGTCTTTTGCCCTGGGCATTTTAATTATGATGTGTCTTGGTGTGGTCCTCTTTGGATTCCTTGTGTTTGGGGTTCTGTGCATTTCCTGGACTTGTAAATCTATTTCTTTCACCACATAGGGAAAGTTTTCTGTCATTATTTCTTCTAATAGGTTTTTAATATTTTGCTCTCTCTCTTCTTCTGGCACCCCAATAATTCGGATATTGGTTGAAGTTGTCCCAGAGGCTCCTTACACTATCTTCGTATTTTTGGATTCTTTTTTTCTTTTTGTTTTTCTAGTTGGGTGTTTTTGTTTTTTTGTATTTCAAATCTTTGGCTTGATTCTTGGGGTCCTTTGGTCTCCTGTTGAATTCCTGTATATTCTTTATTTCAGATAGTGTATGCTTAATTTCTGACTGGTCCTTCTCCATTTTTTTGGCATTCTCATTAAGATCATTAATGGACTCACCAAGTTCCTCAGAGTTTTTTAGACGATTCTTGAGTAACCTTATAAATGTGGTTTTGAACTCTATGTCCAGTCGTTTGCTTTCCTCCATTTCTTTCATTTGTGACATGTTTCTTTGACTCCGCATTTTGGCTGCTTCCCTGTGTTAATGGGGTGGTTTTTTGTGGTAAGTGACCTATAGGTCCCAGTGGCTCAGCCTCCCCTATCACCTGAGGTGGACACTCTTAGTGCACTCCTTTGTGGTCTGAGTGCAAAGTCTTGTTGTAATAAGCCTTTATTGCTGTTGGTACACTGGGAGAAATAGACCTCCACGCCAATTGGTTGTGAGGACCTGCTGTGTCTATAATGGAAGAATTGCTGTGCAGGATACACCCTTAGGGGGCAAGATTTGTTTCAGTGGGTCTTTGGTGCTCACTGAGTCTGCCTCTTGAATGTGTCACTTATGGATGTGTGGAGTTGACATTAGGTGTCGTCTCACACTGACCACTAGGTACTCTGGCTTCTGGATCTCCAATGGGGTGCAAGTGTCTGAGGTCACCCAGCAGGAGCTACAGCACGATCTGCACATTTCTCCTCTTTGCTTGGGGTTTGGAGGTTTTGGAACTGTCTAACCAGAGTTGCAATTTGTTAAGTTAAGCTGTGATAAGGCAGGCCATTCATGTGCAAAAGCCATTGTGCAGAGCTTGGGTGGGTTTGTAAATTGTGTGGGGTGAGGTCTCAAGGAATCACTAGACCAGGGTGTGGCAAACAGCGATGGCTGCCAGTCAGCCATCTCTGCATCTCCAAGTTTCCTCGTCCCCGCCCCAGTGCAATAAACAATGATTCATGCATGCACCTCTATAAGAAAGCCACCCTCACTTTCTAACCCGATGGCAGACAGTTCAGCGTCTCCCCATAGGAGTCGGGGTCCCCAGAGTCTCACAGAAAACTGGAGTTTAGAGTAATTGGGAACTTGTGTCTCCCTTCAGGTTAAAAAAAACACAGCACGCCCAGTCACCAGTCCCAGCCTGATTTGCGTGCCTCCATACCTCAGCTTTTCTGCGCTTGTGCACATCTCCATGCTCTTTTCTCTTTCCTTCTAGTTGTAGAACTTCTACTTAGCCAGCTTTCCCATGGTTCTAGGTGATAGACATTTTGTCATTTTTTTTGTTTGTTTTTTTAGTTAGAGCTGCTGTTTTAATTTTAATTTTAATTTTTTTAATTTTTTTATTAATTTTTATTAATTTTTTATACATATCTCCCCATTGCCCCCCCTCCCTCCCAGGCATACCCCAAACCCCCAGTGTCTGTGATCATTGGTTATGCTTATATGCATGCATACAAGTCCTTGGATTGACCACTTATCTACCTCACCTAACTTTAATCTTTGTGCTGTAATTTCACAGTCTGTTTGATGCTTTATGATTTTTGTCCTCCTTAGAATTATCAGTCTACTCCCTTTCTGTGCTCCTGATTCTATTATATTTACCAGTTTATTCTGTTGATCAAATTTTTAATTCACTTAATTTTTAGATTCACTTGTTGATAGATATGTATTTGTTGTTCATAATTTTTTGTCTTGTACCTTTTTCTTCTTCCTCTTCTAAAAGAGTACCTTTCAGCATTTCATATAATACTGGTTTGGAGTTGATGAACTCCTTTAGCTTTTTCTTATCTGTGAAGCTCTTTATCTGCCCTTCAATTCTGAATGATAGCTTTGCTGGATAGATTATTCTTGGTTGTAGGTTCTTGCTGTTCATCACGTTGAATATTTCTTGCCACTCCCATCTGGCCTGCATCTGTTCTGTTGAGAAATCAGCTGACAGTCGTATGGGTGCTCCCTTGTAGGTAATGAACTGTTTTTCTTTTGCTGCTTTTAATATTCTCTCTTTGTCTTTTCCTCTTGGTATTTTAATTATTATGTGTCTTGGTGTGGTCCTCTTTGGATTCCTTTTATTTGGGGTTCTGTGTGCTTCCTGGACTGGTAAGTTTATTTCTTTTACTAGATGTGGGAAGTTTTCAGTCATTATTTCTTTAAATAGGTTTTCAGTATCTTGCTCTCTCTCTTTTTCTGGCACCCCCACAATTCTGATGTTGGTACACTTGAAGCTGTCCCAGAGTCTCCTTACATTATGTTAATATTTTTGGATTCTTTTCTCTTCTTGCTTTTCCAGTTGAATGTTTTCTGCTTCTTTATATTTCAAATTTTTGACTTGATCCTTGCCTTTCTCTAGTCTGCTGATAGGACTCTGTATAATAATTTTTATTTCAGTCAGTGTATGTTTAATTTCTAGTTGGTCTTTTTTCATCTTTAGTTGGACCTTTTCCATCTCTAGTTGAATCTTTTGCATCTCTAGTTGGTCCTTTTTCATCTCCTCTTGGGTCTCACTAAATTTATCCAACTTTTCTAGCATATTCTTGAAAAACCTTATAAGCGTGGTTTTGAACTCTATATCCAGTCGTTTTTTTCCCTCCATTTCTTTTGTTTGTAATACCTTCCCTTGTCTCAGCATTTTCACTATGCCGGGGAAACTTCTGTGTTGAATTCAGCTTTATGATACCAGATGTGCAAAGCCGCAGAAGCCTCTGTTGAGCTTGGGAGGGGTGGAGTCTCAGGGCTTAAGGGACTGCCTTGCCTTCCAGTCGGCCCCGCCCTCCACGGCCCCTGAGTCTCACGTGACTGGGTAATGGCTGGAGCGGTCCTTGTGCGCTCGCCTGCAGTGCCTCTAACCGCTGCATTTCCGGCTCCCCTGCACACCAGGACCACACGAGTCTAGGTCTCCAGGGTTTCATCCGAAACAGGGGTTTAGTGAAGTTAGAAGTGGCACAGTTGGGAGGGTCTGTCTCCCACCCACTCGAGAAAGCCAGTGGCACAATCAGCAGTCTGTCCTGCGCGCAGTGCCGTGCGTGCCACCAGGCCTTTGATCTTTTGCGACTCCCCTAAATTTCCATGCACTTCTCCCTTTTCACAGTCCAAACTCCCTCCGTATGGGTTTCGGCTGGATCTAAGGTTTAGTGTCGTAGGATAAGGGTGAACCATTCAATGCCTTTGAGAGTCTCCGTTTCCCTCCCGCCAGAGAACGCCAGCCAGGTACTCCAGCACCCGCTCTCTCCTCGCACTTGTCTCCGTACCTCAATTTTTTGCAGCTCCTCTGGGTCTCCGTGAGCCCCTCTCTTTCCCTCTAGTTATAGAACTTCCACTCAGTCAGCTTTCCTGTGGTTCTGGATGATGTCCGTTCTGTCTTTTAGTTGTAGTTTTGAAATTGTTGTGCGAGGTAGCAGTGTAGGTGTTTACCTATGCCGCCATCTTGGATTCCCTAGCTTTTTTTTTGTTTTTTAATATATTTTATTGATTTTTTACAGAGAGGAAGGGAGAGAAATAGAAAGTCAGAAACATCGATGAAAGAGAGACATCAATCAGCTGCCTCCTGCACGTCGCATAGTGGAGATGTGCCTGCAAGCAAGGTACATGCCCCCAACCGGAATCGAACCCGGGACCTTTCAATCCGCAAGCCGATGCTCTATCCACTGAGCCAAACCAGTTTCAGCATAGACATTTTGTCTTTTATTTGCCATTTTGGTGTGGTTGTGAGAGGCAGCACATACAGGTGTATACCTTATGCCGCCATCTTGGTTTTCAATCTTGATGAATAATTTTTAAATTATAATACTCAGTTTCAGAAAAGGTGTTGCAAAAATGACACATATATAACCTTTTTTGGAGGACAATTTAACATTGTATATCCAAAGTCTTATGCTCTTATCCTTTAGCCAAGCAATTCCTTAGAACACAGTGTTGTATGTTCAAGGGAAATAATAATGATGTAAAGAAATTTATATACAAGAATAATCACAGTAGGGTTGGTAAAATAGATAATGAAATAATACTCAATTATTTATTCTGTTTTAAAAATAATTACATTTGAAAATGTTCAAAGATTTATAAAATGATTAAAGTGAGTTATTAAACTATATTATAGAGTAAATATAATGTATACTTATATACACAAAGGGAAGAGACTAATAAATTGTTAATTGTTTTTTTTCTGAGTAGTAATACCATTTTTTAAAAAAAAACACTTTTCGGTATTTTCTAATTTTCTCAATAATATGACATTTTATCAGGTAAAGAGTTGTTTTTCTAACCAATGAAAATCCTATTTAAATTTATTTTTTAATCAAGAATACTAATGGAAAAGCAGAGAGATCAAATGTAACATATATTTTCAAAAATTATTTCTTTTTCAATTCCCATAGAATGTCCAACAAAAGAATGGACTCTAATGTAAAGTATGGATTTGGTAATAAGATGTGCCAAAGTAGTTTATTGATTGTAACAAATGTCCTGGTGCAGGATGTTGGTAGTGGAGGAGGTTGTGCATGTGTGGGGACAAAAGACATATGGCAACTCTCTGTATTTTATGCTCAATTTTTCCATGAATGTAAAACTTTTCTAAAGAATAAAGTGTGGTGCGAGGAACGATTCCCAGGATATAAATTGGATGTAAAATAGATTGGGCACTATATAATACAGAAATTTAAAAACAGTACTGATTTAGTGTAGAAGCCTTTGAAGTATCCTGATTAGCTACATAGAAAGTTTTTGAATATCAATTGCTTTGAGAAAATCTATATCTCACATAATGAGCATAAAATTAAGACAATATTTTTTCATTTGCTTTTTATCCCCATACATAGAAAGTGATCTGTAAGAACTCCATCCTATAGAAATACCACATACATATGTAATTTTAAATTATCTGGATTCACAGTAAAACAAAAATAGAAAAAGGAAATGGGTAAATTAATATTTAATAATATATTTTATTTAACCAAAATATCTAAGTATTGAAAAATTGAGATATTTATTCTTTTTATTATATTAACTCAACAAAATTTGATGTGAAATTTAAATCTGTACACAACTCAATTTAGTTGTTAACTTTTTCTTTTTCTTTTTTTTTTTTTTTGACTAGATGACATTTTATTTTTATTTATTTATTTTTTATTTTATTTTATTTTATTTTACAATTTGAACTTGAAGCCAGCTGGCTTATCTGGCTTTTCTTTTTATTAATTTTTATACATATCTCACAATTGCCCCCCCTCCCTCCCAGGTATACCCCAACCCCCCAGTGTCTGTGTTCATTGGTTATGCTTATATGCATGCATACAAGTCCTTTGGTTGATCTCTTATCTACCCCACCTAACCTTAAACTTCCTGCTGTAATTTCACAGTCTGTTTGATGCTTTACTGCCTCTGTATCTATCCTTTTGTTCACCAGTTTAAAATGTTCTTTATTATCCACAAATGAGTGAGATCATGTGATGCTTCTTCTTCATTGACTGGCTTATTTCACTAAGCATAAGGCTTTCCAGTTCCAACCAGGTTGCTGCAAATGGTAACAATTCCTTCTTTGTAATGGCAGCATAGAATTCCATTGTGTAGATATACCACAGTTTTCTGATCCATTCATCTCCTGAGGGGCACCCAGGCTGTTTCCAAATTGTAGCTATTGTAAATTGTGCTGCTATGAACATAGGGGTGCATAAATCCTTTCTGATTGGTGTTTGTGATTTCTTAGGATAAATTCCTAAGAGTGGGATTGCAGGGTCAAATGGGAGCTCCATTTTTAGTTTTTTGAGGAAACTCCATACTGTTCTCCACAGTGGCTGCACCAGTCTGCATTCCCACCAACAGTGCACAAGGGTTCCTTTTTCTCCGCATCCTCGCCAACACTTGTCGTTTGTTGATTTGTTGATGATTGCCATTCTGACAGGTGTAAGATGGTATCACATTGTCCTTTTGATTTGCATCTCTCGGATGATTAGTGACTTTGAACATGTTTTCATGTGTCACTTGGCCTTCCTTCTGTCATCTTTCGAAAAGGTTCCATTTAGGTCCGTTGCCCATTTTTTTATTGGATCATTTATCTTCTTTTTATTAAGTTGTATAAGTTGGCTGTAGAAGTTGGAGATTAAACCTTTATCAGTGATAACATTTGCAAATATGTTCTCCCATACAGTGGTCTTTCTTGTTGTTTTGTTGATGGTTTCTTTTGCTGTGCAAAAGCTTTTTATTTTGATGTAGTCCCATTTGTTTATTTTTTCTTTCTCTTTTTTTAAAATTAAATCTTTATTATTCAGATTACATTTGTTTCTCTTTTTTCCCCTCCATAGCACCCCTCCACCCAGCTCCCACCCCTCCCTCTGCCCTTAGCTCTCTCCCATTGATCTCATCCATAGGTGTATGATTTTTGTCCAGTCTCTCCCTGTACACCCCTCACCCCTCCCCCCCTGAGGATTATCAGTCCACTCCCTTTCTGTGTTCCTGATTCTATTATATTCACCAGTTTATTCTGTTGATCAAATTTTTAATTCACTTAATTTTTAGATTCACTTGTTGATAGATATGTATTTGTTGTTCATAAATTTTTGGCTTTTACCTTTTTCTTCTTCCTCTTCTAAAAGAGTACCTTTCAGCATTTCATATAATACTGGTTTGGAGTCCTGTATCTTCTTTAGCTTTTTCTTATCTGTGAAGCTCTTTATCTGCCCTTCAATTCTGAATGTTAGCTTTGCTGGATAGATTATTCTTGGTTGTAGGTTCTTGCTATTCATCACGTTGAATATTTCTTGCCACTCCCGTCTGGCCTGCATCGTTTCTGTTGAGAAATCAACTGACAGTCGTATGGGTGCTCCCTTGTAGCTAATAAACTGTTTTTCTCTTGCTGCTTTTAATATTCTCTCTTTCTCTTTTGCTCTTGCATTCTTTAGCTTCCATTGCCTTTGGAGCAGTATCAGTGAAGAAGTTCTTTCAGCATATATCTGAGATTGTGCTGCCTGTGGATTCCTCTAGTATTTTTATGGTTTCCCTTCTAATGTTTAAGTCCTGTATCCATTTTGAGTTTATTTTTGTATTTGGTGTAAGTTGGTGGTCCAGTTTCATTTTTTTGCATGTATCTGTCCAATTTTCCCAACACCATTTGTTGAAGAGGCTATCTTGACTCCATTGTATGTTCATGCCTCCTTTGTCAAATATTAGTTGAGCATAGTGGTTTGGGTGGATATCTGGGTTCTCTATTCTATTCCATTGGTCTATATGTCTGTTCTTGTGCCAGTACCAGGCTGATTTGAGAACAGTTACTTTGTATTATACCTTGAAATCTGGTATTGAGATCCCACCTACTTTATTCTTCTTTCTCAGAATTGCTATGGCTATTCATGGTCTTTTTTGGTTCCAGATGAATCTATGAAGAATTCTTTCTAGGTCTGTGAAGTATGTCGTTGGTATTTTAATGGGTAGTGCATTGAATCTGTAAATTGCTTTGGATAGTATGGACATTTTAATGATGTTGATTCTCCCAATCCATGAGCATGGTATGATCTTCCATCTGTTAACATCTTCCTCTATCTCTTTTTTCAGTGTCCTGTAGTTTTCTACATATAGGTCTTTTACCTCTTTAGTTAGGTTTATTCCTAGGTATCTAATATTTTTGCTGCAATGGTAAATGGGGTTGCTTTTTTAGTCTCTCTTTCTGTAATTTCACTATTAGTGTATAGAAATGCCACAGACTTCTTAGCACTAATTTTGTATCCTGCTACATTGCCGAATTCATTAATTAAGTCAATTAGTTTTGGGATGGAGTCCTTTGGGTTTTTTATGTACAGTATCATGTCATCTGCCAATAAGGACAGCTTTACTTCTTCTTTTCCAATTTGGATGCCTTTTATTTCTTCTTCTTGTCTAATTGCAATGGCTAGTACTTCCAGTACTATGTCGAACAGGAGAGGTGAGAGTGGGCATCCCTGTCTTGTACCTGTTCTTAGGGGAAAAGGTTTTAGTTTTTGCCCATTGAGTATGATGTTAGCTGTGGGTTTATCATACATGGCTTTTATGATGTTGAGGTATGATCCTTCTATTCCCACTTTGCTGAGAGTTTTTATCAAGAAAGGGTGTTGAATTTTGTCAAATGCTTTTGCTGCATCAATTGATATGACTATGTGATTTTTATCTCTCAATTTGTTTATGTGATGCATCACATTTATTGATTTGCGGATATTGTACCATCCCTGTATTCCTGGGATGAATCCTGCTTGGTCATGGTGTATGATCTTTCTGATGTACTGCTGGATCCAGTTTGATAGAATTTTGTTGAGGATTTTGGCATCTATGTTCATGAGAGATATTGGCCTATAATTCTCTTTCATTGTGTTGTCTTTATCTGGTTTTGGTATTAGTGTGATGCTGGCTTCATAGAAGGTGTTTGGAAGTGTTCCTTCTTCTTCAATGTTTTTGAATAGTCTGAGGAGGATAGGTTTTAATTCTTCCTTGAATGTTTGGTAAAACTCTCCTGTGTAGCCATCTGGTTCCGAACTTTTATTTGCTGGAAGCTTTTTGATGACTGCTTCAATTCTTCCATAGTTATTGGACTATTGAGATGTTTAGATTCCTCCTCATTGAGTTTTGGAAGGTTATATTTTTCTAGGAAAATGTCCATTCCTTGCAGGTTGTCCAATTCGTTGGAATAGAGTTGTTCATAGTACTTTTTAACAATCCTTTGTATTTTGGCAGGGTCTGTTGTTATTTTTCCTCGTTCATTTCTGATTTTGTTTATTTGGGTCTTCTCTCTTTGCTTCTTGGTGAGCCTGGCTAGAGGTCCATCAATCTTGTTTATCCTATCAAAGAATAAGCTCTTGGTTTTGTTGATCTTTCGGATTGTTTGTTTGTTCTCTATGTTGTTTATCTCCACTCTGATCTTCACTATTTCCTTCCTTCTGCATACACTGGGCTCCTCTTGTTGCTCTCGTTCTAGCTGTTTGAGTTGTAGGGTTAGGTAATTTATTACCATTGGTTCCTATTTTTTGCAGTAGGCTTGTAGGGCTATGAACTTCCCTCTCAAGACTGCTTTCACTCCCATAAATTTTGTATTGTTGTGCTGTCATTGTCATTTGTTGCCATGATGTTTTTTATTTCTTCCTTGATCTCTCTGGTTACCCAGTCGTGGTTTAATAGCATGCTGTTTAGTCTCCATGTGTTTGATTTCTTTCTATTGTTTTTATTACAGTTGATTTCCAGTTTTATGCCACTGTGGTTTGAGAAAATGCTTGATATGATTTCTATCTTCTTGAATTTGAAGAGACTTTTCTTATGACCCAACATATGATCTATCTTTGAAAATGACCCATGTGCACTGAAGAAGAATGTATATTCTGTGGCTTTGGGGTGAAATGTTCTGAAGATGTCAATTAATTCCATCTGGTCTAGTGAATCATTTAGGATTGATTTTTCTTTGCTGATTTTTTGTTTAGAGGATTTGTCCAGTGGTGACAGTGGGGTATTAAAGCTGCCTACTATGATTGTATTGCTGTCAATCTCTCCCTTAATACCCTTCAGGAGTTTTTTATGTATTTAGGTAGTCCTATATTGGATGCATATATGTTTACCAGAGTTATTTCTTCTTGTTGGATTGTTCCCTTTAGTATTATGAAGGGGCCTTCTTTATCTCTTATTATGTCCTTCACTTTGAGATCTAATTTGTCAGATATAAGTATTGCAACCCCAGCTTTTTTTTTCATTTCCATTTGCCTGAAATACCATCTTCTATCCCTTCACTCTCAATCTGTGTGCATCTCTTTTCCTGAGGTGGGTTCTTGTAGACAGCAGATATGGGGATCATGTTTTCTTATAAATTGATTACCCTATGTCTCTTGATTGGAGCATTTAAAGTTATTATTGATAGGTATTTATCTGTCGCCATTTTTAGTCTTTAGCCCAGAGTTCCTTCTTTGCTTCTTATTTCTTTTTATTACAGCAGACCCTTTAACATTTCTTGCATTGCTGGTTTGGTGGTAATATATTCCCTTAGTTCTTTTTTGTCTGTAAAGCTTCTGATTTCACCTTCAATTTTGATTGAAAGCTTTGCAGGGTACAGTATTCTTGGATTCAGACCCTTCCTTTGCATGACTTTGTATATTTCATTCCATTCCCTTCTGGCCTAATGAGTTTCTGTTGAAAAATCAGTGGCTAGTCTTATGGAGGTTTCTTGTAGGTAACTTTCTGTTTCTCTGTGGCCGCTTTTAAGATTCTTACTTTGTCGTTGGTATTTGCCAATTTAATTATAATGTGCCTTGGTGTCGCTTTTGTGGGGTTCATTTTGCTTGGGACTCTTCGAGCTTCTTGGATTTGTGCGGGTTTTTTCTTTCCTATATTGGGGAAATTTTCTGTCATTATTTCTTCAAACAGGTTCTCTAATCCTTGTTCAGTTTCTACTCTTTCTGGAACCCCAATTATACGGATGTTTTGTTGTTGTTGTTGTTGTTATCCTAAAGTTCCCTTAGGCTCTCCTCTTGCTTTTTAATTTTTTTTTTCTAGAAGCTGCTGTACTTGGGTGTTTTTTCCTACCATGTCTTCTAGCTCCCTTATGCGGTCCTCTGCTTCTTCTAATCTACTTTTGATGCTTTCTATTGAGTTCTTTAAAGCAGTGATGTCATTTTTTATTTCTTCTTGCATTTCTTCTTGCTTCTTCTTCATTTCCTCTTGGGTCTTCTTCATTTCCTCTTGGCTCTTACTCATATTGTCGAATTTGTCTTCCATTCTTTTCATCCACCTTATGATCATTTCTCTGAACTTTTTCTCTGGCAGACTTATTTCTGCTTCTATTTCATTTACGTCCTTTTCTGGTGATACCTGCCTATCTGTCGTATGTGGGCTGTTTCTTCTTCTGCCCATGGTCTTTCTTCTCTGGTTGTCTGGTTATGTAGTTCTCTCTCCTACGTTGATTCAAAGGCACAAACTACAACACGACCAGGTACAGAATACAAGGCACTGAACAGAAATGTATTCACTTTGTTAATAATCACCAATAAGGTGACCACCAATGAAAGACAAATTAGGGTAAGTAGAGAAAGAAGAAGAGGAAAAGGAAAGAAGTGCCAAAATCAAATTGGGAGAGGGAGAAAAATAAATAAATAAATGAACAAAAAATAAAATAAAATTTAAAAAAAGGAGAAGAAGAAAAAGAAAAGAGAAAGAGAAACAAAGTCAGAGAGAAAAGAAAGTGGATAAGAGAGAAAAGGGGAACAAAATATAGATGTCAGGATAAAACTCCAATAGAACAGTCACTAATCCCAATTAAGACCAGCAACCAGTACCTAGAGATTATTACAAACTATAAATAACAACTGGTATCGAGGGAGACAAGGGAAAAGAGAGGTAAAAAACAAAGGAAGCAAAAAGTATAATAAAACAAATAGAATAAGCTAAAACAATCTCACGAAAAAGTACAAAAATCATTATAATCACTGTTCAGGCAAATAGCAACAAAAAGACATAGAGAAAAAAACAACTTTTTGGCTAGTGAAGACAAGAAGAGAGAAGTTTGTATGGACTTGTAGTAGGGGATTTGAAATTCGTCATATAAGTGGGTGAAATTTTAACCAGGTAAAGAGAAAAAATAGGGAGAATCTAAAGTTGGGAAAGGGAAAGAGAAACAAGACAACAAAATGGGGAAAGTTAGGAGGAAAGTGTTGGCATAAAGGTAGAGGTGAGATGGAGTAAAATTATGCTAAAGGAAAGATGAAAATAGAATGTAGAACTCTAATCCCGAAGTAAAATAAAGAGAAAACAAAATGACACTTGTTTTTTTTCTAATAAGGTAAAATACTAGTAGTAATAATACTAGTTGAAAACAAAAATGTAATAATTAAAAAGGGAAAATCAATTGAGGTGGAAAGAAAAAAATAGTTTTTTAATTAAAATATGTAAAAATAAAAAATAAAAATAAAAATTTTAAGAAAGAAAAAGAAAAAAAAATAGAATGGTCATTCACTTCCACTATTATTCTGCTTGGCACTCCTGTTTTCCAGTAGGGAAGGAATTGCAATTCCCTGTGTTCCACTGTTGGTGTTTTAATCTCTTTATTCTTTTGTGGTTATGTGAGAGTCAATTTGTGTGTCATCCACTGGGTGGCAGTGTTTCGGAATTGACCTCTGAGACAAAGCACAGGACCTCTGTATGCTGTGCTCAGATCCTGCTATTCTGTGGTTCTCAAAATGGGTTTGTGGGGATTTTGCAGCTGGGACACTGTAATAACTCCCAGGTTGTCCCTCTGCCTCAGATCAAAACGAGTCGTTTTCCAGAGCTCCCCTCTGTCAACAGCTCCGAGAGTTTGCCTCTACACTTAGGGATCACGCCCTGCCCCACCTCCGCGGACCTCTCCAGAGGCAGCTTTCCTGCAGCCCGGTTCCCACAGTGTGCAAGTCTCTGTTCTGCGGGGTAGGAGACCTCACCTTATCCCAGGCGAAATCTGACTTTCCTGTGTGCCGTGTGGATCTCTGAATCTGCCGTGTGTCTGTGCTGATTGGGGAGCGGTATTCTGGGTCCCTGGCTGTTTGGTGGGTGCTTCAGCCACAGCTGCTTTCAGACCGCTGCAGACATCCACCTCCCTCTGCAAGATGGCGCGGTCTCCACATTCGCACTGGTGGCTCCGGCCTACAAAAATCCTGTGGCAGTGGGGTTGCCTGGCCAGGAGAGCCCCGTCCAGCAGTTCCTTGCCTTCTCCTGGAGGATAACTGACTCTTAACTTGCCAACAAACACTCCCAGTGCGACTCTCAGCTGCTCTCTCTCCCTCTGCCCAGCAACAAAGCTCTAGATGCATCCATCTATTCCGCCGCCATTTTTCCCCCAGTTGCTAACTTTTCAGTGAAAATATTTGATCAGCATTTAGATTTCATAAGACTTATTTTTAAAAAACCAAGTTTACATATCCAAGTTTTCCCCAACATAATTAAATTTTCCTCTTACAGAATTTGTTTTTAAATTTAAGTAAAATAACATTTAAAATCAAGTTCCTCAGTTGTACTAGCCACATTTCATGTGTGGCTAGAGGCTACCTTATTAGAATATCTTATATCTTTTCCTGGAATATATTACTTTATGGGCAATAGGCCTGAATGCACCTTCTACTTAACAATGTCAAATCTAATGCTTAACCATTTTAAAAGAATGCAAATTGTTGATCCTTACTTTCTTTTTAGTTACATTTTAATATCACTAAATCACATGTGAGATGAGTTATTCTCAGCAAATTCATTTACACAAAGAAAATATCCCATACTGAAAATGAGGTATCTGCTCCCAGCAATCAATTGCCTGCACAATTTCACTTATTCTCAGTGGATTTAGGAATAATTTTGCCACTAAACAATATCTAATAGTAAAGATTGAAGGTGTAAACAATGCAAAATAAAGGCATTTTGCTATTTATAGTAGATGGATTTGTGACTGCCCAGGCAACAGGACTTCCTCACATATTTAGGAAGTCTTGTATGACCCAAAGGAGTGGAATTAATGAACTGTCCAAAGCTCAGCTGTGCTTTTCAGTTTGTCCTTACAAATTGGACAAGCCCTTTACTGTTAGAAGCAATTCCTCTGGAGGTGCTAGTGATTGCAATATATTAATAATGTCCTCAGTATTAGCCATAGAATAGTTAAAATAGGACATACATATGAACCTGGCTGCCAATGATGTTAACTGGAAAAATTATATCATGACAAGTCCTCCTTTCTGAGTTCTTCTGAATAAATATATTTTTCCCAAAACTATTGTTCTCATTAACATAAATAAAAAGCCAAACTAACTAGGATGTGGAATGTAATTACAGAAGAGGGTACATGTACCAGTAATTCCAGTATGTGATTCAACAAATTCTGTTTGTTGCCATGGGGATAGGGGATGAAATAAAATAATTTTTAAAAATTTAAATCTGATCATGGCTCAACGTTCAGCATATTTTGGTCAGTTTACACTTTTTAGGTGTATGATTCTAGTATGCAAAAGTAAACAAAACAAAACAGAACAAAAATAACAGAAAACACAAGTTTTCATTGTACTGAGTGCCAGGCACTTCAACAATTGTGAGGCTACAACTACATAAATGATACAGCTCCTAATCAGGGAGATTAGATATATAAAAGGCAGCAGAAGATTAACAACATACTGCAGATTGTAGTTAAATTGCAAGTGAATGATCCAAATACCAATTGCTATAGAACTAGAACAGTGGTTCTGCAAGTCCACTGGAGGTTCCCAGTGGTTCACAAACTCTTGGAGGACCCCAACACTCTTTCGGGGGTTCTATGAGGTTAAAACTATTTTTATGATAATTTTAAAACATTATTTACCTTTTTTACTGTCTCTATGTTTTCACTGATTGTACTTAGAACTGCGTGTGGTTGCTTCCACACAAAGCAAGCCCAGCATCCCACTGTAATAGTAGTCACTGTATTCTTAACCACCACACACTTTTTTGCAGGAAGAAGAGGAAGAGGAAGAAAGTCACGTTCACTTAAGAATGTCTTTGATAAAGCAGTTAAATATATTGATTTTATTACATCCTTATCCACCAGGACATCTCTTTTTAATAGTTTGTGGGATGAAATAGGAAGAAAGATAAAGTGCTTGAGGAAAAGCATTGAGTTTAAAGTGGAATTAGCCACTTTTTTCATAGAGTAGCTTTTTACTTGAAAGAACAACTGACAAACTATGGTTATTCAGACAAATATTTTGCAGATATTTTCTTAGAAATCAACAAAAGGAGGCTATTACTTCAAGGAAAACAAACAACAGCATTTCTTGCCAATACTAAAATTTGAACTTTCAAGCAAAATTAGCATTTTGAAAAACTTGTATCCTAATACATAAAATTTTCCTGAAGAAATCAATGATAAAATTAATGAATATGATATGTTTGGCATTATATGACAAAATCAGTCAACATTTGAGGATCTGCATGATTCAGTGGACTAATAATTTCCAAGTGACCAGTGGATCACATTACAAATCATGCATGGATAAAAGTCCAAATGGGTTTTAATGTAACAGAGTTTGAAAAGTGTATTTTTGTGGATTTTAATTTCACATTGCAGCTAACTTTTTAAAAATTACTACTTGAAGAATTTTGAAATATCAAAGAATACTCATAATTATCTAGAAAAGCTATAAAAATACTCCTTTTTCAACTACATATCTCTTTGTAGTCAGATATTCTTAGTATACTTCAAACTACACAATCTATCAAAATACGTATAATGCAGAAGCAAATGTGAGAATACTTCTGCTTCGAACCAATTAGATATAAAATCCAGGTAGATACTAAAGAGATTTACAAAATTTTTCCCATTTTATTTTGCTTTAAAAAAGTAGTTATTTTTAATTTAAAATGTCACTTATGTAATGAGTATATCATTATAAATAACAAAAGAATACTTTAAATATCTCTCCAATTGTAATTGCCAATACAATGAGTATTTGCAGATGCAATTCACAGAAATCTACATAATGAAAGCTTTTTATGGTCCTGAGACCAAAGATATTTGAGACTTGCTAAACTAAAGAAAAAAGAGCAATCAGGGGAGCTCAGGAAACTTCTATGGGACCAGCGATTGCATAATCTCCAAACATACCCCTTCCCCTGCAAGGCTCCAAATGAATTGTATTATTTAAATATTACCAATTTACACTAGTGCTCTTCATATAATACTGTATTATACTTGGGAGATGCAATATACAATATATAATGCTCCAGATGCAGCAAAACTCCTATATAATCAGAGTTCTATTATTAAGTGGCATAACTAATAACTACACAAAATAGCTAACTGTATTATATAAGCTTTTATGTTGTATCAGTGGTTCCTTTTCACGTCCAAAGTCTCCTTTTTAACATTTATTAGTACTTACAACCATGGACCATATGTATATTGCCTAGCAAACAAACTACTTTGATTAAGTTAATTCATTTTCCTATTTTAGATTGATCATACAGCTCTGTATCCATGTAATTACCAGGCAAAGCAAAAACAATGAAATTTTAGTTCATCTGTCTGCAGTAATCATTTAATTTCTATTTAGATTTTTGAAATTTTAAAATAGGTTGTAGAATCCTCTCTACCCCATTATTACCTCCATATATCATTTGGGATACAGAAACTCGGGGTTAAAATCCTCTGCATGTAGGGTGTTTTTTTGTGTTTTTTTTTTAAATCTTGGGGCTTAATTTTTTTTTAAATTTGTGGATATTTGGTATACAGTATTATATTAATACGATATAGTAATGTAACATTTATATACCTTACACTGTCTCAAATGTAATAAAAATGAATGTGCACTTTTGCTCAGTCACCAGACCTGTGAGAGTGCAGGATTTGTGTTCCTTATAGGGATACACTGCAGTCTTAAGGTTTGGAGCAAGATAGTGTGTGAAAATCTGGGTTCTAGAATCAGAAACAGCTATTTCCAGTTAATACCCGTGTAAACTTAAGCAAGTAGCTTAAGCTCTTTGAATCTCAGATTCCTTATACTGTATGTGAAATGGAACTGACATCCACCTTGTATAGCTGTTGTATGGCACACAAAATGATGGCCATCATAATTAAGCAAATAAGCCAAGTTGTGTTACAACACAATGTATTGTTTTAAAAGTTAAAACCTACTGATATCTCATGTTATTGACAATTTATCTTTCTATAAAAAGAAATATTTTGTGGTTGATGCTTGGTGCAATCTTTGCCACCAAGCTTGGAATAGACATATCTCTGTGCTCAGCGCGCAACTGCTGAATACACATATTTGGAGGTTGATAGCCTTGGGCCTTGGCACACTTAAAATTGCTCAGGTTTATCTTTAGGCACAAAGAACTGTGTTCTCAGAACTCATGGTGAGCCAGTCCCTGGTTCAACAGCTGTAGGACTGACTAGCCACAGAAGCAGCTGGGTTTCTGGTTTCTCTTAGGATTTTGCACTCAATTTGGAAATGCCCCACCCGGATTTATTCGCTTTCTTTCTCCCACCTGCACCAAAAGTCTCTCCTCTTCTTGATTCCTCCTCATTCTCTCTCAAGCAAAATTTAACGGTTTCCTACAGATTTTACAGTAGCTTAATTAGTATTCATCATTATTTTGGGAAGATCCTATATTCTTACATCATGATATGGACTTTCCTATCAATTAAGTTGTGCTATTAAAATTCTTTCCGGCCTTTAGTATTTATAGCTGCATTTCTACAATCTGTTATGGTGTTGAAAAAATACGTTAAAAGTAGAAATTTAATTGTAATACAATTGAAGCATCTTAATGTCGTGTTATGATAAAGTAGTGTAATTCTTCCCTATATTTCAAAGGTTTTTCAGGAATTAATTATAAGGGCTTTTAATTGGGTATGAGATTTATAGCTGTTGTCAGTCTAAATTTTTACATTTGGGATTTATCTTTTTTCCAAAAAATATATATATATTCACAAATGTATTTTTTTTAATCCCTACCAGACGAATTCTTTCCGTTGATTTTTAGAGAGTGGGAGAGGAAGAGGCAGAGAAACATCTATGTGAATTGGTTGCCTCCCACAAGCACCCCACCCAGGTCCTGTTTAGAGCCTGCAAGGGAGGTACATGCCCTTGGGTGGAATCAAGCTGACTTGAATCGAACCGGGGCCCCTTCAGTCCAACACTCTATCCATTGAGTCAAACGGGCTGGGGCCACACATTTACCTTTGATTTAGAAAGAAAAAATGTGCTCAGTTCTGAGGAAATACCAGCTTTGGAGAAGCTACAGAATGCCTCTTGCGTAACTTCTGAAAACTTCAAGTGCTGGGGCTATCCAGTCAGGTGGGTTTTCAGTAAAATCTGGCCGCTGGCAAATCGCTGGTTGTGAACCAATCCGAGCGGCCGCCCTCCGCGGACTGGCGCCGCGCTGCGCACGACCTCCGCCGCTGCAGACACACGCCCTGGCCGCAGGGCCGCGTCCTCCCAGCTGCCCTTCCTAGGTGCCTGGGAATCCTGGCCACCGCATTTCTGAGGACTCTGTGGATCGGTAGTAGTCCCCAACTCCTAATGAGAAAAGCCGTTTCAAAATTCACCGTCTAACAGACCCCTCGCCACCACCACTCAAACGACGGTAGTACTCGTACTTTTAAATTCTCTTTTGATCGAGAAAACGTAAAAACCGATCAAAAGTGCCCAATAGATCCTGTAACACTCTCAAATGCTGGCATGTTTTGTCAATCATGACATTTGAGTACATCTGAATGTATTTCCTTAAGTCCGTGTGCTCGTTAAGTTTACAGACATTGCTTGATGCACAGATGGCTTTGCCCACGCCTTCCAGGGGCAAGCCCCAGGCGCCCCAGGCGCCCCGGGTCCGAGGCCGGATGCCGGGGAGCTTGTGTCTTCTACCCCAAAGGCTGAATGAAGCCGATTCCCAGGGACAGGACGCTCTTCCTGCACGTCGCCGGGGCATCGCAGGGCATCTGCCGCCCCCTATCGGCGGTGAGGCGAACCATAACTCGAACTCGCTTAGAATCAACGGGAAGGGGGGCCTCTTGAAGAAAAAACAACGTATTCCACCACTACGCAGTAGCGAGTGGACTCCGAGAGCCTGTTTTCTGCAGACACCCGGTTCCACTGCTGCGTTTTAATGCAAGTGTTTGCAAGTGAAAGGAAGTTTATTGCACTGTGAAGAGGGACCTGACGCTGGTTCAGTGAAAGCTGGGGAGAGAGGAGGAGGGTGGGGGCTGCTCCGGAGCGCCCCAAGGATCAGTGACTGTTCCCCACCCTCCTGTTCACCAATCCACCGCGTCCTTATGAAAAGCATTTGCCCTCGGTCGGGAGGGGGACAGTCATTAGAGCGCAGCGCGGTGTTCTCCCAAGCCCCGGAGGCGGCTGCCCCTCAAATTACACCTGGATCCAGTGACCTCGGCTGCAGAAGTGACAAAGACCACCCTCCCGGCTTCGGCTGGTCCAGCAATGGCCTCCTAACAGCATGCTACTTCCTCCGACCCCTGTGGTGGGAATATGGATATGCTTCAGCAAAGTACACACAGAGAAGGAAGCTGCCGGGGCCCCGGGCTGCCATGGATCCCGGTGCACGTGAATCTCTCTCTGAGGACTGAACCTGTAAAATGTGCCTCCACTTGCACAGAGCTGAGGCCACTAGCAGGCCTGTTATTGCCGCCAACGGAGATGTTCGTGGTTTTCTTTTTGTTTTCTCCCCCTGCCTCCAACACACACACACACACACACACACACACACACACACACACACGCACACGCCGTGCAGTACACTTAACTTGTTCCCTCTTGCCCACCTTCGCCTTGGCCCTTTTGGGAAGAAGGCTGGAGATAGACGGACGAAGGTGAGCGGGGGAGGGGGCAGGGGAAGCTCTTCCGCACGAGACTTTCAGCGGGAGGACAGCTCGGGCGCAGGGTCTGCAGGGCGACCACGGGGGAGTCCCACTGAACGAACGCCCCCCGTTCTAGCACTGGCGCCCCCGTCAGCCGGCGGGGCAGCCGAGTGGGACCCGTGCGTCCCTCCGAGGTCCGGTCCCCCCGCCGCCCGCCGCCCGCGCCCGGGGTCTGGGAAAGGAAGGAGCCTCCCTGGGCTCCGTCCTTCCTCCCCGCTCGTCATGGAATCAGCCACCGCCACAGCCCTGCCGCGTCCCTCTCCCGGCGGCCGCAGGTGCCGAGGGGCCCATCCCACGCGGGAGTGAAACTGGCCAACCCGCCCAGCGTCCTGCTCCGGGAGGTCTCCGGCGCGCGGCCGGACCCCGGGGCCCGGCGTCGCCACTCCCGCAGCCCCGGGTGCGACGCGCGGGGGCGCGGGCGGAAGGCGCGGCGCGGCCAAGGTCCCGGCTGCCGCCGGGTCTGCGGCGGAAGCGCGGGCCCCGGAGGGGAGGGGCTGCCGCGCCCCGCGGAGGCCCGGGCTCCGACCCCCAGCGGCGCGGGCCGGGGCTGGAGCCGACCCCGGGGAAGCCGCCGCGCCTGCCGAGCGCGGGCGGCCCCGGGCCAGTTGCAGCCCCGGACTCGCGCGCGGGGCGAGAGGCCAGAGCCCACGCGCGTCCGTCCCGCGGCGCGCCTTTGGTTGGCACCCACGGAGCCCCCAGCAGGCGCGCAGGCCCAGCCCCGAGGCTGGCCCTTCCCGCGTCTGCCACCGCCGGGCCCCGGAGACGCCAGCCCCAGCCTCCGGGCGGGAGCCGTGGCTTCCCGGATGGGGCCATGCTTTTCTTCCAGGACCATCCGGGCTCCTCCCCTCCCGGGCGATCTTTCTAGGAGGCCACCTCCGGAGAGTCGAGGCGGTTTCCTCTCTCGCTGGTACTAAACTGGGAACTCCTCTCCCTGAAAACACCAGGGAAAATCACACGCGGAAAACGGGGCAAGGAACCGCCAAAACCGAAAAAACGAAACACCGCAGTTCAGTGTACACAGAATGTTTTGATTAATGGGCTAATCGGGGATCGAAGCTCGCTGTCATTTTTGTTAACCCTGATTTCAAAGCTTTTTTAAAGTTGCACTGCCCTGTTTCTGCTCAGTCAACCAACAACACGGTAAAGGGAAGGTCGCTTTTCTTTGTGATTCAAAAATCAATTGCAATGATAGTGACTGAGAATTCCTCAGCATCTGGTGAGATAAAATGGAGATGCACGCACACCAAGGTGAGAGTCATTATATAGTGACAGGCTGGATCCGGCCAAGGAAGTCCCTGAAACTCATTTCCTGTCACTCTCAGCCACTCCCGCGGGACTTTTTATCATTTAATTATTTTTTAAATTATCACGAGGCTCTCACGAGTCTAAGCGTAAGCATAGAGCTAAGATTGAGCACAACACTTAAAACACTTTCCTCAAGCTATCTTTACCTTTCTGAGGAAGTAGATCCTGGGCTGACAAAGAATTTAAGATCTGAAGACAAAAGAAAAAGTGTTAAAATAAATTCTTCAGTTATACTTCTCTTATTTACTCAACAGATATTTATGAAGCACCTATACCTGCATAAAACTTGCACATATACACACTATATATACATGCTCTGGGTTATCCAAATAATAACATAATATTTGTTGAATGCTTAGTATGAGACAATCTACTTGTTGTTTTTAAAACCATTATGTCATTTTACTCTCCTAGGGACAATGTGAAATTGATACTGTTATTGTTATCCATGCTTTCTGAGAAAAATGAGATATTGCAGGCTTGAAATAACTTGTTCAAGGTCACTCAGTAAGTAGCATGGGAGGGAGTGAAACCCAGTCAGTCTAATGCAGTCCACAGACTCAACCACCACACTGTAGCAAAATGGATGCTACCATCTAATGCTACCATTCCTCCACTCTTCCTCTTCCTTGTACCCATTCCCACATCTGGGAATCTGTATATTTTGCAATCACCTAAGATGAGTCTAATGCAAAATAGAACTTGAAAAGAATTGATATAATCACACTTCCTATTTCTCCTGGTTAGGAAATAGACCCAAAGAAGTGATTTGTCCAAAGATACACAGTTAATTAGCTGTAGGATGAACACCCAAAAAACTACTTCCTGATTCCTTGCCCAATGTCCTTTCTACATCCAAACTACATCCACTCAGTCCAGGAGGAGTCAAAGAATGTAAATAATTTGATAATTAAATAACAATCTAGTCAAATCTCGATTATCCTTAGCTTCTTCCAATTGTTTGCCTTCTGGATATTTGACTGTTGTACCTTTTCTCCCAGAGGAAGAGAGAAATCAACTAAAACTCAGTTATTTAAGTTCTGCTAATATTAAGTGGTAAAAATTCTAATATTAAAAATAAAAGAGGGGGAAAAATCACCTAGGGAAATTTGATGGCAAAGACTAGAACAAGTTCCTAAAAGAAGACCTTCAAATGATCCCTGGAGTTTCCCATTGCTAGATGCTTGATATGAGGGTAAAAGCAAAATGGATGCTACCATCTAATGCTACCATTCCTCCACTCTTCCTCTTCCTTGTACCCATGCCCACCCCTATTTGAGAAGTAGGAAAATGGAGACGGAAATAAATGGAGTATAATGAATTATTCTGAGACAATTTCTACTTTTGTTCCGGAGAGTGGAACAGTTATAGTGCAAAAAATAACTAGGCCACTGTTCCTCCATCCTCAGCCTCAAGCACTGAGCATGGATAGTCATACATTACCATTAAGTAAATATATTTAGCCAACTTAACATCCTGACTTCTATTTCTCTTTTGGTCTTTTCCTTCTCAATCTACTCTTGAATCATAGAGATACTGAGAGGCTGTGCAAGAACTGTGAGGACTGCTGCCATTCCTCAACAACTCTGACTAAACTATTTTCTTATTGAAAAGCAATTGCTTTGCGGGGATGTGGGGTAGGTAGAAGGAGGTATGGAGGGATAAATAGTGATGGAAGGAGACTTAACTTGGGGTGGTTGTACACAATATAATATACAGTTAGTATATTACAGAGTTGTATACCTGAAACCTATATAACTTTATTTACCAATGTCACCCTCAATAAATTCAGTTTTAGAAAAATATTTGCTATTCCCAGCAACTCTATGGAATAAAATTTGACTCATTAACATGGCAAACAAAATATTACATGATTAGCCTCTACTTCTCTTGGTCTACAACTCTGTCTTTCATTGAAACCTCAGCTAATATTAAACTAGCTGTGGTCCTCTGAACATACAATGCTGTTTCCTGTGTCCTGCCTCTGTGATCCTGTATTATACCCATTTTCTTCCTGGAATTTTTCTTCTTCTTTTGTCTTCATGGTAAATGCCTATGAATTGCCTCAACACTGCTCAGATAGCACCACACCTGTGAATTCTTTCCTGATTCTCTGCTATATTCCCCCCGAAGCAATAATCCCTTGCTTATGTTGGAGGCCACTTCTGTTCCATACATTATGGTTCTCAGTCTATGTAATGTTTCTTCTCCCATGTCCTCTTCTGTTAGACTGAAACTCTTTGGGAATCTGTCTATATAAACTTTGGTTAGTATATTGGAAAACTTAGAGAACACAAGATCAACTTACTTTAAATAGAATATTATTTACATTTTGAAATAATATGCTCAGTATGTTTAAAGCAGTAAGTCCATTTGTTCTATAGTACAGAATGTCCAAAAAATCTGGAAACAGTAAAACAGTGTATTAATACTTTTTTTTTCAAACCACCCCATTACTTTAAATGTAGAGGTACTTAACCTAGAAAGGTTTCTAGAGATTGAAAAACATACTGAGCATATTATTTTAAAATGCAACTAAAGTACTGTTTAAATATAAGTATATCTTGAATTTCAGTCCCCTTATAGTCCCAGCACCTAATATTATGCCTAGTGCCGATACATAGTAAGTATCTGTTGAATTATTCTAAACTAAATAGAGCATCCATTTCAGATATTCATTGACCCGGGGGCTTCCAGTTCTAGCTCAGGACAGTTCTAACCTCTGCCTCTCCTTTTGGTGAGCTCTTACCAGCTCCAGTCACACTCCTCTATTTGCTCTCTCTCCCAGTTAGAAGCAAGGATTTTAGCTAAATTATAATTACCTAAAGCTTCTGGCATTTATTAGGGAAAGGAGTCCCCAAACTTTTCCCCATTGATTACAAGTTTTTGAGGGGTAGAGACATTTAATGGAGCAGTATAGCAGATGAGGCCTCCAAATCAACAGGTGGGCCAATCATTCTTTTATTCAACAAATATTTCCCCAGCAGGTGCTACATGTCAGCCTCTGGGCCAGACAATGGCTTCCCAGACCTGTAGAGGAACCAACATCTCCAGTTGTAATTGTTGCAGAATTTCCTATGACCAGAAGCTTACTTATGAGTGGGCAAGAACCTTATATACCTTCTGAGACCCTGAGAGTGTGCCAAAAACAGCTACTTAAAGTAAGGACTTTGTGTGGATAAATTTTCCATATTAGGTTAACTTCTTAGTGAATAAGAAACTTTGTGCACATTTTTGCTAAATTGAGTATGTTTATGCAAAATTTAAGAAAATGGAGATATTGAATAGCACCTCTAGAGCACACACACACACACACATACATACACACACACCTATAGTCCACATTCCTGAAAAATGGCCTCACCTTAATATACTGATCTCAGGTGATAAGCGATCTGTACCTCAAGAAGATTCCCTTAGCATTTAATAATACCATAACTATTTTTTATGTTTGTCTATTTAGGTATATTAATAATGTTCTTATACTCACATCAGATAACTAATAAGGGAGAAAGCCTGGGATATAGTAGGTACAGTTGAACTTTAACATCATTAAAGATACCTTGTACATCACTAGGGAGGAGAATCCAGAACTTTAGATTATTTCAGTCCTGGTGAATGTAATGTGAAATAGAGCAACATAATGAAGTCTATATTTCCAAAGAGTGATTATATTCTTTACCAAAAACAAACCATTTTGGGAAACTCTTGGCTCAAGAAACATTTCTTAGATTACAAATTTAAAAAATTGGGGGGCAAACATCAGCACCTCCTAGTAAAGGGTATTTTTAGAAGTGTAGTTTGTATGTTTTCTTCCTCAGTGACACTCAGGTCATGTCTTTATTTGTAAAGCAACCAAAAATATCCAGTTATCTAAGAAATTTAGGCCACCAGATAAACCAGCTCTGAATTACCTCAGCAGTATCACCATTACAATCATAGTAGCTTAAAGTAGAAGAGGCAATAGTGCAAATAAATATTTGGAGCCAAATGATTTGGATTCAAATCCTGGTCCCCCCATTTGTCAGCTCTGTGAGTTTTGCCATGCTTAGCTTCTTTCTGCTTTTGGTTAACTCCTGTGCGACACAGTTATACCTCAACTGCCCTGTCTACCATTGAGAGGGAGTGTGAGAATCAGATATGATGCTGTAAATGAACACTGCACTTTGAACTGCAGAACATCTCAACTCTAAGTTTTTGATGTAGGTCACACAATTTTCAATTAAAAAAATCATAGAAACGAATTAAAGAAATGTCTAAATTGATTCTTGGAATCACTAGGAGAATAGCATTAATTCTCTAAATTAAATCCCAAGAAACCACATTCTCAAATATTTGTCCATTTTGTTTTGTTTTATATTTGGTCAGTAAAATGAGTTCTGATCCTATTGTAGCTACCAAACAATTTCTATCTTGACTCCTAAACTAGTGAAGAAAGCATCAATGCAGTGACAAAAAGTATCAGTGACTTCTCTTGTCATTTCACACAATGTATTTTATTAGAGTTCACTAGATTCATTACAAACATCTATGCTGATAGCTTTAAACAAAACATTTATAAATTCTATCCCCATTTATTTAATTTTAACTTATGAGTTTATATGCAAGGCAGATAAAAAAATTAAAGAACAAAAAAGCTCTTTTCTATTGTAGATTCTCAAATTTGATTATGAAATCATTTTTTTCCTAAGTAAAAAGATGCTACAAATTCATAATGTTAATTTAAACTAGTGCTGTTCAAACTGGAAGGAGAGGAAACATATTAATAAAAATAGCTGTATAAAAATTAAGCAGCAAGCAGCATCATAATGCAAAACAACACCTATTTCTTCCAGTTAAGATTTCTTAAATAAGACATGTCTGCTTCATTTCCCACCCCTCTCTTTCTCTCATAGTAATTAATGATTTAATGACTATAATGTATATCATTTTCATAATAATTGTATTAGCATGCCCCTTTTTATCTTACCTCTTAACTACAAAAAACAGAGGAAATAATATTGCAAAATTAAATTAGAAAATAATACCTAACTCAAACACTTTTTTGTTTATTTTGAGTAAGAAAAGGAAAACGTTGAGCATCACTGCCCTAAGTAAATTATATAAGAATTATATGTATAATTAAGTTCCTTACAGCTTTTAAATCCTATGAAGTTATAACCATCTTGAGTGACTTGAGCTCCCTTCTAACAGATAAAGACAGGTTTGAGATGATTCTGGATCTCTCTACAGTGGAGAGGCAGTGATTGGCAACTCCCATCTCTTGGCAAATAAGAAGTGATGCTCTCTGGAGGTTTTCTTGGAGGCTGAGAAGCAAATAATGTTCTGTTACAGGTTGCAAAGGTGTCCAGGGGTTTATAATGCAAATATCTGTATGTGTGGGCATATTAAAGAGACTCCTCAGAGGCTCATGTTCAAAAACACTGGAAAATACCCAACAGAATTATTATTAATGCCTCTTCAGTTTTATGATGATATTTTCCTGATTAACTTGGTAAATTACACTGTTCTTAAGTCGCCAGAATAAAAAATATGTCCAGGGCTACACCAGAGTGTATATAATAAAGGAAGGGGTTTCGTGATACTGTCAATTAGTAGATTTCATGAGGAGCGTCAATGTAAATAACACAAGAAAAGAAAATGATGAGTAGGAAAACCCTCAAAGCATCTCCACAGCTACTATTCATTTTTAAGTTCTTTCTATTTCCAATCTTCCTTGAAGAGCAAAGAGGCTGATTTCTTGTTTTTCCTTCATTCAGTTGTCAATGTTATTTGAGTGAGATGGGTTTACCAGCAGGATTCAACAGCCCCTATGTTAAACTGAATTCAGCACTGTGAACAGACACTGGAGGAGATGGACTTGACTTGGAACACTGTGCCTGGCCTCAGTGCTTTGGACTTCTCTCTGGACCCAGTTTGTAAATCTGCACACTGTGTCTTTTAAAAAACCTAAGTAGATATTTATTAAGCACTTATTTATAGTAGAAATGTTCAGAGTATATGCTCAGAAATGCACCAAATATATCATGCTCTTGTAACAAAGACAAAGTTTGAAATATCCAAGGATGAACATGGAGAAGTAAGAGTGAGGTCTAATGCAGTTATGGAGGTTAGGCTCAGAATATCTATTCCAATTTTCTTCTAGTGTGACTTCCCTTTCTTATGGAAAGCAGAAAATGAAAACAAAAGCTTCTCCAGTTCTTTGCAGTTGGTGATCCAAGTTTGAATGAGGTTCCACATCAGGTGAGAACATGAGACTTGAAAATTGAATTGAGATAAATGGGTAATTGGGTACGCATTTTATCAATGTAGATCGTAGCAAGTGTGGCATGGTTCTGCAGCCAAACACTCTCTTTGAGATGTGCTTAGTTAGCAGAAATAGCATTTTGATAGTCAAAAAGGCAGCATGATGTGGATCCTGAAGCCATAATGGCAGCTTCTTGATTTTTAACATTTGGTTTTCTGATTGGAGCACAGTGATGCTGTTCTGGAACCAGTAACTGTAGCTAACTTAGCAGCTTAAACTGAGTCAGTCCTGTATTTTATGTATATAATAAGGGAGGCCTCCTGATTTGACAAGCGGCTTCCTGATCATGGTAGGAGAGCATATCCTTTGGCAGCCTGGTTCTGCAGTATAAACCAGAGAACAGATTCTGGGATCTCATCCTACAGATTTTTATTCAACCATCTTAATAATTCTGTAAGTCATCTGACATGCTGTGATAAATCTGTTCATTCCAGTTCTCTACAGTTGAATCTATTGTGGCCCTCATGTTTTCTGCATCAGAATATTGACCAATATAAAATTCCAAAAAGAATAGACAGATAGAACACATAAAAAAGTGGCTTTTAAAACTATTTTAAAAAGTAAATCAAGTAATTGAATTGAGTAATAATTGACCCTGAATATAGGTGTCCTGTTGTGATTTCTCTCTTTTTTTATTCCCAGTTGTTTTCTGCTTCCTTCTCTCTATTCCTCATCTGTTGCTTTGCCATTGAGAGGAAAGGTAAGAGTAGACAGCATCTGTGAAAAAAATGTTCTTTTGAAATGCAGTGTCATATTTCTAATTTGCATTGTTTGATTCCTCCTCAATATGGTGCAATCATCTTCAAACTCATTAAAATCAAACTCATTTTCCACTTTATTCTCTTGTGTACTTTCTTATTTTGTCTTTTACTTATTAAAAAAAACCTTACTACTAAACTTCCTTCATTTTTTCCCTCATTCCCTTTTCTTTCTTTTGAAAAATTGCATTTAAGAAAATTTTTATCCAATATACTTTAACTAAAAAAAAGTTATCCATTTTTCGCACCCTTCACCCATCATCTTTTGTAACCACCAATCTGCTCTCTATATCTAAGAGCTTGTTTATTTTTGCTTGTTTGTTTAGATTCCATGTGTAAGAGAGATCATATATGGCCTTTGTCTTTCTCTGTCTATCTTATGTTACTTTGCATAATGCTCTCAAAGTTTATCCATGTTATGCAAATGGGAAGATTTCATTTTTCATGACTGAACAATATCCATGTGTAATCAATTTCTTAAATCATTCATTGATGAAACATATATATATATATATATATATATATATACACACACACACACACACTATATATATATATATCACAATTTCTTTTTTAATACGTATTTTATTGATTTTTTTACAGAGAGGAATGGAGAGGAATAGAGAGTTAGAAACATCGATGAGAGAGAAATATTTATCAGCTGCCTCCTGTATACCCCCTACTGGGGATGTGCCCACAACCAAGGTACATACCCTTGACAGGAATCTAACCCAGGACCCTTCAATCTGCAAGCCAATGCTCTATCCACTAAGCCAAACTGGTCAGGGCTATCACAAGTTCTTTACTCAATCATCCACTGGTGGACACCAGAGGTTATAAATCCACACAATGTACATATTGATATATAAGCTTCCAAATAATATACAAAATTTATATTTCACTAAATCTATATAAAAGTTCTAGAAACAGAGTCTCCCACTCTGTTTTGGGAGATTTTCTCTATAACTTATTAGTAGAAATCAAGTTTAACAGTAGTAAAACTTTTTGAGAAGTTAAAACATTAGTAAATATTTGACATTTTTTCTAATTATGAATTCAGTTAACAATTCCTGAGTATCCACTTTGTATTAGTTACTGTTCTAGTTCCTGCAGTTACAGCAAGTGTTATTGACTGAATTGCATTCCCCCAAAATTCGTATATTGAAGCTGTAACCCCTAATGTAATGATCTTTGAAGATGCAGCTTTTGAAAAATAACTAGGGTTAGATAAGGTAATAATGGGATCCTCATGATTAATGTAGTGCTTTTATAAGAAGAGACACCAGAGAGCTTGCTTGATGGCTCTTTTTCCCCATGGGCACCTGTACAAAAAAGTCAGATGAGCACACAGTGAGATGACAACCACCTACCACCTCAGAGTGAATCTAAGTTGGGGCACCTTGACCTCAGACTTCCAGCTTCCAGAACTATGAGAAATAAATATATGTTGTCTAAGCCACCCCATCTATAGTGTTTTGTTATGGCAGCCCAAACAGAGTAAGACAGTAAGGAACAAAAGTGACAAATAACATAAGAAGTAAAACCTACAATGTGTTGTTAGGTGGTTATAAGTAGTGCTGTAGACAAAAATAAAACAGGGAAGGGCAACGGGGTGGGTGTTATCATTTGTTAAAGGAATACTTCACCGAGAGGGTAATCTTCCATTAATAACTTGAAGGAAAGTAAAGAGCCATCTATCTGTAACATGGGGAAAGAACAGGCCAAGGAGGAGATATAGCAGGTTCCAAGGCTCAGAAGTAAAAGTATGCCTAGAAAGGAGGAGCAGGCAGGTGAGTGTGCTGGAGGGGATGGAGGATGGAGACAAGAGTAGGAAATGGGGTCTGAGGGAAGGAGTAGGTGGTATGGATCGGATGCATAGGACCTTGAGGCCATTGTAATGGCTGGGCTTTATTCTGAGTAATCTAGGAGGGTTCTAAGCAGAGATAGGGGTATGCCATAAGCTGACTTATGTTTCATAAGGGCACTCTTTCTGCAGAGTTGAAACTAACTACAAGGGGCAAGAGTGCAAGCAGAGAGAGAGGAGCCACTACAATGGTCAAGGCGAGAGACAATGGTGGAAAGTGGCAGTGTTCGAAGGTAGTGAAAATGGCATATGTGTTGTGAAGATAGATCCAACGGTATTTGCTAATGGCTTGGACATGGAGTATCAAAGAGAGGAGCTATTTTAATGTGCAGACTCAGGACTTAGAATCTGAGGAACTGAAAGGATATGGTTACCATCATCCGAATTGGGCGAGACTGTATGAGGGCTATGTTTAGAGGGAAAATCTGACATCTTAAATTCAAAATACTGCTTATATATTCAAATAGAGATATTGGATAAGCAATTGGATATACAAGTCTTGGGATTCATGGGAAATATTTTGGTTTGAGTTGGACAATACAAACTTAGGCATTCATCTAACGCCCTATAAATGAGAGCAAGGATGATATTAAAAATATTTAACAACCAGTATGGAAATGTTACTAACCAATCCAAAAGTGCTAGAGCAGAGTTCTAAAGGTTCAGGTATTAACATTTTAGCAACTGGGTAGTTGTGAGAGTCTCAGAGCAGAGCCAGATTGGTGAATCGGAGAAGGCACCAGAGAGTCTGAGAGCAGCTCTTTACTCACTTGAATAAAAGTGTTTCAACATCTCATCAAGCAGTGTAGTGTATTCATGTGCAAGAGGTGCAATACAGCCCTGAAGCAGTGTCGCAGTGTGGAAAAGGGGCAGGAAATACGAGGATCCCCCAGGCAGTGCAATATTTAGAGGTCAGAAGGAGGAGGGGGCACAGCACTGGAGTCTGAGGAGAAAAAGTCAATGTGACTGGAGTAACTCAGAAAGGTGTGGTGCCTAGAAGAACAGTGACTATATAAACCGGTTTGCCTGAGACAGTCCAAGTTGGTGTCTGCATCAGTGTAATTAGTAGTAGTGCCCGTCTTTCGCTCTCAAATTGTCTTTATTCTGATGATAAATTTTGTGGTCTCTCTACCAAAAAAGCCAAATGAAGAAAGTAGTTTAAGTGGGAGGAATGATCAATTATTTTAAATGATGTGGCTAAGTGGAGTATGAGGACTGAGAACTGGTGACTGGATTTCGTGTCAAAGAGGCCACTGGAAACTTGTCAGAAAATGAGGTTCAGTGGTGCAGAGGCATGAAAGCAAGATGTCAAAGGAGAATGGGAAGAGAGCAGTTGATAAGAGTAAACAGGGGCAAATCTCTTGAGAAGTTTTGCTGTTAGAAAAAAAAGAGGCAAGAAATTGATGGAGGGATGGTTAGAAGGGAAGGTGAGTCAAGACAGGGTTAAGGATATGTTATGGACTGAATAGTTGTGTACCTCCCTCCCGCCCCTCCCCACCTCCCCACCCTTCTTCTCCCCCCTTCCTCCCTGCCCCAAATTCATATTTTTGAAGCCTAATCCTTCACTTGAGGTGGGGGCCTTTGGTAGGTGATTCAGTCCCCAGGTTGGAGCCCTCATGAATAAGATTAGTGCCCTTATATATAAGATCCCAGAGAGCAAGAGTGAGAGCTCCTTTGCCTTTTCCACCATGTGAGGTTATAAAGAGAAGACACTGCCAGAGAGGAAGCCTGCTTATCAGACACTGAAGTTCCTGGGGTCATGATCTTGGATTTCCAGCCTCCAAAAACCATGAGGAATAAACGTTTGGTGATTATTAGCCACTTATTTTATGGTATTTTTGTCATAGCAGCCCAAAAAGCCTAAAACGGGGAAGATGGAGAAAATTGCAGCATGTTTGCTAATGGGGATGAGCTAAAAAAAAAAGGGGGGGAAACTAATACTACAGATGAAAAATAGCAGCAATGTTGTCAGGGCTGCATTAATGCTTATATAGGGCCCTAGCAACTTTTGCCTTCATGGGCCCCTTCCATATACATATGGAACCTTTTCTTTGACCTAAAAATTCATGTTTTTCTTCTGATTTTAAAGGGAATTAGACATTTCCACGGGCCCTAAAAGAAAGAAGTGCCCTAGGCACTATGCCTGCTTGTTCTGTAGATGAGAAAGGGACAGGGGGAACAAGGCTATTAGACAGTAAAGGGCCTGAGGTGGAAGGCCTAGAACAGGGGTACAGGAAGTGGGTAGATACAGCCCAGGGAATTTATGCAGAATGGGTATATTGGATTTCTTTTCCCTGATTGTTTTTTCTCAATGAAATAGCAAACATGGTCATATAGTAAGGTAAGGATGATGTAGGAGGTATAAAGGTTTGAAAATAGGAAAAAGTGTGAAACAGCTACCAAGGAGTGTGGGAGAGTGAATGCACTAGGGAAAATGTAGTAGGATTGCAGGGTAGCACCAAAAGCTCCCGTGAGGTTAGGTGAGGAATTTAAAATGAGACCAGGCAGTATGAGTTATGGGGTTTTTCTCCAGCCACCATCAGTTATAAGCAGGAGGAGAGTTGGATTCCAGCAGGGATGGTTCACCAAGTAAAATAACAAAGTGAGAGGTGGCAGGCAGTTAAGGTACACACAGAAGAGAGATCATCGAAACATATCATGGGATTTAAGCTGGGTAAGAACGAAAGTGGGATAGGAAGGCACCTAGGACACCAAAAAGACCAAAGGCTTGATTGTAGATCCTGGTGGTCAAAATACCTGAAGTTAAATTCTAGAGGAAGTGAATTGAAAGGTGACCAAGCCCTAGCTGATTTAGCTCAGTGGATAGAGCATGGACCTGTGAACAAAAGAATCCCAGGTTCACTTCTGGTAACGAGCACATGTCCGGGTTGCAGGCTTGATCCCCAGTAGGGAATGTGCAGGAGGCATCCAATCAATGATTCTCTCTCATTTAATTCTCTCTCTCTCTCCCTCTCCTTTCCTCTCTGAAGTCAATAAAAATATTTTAAAAAAGAAAAATAAATGTGACCAATGATGGTTTTATAATGGGTTGCTTGTCAAAGAGATTATGGAGAGATATACTGTTATTATTAATGAGGAGGCCTACATGTAACATATGAGTATTTGTTATGCAAAATTTAAGTAATACCATACAACCACATACACTCTCCAAATGTAACCACTATTAAGAATTTGATGTACACCAAATGTATATCATTCACACACACACACACACACACACACACACACACACACACAAAACACTGATTCGGTGTTGTTGTTGTTTTTTAAAAAAACAAAAGCATATGATATTATTTTTTAATTAAATCTTTATTATTCAGATTATTACATTTGTTCCTCTTTTTTCCCCTCCATAGCTCCCCTCCACCCGGCTCCCACCCTTCCCTCTGCCCTTACCTCCCTCCCATTGACTTCATCCATAGGTGTATGGTTTTTGTTCAGTCTCTCCTTGTACACCCCTCACCCCTTTCCCCCTGAGAATTATCAGTCCACTCCCTTTCTGTGCTCCTGATTCTATTATATTCACCAGTTTATTCTGTTCATCAAATTTTTAATTCACTTAATTTTTAGATTCACTTGTTGATAGATAATGTATTTGTTGTTCATAATTTTTTGTCTTTTACCTTTTTCTTCTTCCTCTTCTAAAAGAGTACCTTTCAGCATTTCATATAATACTGGTTTGGAGTTGATGAACTCCTTTAACTTTTTCTTCTCTGTGAAGCTCTTTATCTGCCCTTCAATTCTGAATGATAGCTTTGCTGGATAGATTATTCTTGGTTGTAGGTTCTTGCTATTCATCACGTTGAATATTTCTTGCCACTCCTGTCTGGCCTGCATTGTTTCTGTTGAGAAATCAGCTGACAGTCATATGGGTGCTTCCTTGTAGGTAATGAACTGTTTTTCTCTTGCTGCTTTTAATATTCTCTCTTTCTCTTGAGCTCTTAGTATTTTAATTATGATGTGTCTTGGTGTAGTCCTCTTTGGATTCCTTTTATATGGGGTTCTGTGTGCTTCCTGGACTTGTAAATCTATTTCTTTCACCAGATGTGGGAAGTTTTCAGTCATTATTTCTTTAAGTAGGTTTTCAGTATCTTGCTCTCTCTCTTTTTCTGGCACCACCACAATTCTGATATTGGTACACTTGAAGTTGTCCCAGAGGCTCCTTACATTATCTTCACATTTTTGGATTCTTTTCTTTTTTTGCTTTTCCAGTTGAGTGTTTTCTGATTCTTTATATTTCAAATTTTTGACTTGATTCTTACCTTTCTCTAGTCTGCAGTTAGGACTCCGTATAATTTTTTTATTTCAGTCAGTGTATGTTTAATTTCTAGTTGGTCCTTTTTCATCTCTAGTTGGTCCTTTTCCATCTCTAGTTGGATCTTTTCTATCTGTAGTTGGTTCTTTTTCATCTCCTTTTGGGTCTCGCTAACTTTATCCAACTTTTCTAGGATATTCTTGAAAAACCTTATAAGAGTGGTTTTGAACTTTATATCCAGTCATTTGTTTTCCTCCATTTCTTTTGTTTGTGATCCCTTTCTTTGACTCGACATTTTCACTTAGCCGGGAGAACTTCCGTGTTGGATTCAGCCTTATGATACCAGACTTGCAACTCCACAGAAGCCTCTCTGTTAAGCTTGGGATGGGTGGAGTCTTATGGCTTAAGGGACCGCCTTGCCTTCTAGTTGGCCCCGCCCGCCACGGCCCCTGAGTCTCACGTGACTGGGTAATTGCTGGAGTGGTCCTTTTGCACAAGTGCAGTGCCTCTAGACTGCTGCCTTTCTGGCTCCCCTGCGCTCCAGGACCACATGAGTCTGGGTCCCCAGGGTTTCACCTGGAACTGGGGCTTAGTGGAGTCAGAAGTGGCACAGTTGGGAGGGTCTGTCTCCCGCCCACTCGCGAAAGCAAGCAGCACAATCAGCAGTCTGTCCTCTGCACACATTGCCTTGTGCCATCAGATCTCTGATCTTTTGCGACTCCCCTAAATTTCCATGCACCTCTCCCTTTTCACAGTCCAAACTCCCCCCGTATGAGTTTTGGTTGGATCTGGGGTTTAATGTTGTAGGATAAGGGGTTCAATGCCTTTGAGAGTCTCCGTTTCCCTCCTGCCAGAGAAAGCAAGCCAGGTACTCCAGCACCCACTCTCTCTACGTGTGCGTCTCCATACCTCAGCTTTTTGCAGCTCCTCTGGGTCTCTGTGAGCCCCTCTCTTTCCTTCTAGTTGTAGAATTTCCACTCAGCCAGCTTTCCTGTGGTTCTGGATGATGTCTGTTCTGTCTTTTAGTTGTAGTTTTGAAATTGTTGTGCAAGGCAGCAGTGTAGGTGTTTACCTATGCCACCATCTTGGATTTTCTGCATGTGATATTATTGCATTCCTTATATTTCACCTAACAATATGTTCTGGAATTTTCATCATTATTTGCAAAAATCTATCTCATTTTTTCTTTTTTTTTTTTTAATGAACTTCCAATTGAACTAGATACCGGAATATTTTAGACATGTGTCATGCTTTCAGTGGTGGAAGAATGTTAAACTAAGGAAGCCCAGGCTTCTGGGCTGCTCACTTTCATGGACCCCTACCAGAGGCTTAGCAATATGTTCACATGGCCATAGATTTTTATAAAATTGGAAAGAGTAAGATATTTCAAAAGGGACTGGTTAAGACCAGAGTTTTTTCGAATTTCTTCCATGGTACTTTCCCTGTTGTTTTGAATGGTGTTGTAGAGGTTGTGAGCATTCAAATAAATATTCACTTCCAACTGGATTCACTTCTGAATAAATATGTGTTTTCATACCTAATTTTGAATTCTTTATCTTAAAGACAGACTTTATGGTTGAAAAACCTTTAAATCCTACAGAGCTTAGATCTGTTCCTGCAGGTTTAACAATTCTCCTCAACCAGCCTGTTTCCTCAATGATTCCCCCCTTCCTAGCTACTTCCTCCTGCCCCAAATCTATGTTACTGAATCAAAAAGCAAAAGTTCTCTCCCTTCCCCATTTCCCTACTTTCCCTCATTTTCACACACCCCTCCAGGACTGTTCTCCCCCTTCTTCTCCCTTTCTGAAACCTAATTTTGAGATGGCCAGAGGACTTTCCTGAGTCAAGTTATTGACCCTCAAACTGATCTTAGATAATTATGAAAACATGGAAATAACTCAGATCTTCTTAAATGCTCTAATTTGTGGGTATTTGTTCTGTCATTGTTGCCTTAATCTCTGTATAAAAGCTGTTAATCATTAACTGAGAAGTTTAGACATACAAGATAATTTAGAAATCATCTAGACCTACCCTCTTATTTTATAGCTTTAAGGTCTAAGGCACAGGATAGAAGGACATATGACTGTTAATAAATCATTTGTTAAGTAAGGCCCAGTCCTGTGTTAAGTGTGAGGTGAGAAGATCAAGTGAGTCAGGTCCCAGCTCAGAGACAGAAAACTGTTAACCACATACCCTTGTAAAATTTAAGCACATTCTCCCTTGCTAACAGACACTAATGACTATAATAAATTAAGGAAGGTTTAATTAGGCAATAAACAATTATAGTTGACAAGAGGGTGTAAACTTGATGCCTTAATTAATGTATTGACCAATAGCTCTTTCCAGGTTAAGAACCCTGATCCTAATTCAACCATAGTATCCGTGATTTGTTTCATTTTTATGTACTAGAACTAAACGATCTTCAATATGCAAATAATAGTTGCACAACGCAAAGTATTAGAAAAACACAGAGACTCAAAATGAACTGAAGTTTGGCCACACTTTCCTCTAGAGTGGATGGTATTTTAACTTACCTCATAGTATTATGAAGATAAACAAGATTATGCCTATAAGTATTCTAAGCTCTTTGGATTTAAAAACTGCAGTTGGCTGCAGCAACATTTTCTTTATGTCTATGTGGTTCATTTGGTAATGAGATATGACTTTAAAGCAAGGAGACTAATCTTGGACAAGCATATCCCATCAAGACTCATTCATCCAAACCTGCTTTGTCCTGCCATGTGGTAACCCTGGGAAACTGTACTTATTTTGATGAGGCTGCCATTACTTGAAACATTTTCTGGACTCCTCTTTAGGAACTATTTTGGAGCTAGCTTCTGAGATATAGGAGAGAAAAACAGCCTCCGTATGGTTTGGGAAATTGTGGAAATACACAAAGGTCTTTAAAACCAACAGCAACAACAGCTCATTTGGCAGGTAACTCAGTACTCTACAAAGACAAAGTTCTATATGTTTAGCAGAGAAGCAATTGCATAAGAAGACAAATGGGTTGGTTTAAATGCCCATGGAGTTGTTTTAAGGCTCATCAAAATGATGTTTAAGCACATCTGTGCTTGGGACATTCTCCTGGAAGACAGGAAAGACTTTTTGAATATGAAAAAATTCAGAGATCTAGTGTTCAGTCACTTGACAGGTCATATGTTGGCTAGTGATTTTAGTAAGTGTGAACATCTGCATGGTATAATTATTTAAGCATTTTTATGCACATTGGTTTATTTTATCTTCACAACAACCTTAAGATACACAAAGATAGATGGTACTATCATTTTCATTTTACCTTGGTAAAAATTCAAGCTTAAAAACTTAAGAGACAAACCCAAGTTGATACAATTAATATATGAGATGGATCTCAGACCCACCTCTTGGTGAGTTCTTTCAAGTGCATTATGAAAAACTCTGGACCTTCAATATGGTCCATAAAGTAATTTTTTTTTAAATTCCCACAAATTCTTTAATATTGCTCCCTTCAAAAAAAACCTGGAGCCTAAAAAGAGAGTTAAACCTAACTCTTCTTCTGAGTGACTCATTGGTAGATGCAATGGTATGTGACTAGGTCATAAAATATATTAGAGCTTTCTCCTTGCTCTTTCATAGAGCATTCACTCTGGAGGAAGCAGGCTGCCATGTCATTCAGCAGCCCTATGGAAAGATCTATGTGGTGAGCAGCTGACGCCTCCTCCAATAGCCATGTGAGTGAGCCATCTTGAAAATAGTTCTTTCAGGCCTGAAGAGTCAGCCAACATCTTTACTAAACTCTAAGGAAAGACTCTGACCCAGAACTGCATAGCTCAGCCACTTCCTGATTCTCAGAAACTGTATAAGATAATAAATGCTTGTTGTTTTAACTCCATAAATCTTGGGTAATTTGTTATTCAGCAATAGATAACTAATACAATCCTCAAAGTTTCCTTTGATCAATTAAGTTTGGGAAATCCTCTTAAACCCTCTTAAAGATTCATAAAGTCTGTTAGTGTATGAAAGTTTTTGAAAAAGTCCTTCAGAAAAAAAAAATCACTCTGTTTTTACATTTTTTATAATACAGTTCCAAGGCCACTTTAACAAAATATCTTTTACCCCCAGGGAACTGGTTTGGGATACTTTGAACTGTAATAGTATAGGTTGCTAGCAACTTCAATTTGTTATGAATTTCTCAGTGAGCATTTAGACAAATATCAAGAACTATGCTACAAATCCAGTATATGTTTGGGCCCTTGTAAGAATTATATTGTGGTTATGTAAAAAGATGTTCTTTTTCATAGGTAATAAATGCTGAAATTTTGTAAGGACAAAGTGTAAAAATATCTGTAACTTTCAAATAATTCAGAAAAACAGTGGTGTGTGTATTTGTGTGTGCATGCAGGGGAACAGTTCGGAGAGGCACGGGCAAGTGTGAGGAAAAAAATAGCCAGGCCTCTATTCCTCTATCTGGAAATACAACAAACAATTGGTGTGGGATAAGATGCAAAGGCCTTCATCTTCACTGCCGAATTTCAGAGTCTCTGCTCAGAGCCAGCACTGAAAAAACCGATGAAGGAAGTAAACCATCTGTTCTGGGCTCCTCCTCAACCTTCCAGTTACAGCCTAAATGTTTCTTTGTGATCATCTTATCTGAAAAGGTTCTTCTCAGTTATTTTCTATTAGAAAGCACTCTGTAAATCCCATTACACTTTCTCAGTGTTTTATTATTATTATTATTATTTTGAATGTAGTTATTCTATACATTTTTATTGTTTATCTTGTCCCACTAAACTGCATGTTCCCTGGGGATATGAGTAATGCCTCTTCCATTTACCACTTTCCTTCCATTGTTTCACTCCAAGCTTGGCCCATAATATGTACTAACAATATTTTTTAGTTAATGAATGTCCTTTTCACTCTTTACTTACTACTTCCTGGTAATCCCTAGTTACTTCTCACATTCACTAGGTGATAACTTAGTTCCTTTATGCTACCAAGTAGAAATACAGACACACACACACACACACACACACACACACACCCATATATGATGATTATGCTACACAACTATATTTTCCCTAAAGGTGAGCTGAATGTTTAGTCAAAATACACAGTAGGCAGGTTGAATATTATCCCTCAGAAAGTCATGTCTATCTGGAACTCAGGCTGCTACCTGATATGGAAACAGGGTATTAGCATATGTAATTAGTTAAGTTAAAAAGAGGTCATACTGGATTACAATGTACCCTAATCCAATGACTGGTGTCCTTATAAGAATAGAAATTAGAAACATATAGAGACATGGGAGAAAGAATGTCATGTGAAGAAGGGTAGAGAGACTGGATATACAAGGCAAGGAACACTAAGGCTTCCTGACAATCATCACAAGCAAAAAAGAGGCAAAAAAAAGATTCTTCAATAGAGCTTTCAGTGAGAGTATGGCCCTGCTGACACCCTGATTTCAGACTTCTAGCCTCTGGAACTGAGGGACAATAAATTTCTGTTATTCTAAGTCCACCTGGTTTTTGGTAATTTGCTATGGAAGCATATAAAATGAAAACAGATGCTTTGTATAGATAGTTGTAAAACTGAGCTAATGTACTCAGATATACCCTCCCCAGGTAAGCCTATAAACCTATCACAATAATGGCCCTGTGAGTCAACTGTACAGAAACTGACCACCTTGGAAAGTTTTGATAAAAAGTCCCCAGCCAACCAACTTATTAAATAGGGGTTGACAACTTATTTGACATCCCTCTCAGACTATTTGCATTTTAATAGGATACTTAGTCATTCACTATTCATGGACCCATTTTTTCACAAGGGTTTACTGAGTGCATACTGTCAAGCCAGAGGTCTATTTTAGGACACAGAAGCAGCTTTCTCTGAATGTTTCAAATCACACCCTGGAAATCTTCACCTACTTATTCAATGAACTCAAAGAACTTAATGGATATCCCTCCTGGGAATTCCAACAACATGTATATCTTCTATTAAAGAAGAATATGGCCCTGGTCGGGTGGCTCAGTTGGTTAAAGCATTGCCCAACATGCCAAGGTTTTCAGGTTTGAGCTCCAGTTAGGGCACAAACAAGAAGCAACCAATGAATACACAAATAAATGGAACAATAAATCAATTTCTCTTGTCCTCTTTCTCAAATCAATAAATAAAAATTTTAAAGAAGAATATGCTCTGTCTGAAAAAGTTATTGTCTGAAAAAGTTATTCTCTGTGTGAGCACAATCCTGGGAGATATAAACACAGAGGAAGGAGGAGGGAGAGTCACCAGTCACATAACCAGTCAAGCAGGATTAGGCTTATCAGTGCTGGAGGATCTCACAAGACATTCTGTCCTGGCTTTGCTCCTAGCTCTCTGGCCTCTTGTTTTCCACCTCTTTAAAATGCCCATCTTCCTCTGTCCATTTGGAAATGTTTATATTACTATTTTGTCCTGATCCTTCTTCTCATCTCATTCACATATTCTCCCTGGATTTTTGCATCCAGTTCCATTGGTCTCAATAACAATGCAATATATACCAACATCCCCCAATCTTTACTCTAAACCAGAACTTCTTCCTAAGTCATACACCATTAAATCCAACTGCTTACTAGATAGCTCCCCTTGGATATTCCACAAATATCTCAAATTCACCATTTCTAAAACCCAACCAATTGCCTTCACTCGCAAATCTGCTCTTTTATCACTGTGTTCCTTAAGTGAGAAACTTCCATAATGAGCTTAGTAATGTTTAGCATTGTACTTCCTTTATTTGTCCTAAATTTAGTAGTTTGATCTTCAAAGACAACCCAAATTCTAGTTCTTTCTAATTTGGTGATACATTTTTGTATCAATGATAGGTCATTGATCCATCATTTCTCTTTTCAACTATAATCTTAATTTCCAGAGCCCACCTCCATTTTTTGAGGGCTTTACTAATTACTTATGTCTTCTCCAATTCTTATGTAAAAGTCTAGGAATAACTTAAATTTCTAACAGCAGTGTCTGGTTACCCAAATCATGATATGTTAATAAGATGAAATATTAAAAATAATGTTATAGATGAATATTTAATAATATAATAATTGTTTGTTTTAATTTTATAAAAAGCAGGTTTTAAAACTATACATGGAGCATGGAGATCAATTTTTTAAAAAAAATGCATGACCCCAATACCAAATAATATTGCAGACTGAACAGCAGATCGCTTTACTCATTCTTGTAAACTAAAATGACAATTGCTTGAAGAAAATAAAGAGGATGATAAGAGAGTGAGTATAGGTGGCAACCTAAGAAATGAGTCAAGGGAAGACCTCTCTGAGATCTGTTATCAAACAGGAAGAGAATGGGCTGATTGTGTGAAGAAAAGGATAGAGAGAGAATTATATCAGGTCTAGGGAACAAGTGCAAAGGCCCAGTTAGAGTTAGGAAAGAGCTTATTGTTTTTGAGAAATAAGAACTAGGAAAAGCTTTTGATGGATTTTATGTTGGTTAGTGATATGAGCAGATTCTTACTTTTACCTCTTGCTATATAAGAAAACCTATTGCAGCATGGCAAGAAAGGCAGCATGTGACCAGCGATGAAGCCATTCCTATTGTCCAAGTGAGACATTATTTAGTTTGCACTAGAGAGTGGCTATTGAGCTGGGAGAAATTGGAGATATAGTTTAGTGTTATAATTTGGTGATATATGGAGATGGCTGGAGTTTATATTTAAATATATCATGGTGGTATATCCTACTTGGTCAAGAGGACTTCGATTTGAATGTTGACATAATAAAATCAAGCATGATTTTATTTTTTTATTTAATAAATCTTTATTATTCAGGTTATTATAGTTGTTCCTCTTCCCTCCCCCCATAACTCCCCTCCACCTGGTTCTCACCTCACCTCATACCCTTACCCACCCCCTGTTGTCCTGACCTATAGGTATAAGATTTTAGTCCAATCTCTTCCCATACCCCCCATATACTCCTCCCCTAAAATTGTCAGCCTGCTCCCATTCCATGCCCCTGATTCTATCATATTCACCATTTTATTCTCTTCATCAGATTTTTTATCCATTTGATTTTTAGATTAACTTGTAGATAGATATATATTTTTGTCACTTTGTTGTTCATAATTTTTTAACTTACCTTTTTCTTCCTCTTCTTTTCCCCCTTTGACTCTATTTATTTATTTATTTGTTTATTTATAATTTAATAAGTCTTTATTGTTCCAATTGTTCTTCATTTTTCCCCCATAGCTTCCCTCTACCCGGTTCCCACCCCACCCTCTGCTCTTACCCACCTCCTCGCTGTTGTCCTCATCAATAGGTGTACAATTTTTGTCCAGTACCTTCCCACACCCTCTACACTCCTTTCCCCCCAAGAATTGTCAGTCCACTCCCCTTCTATACCCCTGATTCTATTATGTTCACCAGTTTATTCTGTTCATCAGATTTTTTTATTCACTTGATTTTTAGATTTACTTGTAGATAGATATGTATTTGTTGATAGGTATGTTCATATTTTTATCTTTACCTTTTTCTTCTTCCTCTTCTTAAAGAATACCTTTCAGCATTTCATGTAATACTGGTTTGGTGGTAATGAACTCCTTTAGCTTTTTTTTATCTGTGAAGCTTTTTATCTGCCCTTCAATTCTGAATGATAGCTTTGCTGGGTAGAGTAATCTTGGTTGTAGGTTCTTGCTATTCATCACTTTGAATATTTCTTGCCACTCTCATCTGGCCTGCATAGTTTATGTTAAAAAAATCAGCTGACAGTCATATGGGTGCTGCCTTGTAGGTAACTGTTTTTTTCTTGCTGCTTTTAATATTCTTATCTTTGTCTTTTGCCCTTGTCATTTTAATTATGATGTGTCTTGGTGTGGTCCTCTTTGGATTCCTTTTGTTTGGGGTTCTCTGCACTTCCTGGACTTGTAAGTCTATTTCTTTCACCAGGTGGGGGAAGTTTTCTGTCATTATTTCTTCAAATAGGTTTTTAATATCTTGCTCTCTCTCTTCTTCTGGACCCCATAATTCTGATGTTGCTTTGCTTGAAGTTGCCTCAGTGGCTCCTTACACTATCTTCATATTTTTGTATTCTTTTTGCTTTTTGCTTTTCTGATTGGGTGTTTTCTGCTTCTTTGTATTTCAAATCTTTGACTTGATTCTTGTGATCCTCTAGTCTGCTGTTAGCTCTCTGTATAATATTTTTATTTCAATTAGTGTATGCTTAATTTCTAGTTTGTCCTTTTCATATCCTTGAGAGTCTTGCTAAATTTATCCATATTTTCTAGAAAATTCTTGAAAAGCCTTATAACCATCGTTTTGAACTCTATATCCAGTCATTTGCTTTCCTCCATTTCTTTCATTTGTGATCTGTTTCTTTGTCTCTGCATTTTGGCTGCTTCCCTGAGTTGATAGAGTGGCTTTGTGTGCTAAGTGTCCTACAGGACCCAGTGGCTCAGCCTTTTCAGTTGCCTGAGGTAGAAACTCTTGGTGCACCCCTTTGTGGGCGGTGTGCACAGTCTTGTTGTAGTTAAGCCTTGATTTTGTTGGTATCACTGGGGGGAATTGACCTTCAGACTATGAGGATCAGCTGTGTCTATGCCAGGAGAACTTCTGTGCTGGAGACACCCTTATGAGACAATTCCTGCAAAAGCCTCCGTGCTCAGCTTGGATTGGGTGGAGTCTCAGGACAGAGCAGACAGCATTGGTTCCCATCAGCCCTTCCCTTATAGGATCCTGCGTCTCAGTGTCTTCAGTAATCACTACAAGCACTGCCCTTGAGTTTCACCTGCTACCTGATAGTCCAGTTTCTTCCCATATGAGTCTGGTCTCCAGAGTCTCTCCTGAAACTGGAGTTCAGAACAGTCAGAAGCTTTTGTCTCCCTTCTGCTTGAGAAAACCAGCCACTCACTCAGTTGCCAGTCCTCTCCACACGCATGTCTTGCTGCCTTCTGCAGTTCCTCTGAGTCTCAGTGTGCTTTTCTCTTTCCTGACAGTCCAGTTTCACCCTATATGAGTCTGGGTCCCCAGAGTCTCACCTGGAACTGGAGTTCAGTGCAGTCAGGAGTTTTGTCTTCCTCCAGATTGAAAAAGCCAGCTACACACTCAGTTGCCAGTCCTCTACATGCACATCTCAGTATCTCTGCCTCCTGTAGTTCCTATGGGTCTCAGTGTGCTTTTCTCTTTCCTTCTGGTTGTGGAATTTCCACTCAGCCAGCCTTGCTGTGGTTCTGGATGATGTTATTTTTGTCTTTTAGTTGTAGTTTTGAAATTATTGTGCAAGGCAGCAGTTTAGGTGTTTACCTATGCTGCCATCATGGTTTCTCTCCCAATTCTCTTCTTCCTATTCTTAAAGAATACTCATAAGCATTTTATATTGGGTTTAGTAGCAATGAATTCCTTTAACTTGTCTGTGAAGCTCTTTATCTGACCTTCAATTCTAAATGACAGCTTTGCTGGATAGAGTAATCTTGGTTGTAGGTTCTTATTATTCATCACTTTGATGTTATTTCTTGCCACTCCCATCTGGCCTGCATAGTTTCTGTTGAGAAATCAGCTAACAATCATATGAGTACTCCCTTGTAGGTAACTAACTGTTTTTCTTTTGCTGCTTTCAAGATTCTCTCTTTGTCTTTTGCCCTTGGCATTTTAATTATGATGTGTCTTAGTGTGGCCCTCTTTGGATTCCTTGTGTTTGGGGTTCTCTGTGCTTCTTGGACTTGTAACTCTATTTCTTTCACCAGGTAGGGGAAGTTTTCTGACATTAAATAGGTTTTCAATATCTTGCTTCCTCTCTCTTGTTCTGGCAGCCCCATAATTTGGATGCTGGTATGCTTGAGGTTGTCCCAGAGGCTCCTTACACTATCTTCATATTTTGGGGTTCTTTTTTTTTCTAGTTGAGTGCTTTTTGCTTCTTTATATTAACTTGATTCTTGCAATCCTCTAGTCTACTATTGAATCTCTGTATATTATTCTTTATTTCAGTCAGTGTATGCTTAATTTCTGATTGGTCCTTTTTTATATCCTTGAGGGATTCACTAAATTTCTTGGAGGTTTCTAGAAGATTATTGAGTAACCTTATAATTGTGGTTTGAATGCTATATCCAATAGAATTTCTTTACTTTTCTCCATTTCTTTCATTTGTGACATGGTTCTTTGTCTCTGCATTTTAGCTGCTTCTTTATGTTGATAGAGTGGCCTTGTGTGCTGGGGGTCCTATATGGCCCAGTGCCTCAGCCTCTCCAATTACCTGGTGGACAATCCCTTAGATTTGCATCCCTTTGTTGGCTGTGTGCACACTCTTGTTATAGTTAAGCCTTGATTGCTGTTGGTATCACTGGAGGAACTGACCTCCAGGCCAATTGGCTATGATGACCAGCTGTGTCAATAATGGAAAAACTGCTGTGCAGGAGACATCCTTAGCGGGCAGGACTTGTTTCAGTGGGGCTTTGATACTCACTGAATCTGCCCCTTGAGTGTGTCACTTATGGATGTGTAGCATTGTAATCCGATATGGTCTCACTCTGACCATTAGGTACACTGGCTCTTGGATCTCCAAGAAGGTGCAAAGTCAGTCACTTTCTGAGGCTACCCAGCAGAAGCTAGAGAGATCTTCAGATTTCTCCTCTTTGTTTGCGATTTGGAAGTACCCAGATGAGGTCCAGCTGTGAAGCAATGTAGGCTGCTGCTGTAGGCCTTCTTTTGAAACCTTTGGAATTCTCTGACCCAGCTGCAGTTTGTTAGGTTTTAGATTGCAAGAGGGACAGGCCCTTAATATGCAAAATTTGCTGTGCACAGCTTGGGTGGAGTTGTAAATTAGGTGGGGCGGGGTCTCAGGGAACCACCAGGGCAGAGCAAATAGCAATGGCTGCCAGACAGCCCTGCCCCAAAGAGGTCCCTGGGTCTCTGTGTCCTGTGGCCCCATGCAGGAGCAATGATCACTGTGAGCACCTCTGAGAGAAAGCCACCCTCATGTTCCTGCCTGATGCCAGACTGTCTAGTTTCTCCCCTTATGAGTCTGGGTCCCCAGAGTCTTACCAGGAACTGGGATTCAGAGCAATCAGGAGCTTGTATCTGCCTCCTATTGAAAACAAAACAAACAAACAAACAAAAAACAGCAGCATACCCAATTGCCAGCCCATTTTGCACGTGCCTCTGTACCTCCACACTTCTGCACCTCTGCACTTCCTATCAGTCTCAATGTACTTTTTTCTTTCCTTCTAGTTGTAGAACTCCCTCTCAACCAGCTTTTCCATGGTTCTGGATGATATTTGTTTTGTCTTTTAGTTGGAGTTTTGATGTGTTTGTGAGAGGCAGCAAGTAACAGGTGTTTACCTATACTGCCATTTTGGTTGTTCTCTCAAGCATGTTTTTAAGTTAAGCAATGTAGTGAAGCCTGTGCCATTTACTAAGATAATATTTGCATACTTAGGATATTTATTATGATTAAACATAAATGACATGCCCTTAGGTAGGGGCAAAGCAGTACTTAACAATTACATCACTCACTCTATGTCTAGATGTATAGACTACAAATTACCTGCAATTTTCTAGTTCAGAGAAGACTTGTTTGAAAGGAAATTAATTATGAAAGTAAGTACCCATGATTTTAAAAGGAGGGTGTAACAATAACTTTAAAAATCTGTTTTAATACAACCTGCCTCACTACTTTATAAAGATAACTTATCTTTGGAAGGTGATGGGTCATTTTGCAAAAGGAGCTTAGGTCTTCTGTAGTAAAGGTCCCGACTTACTGACTTTTGCTCCTTGGGAATCAAAGATAAGTAGACTTAGAAAGGTGGACAATATGGTCCTGCCCAAAGTTCAGGAGCTGAAACTATCAAGGAAGCCCCTGGAATAACCTTGAGGAAAAGACAAGTGGAGGGTGGTCCCAGGCTACACTTGTGGAATGATTTCCATAGTATGTGACTAAGGCTAGCCATGATGATGTAGTGAAGTGACACACAGAAAGTTTTGTTGTGATGAACAATGGCAGAATAACTGAGTGCAAACTAAGAGGGCTAAAAGTTCAAAATTCACGTTCAAATCCCCATTGTGAGGCATCCAGACCAGCAACAACATCAAAGTGAGTAGATAGGCATGTGCTAGACTTTGGACGCAGTATTCACAGTGACATGAGACACCAGTCAGAAGCAATGGCAATCCTGAGTTGATTAATCATTCCACATCTCTTTATAGACAGCACTGGGAGGAAAGGCCTTGCCCATCAATATATCCTCTAATTTAAGTAAGTTTTCCCCTGGTATTCTTGATAAGTTGGCCAGGACAAAAGAGAGGGAAAATTGTCTAGGTGAGTGGAGAAAGCTTCCAAAAGGTTAAATTCACTTTCAATGACAATGGGTTTCTCAGATATCTCATGTCAAACTAGTTCCAAACCTACATACAGCCGAGACCAGACTCTCTTCACCTGAGTACAAACACCTTGCATTTCTGGAAGAGTCACTGTAAAATCTTTACAATATGTGTTAATGTTTCACCAGATAGAAGTCTTTGTTTTTTAGGATCTTAGTTGTACTTTACTGACAAGTTTTAATTCACTTTTAAGATGTAAATAACCATTTATATTATTCTCAAAAATCTCTCTCTTAAAAGTTTCCAAATGTCTAAACTTTCTCCTATGAAAAAATAAGCCCTTTTTCAGGAAAGAGGAAAAAATGTACCTTTCCATAATACATGACATGAGTCATGGAAAGGGCTTGAATAATTTGTAGACATGTTGTTATTGAGTCATCACAAATGATACAAAACCACTTGAATACTGATGAAATTAAACTCTTTAAAATCTGTAAGAAATAAAAATAATGCTATTTTTATATTTCACAAAGATCAACTTCAATTTTACCCTAGAAGAGACACTACAGCTAAACAGCAATAATTCTCATTCATTGCTTAGGAAGCTTGTCCCCCAAGAAGCCAAATAAGATCTACAGCAAAGAGAGAATCTGTGATATAACATGGACTTAAATACAAGTGTTATCTCTCATTGTTCAATATATTCCTTCCCTTCACAATAGGTAAGATACTATATTTTAAAACAAACTGGCCAGATTGTGCCTAAAATACTCAAGGACTTGTAAATCTAAAGGCTTTAAGTAATATGACTGATGGGTTTGATGGTACATTGGAATGCTGGTGATTTATTATATAATTTAAGTGCCCATCTGTGCAGCTGGGCAAAAACTTAGCTGATGAAAATATCAGCTGTCCAGCTGTTTTCTCTATTCAGCAGAGGTCATGTGGATTGCTTCTCTGGCTGCCATCACCACTCCAACAACCTCATGTCTGTCAGAAGGACTCTTCGTCTCCATACTCTCCTGAAATAGCAAGGTCAACAACACTGGTCCTTAATTCTGAAGATCCCAGCTACTTTTCAGGCTACTTGCAATTTAATGAGCTTTGACAGTGGTTAAAGAAGCCATTCTCTCAAACTTGTGTCACTGTGTCTCACTTCCCAGCTAGCTAGCCTGGGACAGAGGAGTTATGGTCTGACTTTTAAAAAAAGAAAAAAATGAATTATACAGTACTAAAATCTGTTATACAACATTACTTTTAAACCTTCCAGGTGCTGCTCAACTACTTTAGCCATTCTCCATGGCTCTGAGACCATTGACAAGTTTGGTGACCTTAAGAAGTAGAACATCAAACTAAGAGATAATTTCTAGTGGACCTTGCTTTTGTTTTAATATGATTTACTTGAGCAATATAGACCTCAGCAACCCCATTTCCTAGCCTTCCCATTGAGAAGTTTCACACTAAGTGGCAGGTGTTGAGTAAGTAGTCATTTTCAGATATAAACAGGAAAGAGTTATTGACTGGTAATAGGACCAGATGAAGGGCTTGCAAATATATAAGGTGCTATAGACCCAGTGGGTATTCAAATTTTTTACATTTATTTATTGCCTTTAATAGTGATTTGAACACACAATGGACAATTGAAGAACTAAGATCAGGAAGGCAGCCAATTCATAGCTACTAACCCTTTCAAATGCCTTTCAGACCTTAAGTAGCCATTCTGACCTAAGTTCAAAAAGTACAACAATAACCTCAAATCAGTATTGTGGGGAAGAAAAGAGAGAGGGAATTAATAAATTTCCCAATCTGATCTTTGATCTCCTACTCCATCATCTCAGATGGCTGCCAAGGGCCAGTTAATTCGTCTGGTTGACACACTCTAGTTTTAAGTTCTGATTTTTTAATTTGTGATAAGAAAAGATAACATAAAACCCACCCTTTTAATGAAGTTTTGTGTACAAAGAAATATTAACTACTAAGGCCCAGTGCACAAATTCGTGAATATGTGGGGCCCCCAGGTCTGGTAGGCAATCAGGGCTGGGCTAATCAGGGCCTGATAGCTGGAGGGAAGGACAGGGCATGGGAGGTTGCCCAATAGCCTCAAGGAGGGAGCCAGCCCTCCACACCCCTGGGAAAAAGACTGCATCTGCCACCACCCACCCCCATTTCCCATCCCAGCCCAGGGTTGGAAAGCCCCAGCA
>JAAGEH010000286.1:14411279-14482853 GCA_011751065.1 Lasiurus cinereus | reverse complement strand
TTTCTTTCTTTCTTTCTTTCTTTCTTTCTTTCTTTCTTTCTTTCTTTCTTTCTTTCTTTCTTTCTTTTTTTTAAATGGAAGTGGCCTGAGCCTCTCCTGATATTTGAGAGTCCCCAGGAATAAACATTGTTAAGTTTATGTGTTAGGTAGTTGCTTTTAAATTGTGTTGCTAAGCCATGCTTTGAGAGTTCAGAGGAACTCCCTCAGGGACCACTTTAGAAAGGATGGGAAAAAAGGATTTGAGCTGAGCCTATGAGCCTGTGGACCTACAACCCCATCCCTACCCCAAGTCCAAGCTTTTATTCATTTCATTTATTGGCACAAGTAAGGCTTTATTTGGAAAAATAAATAAAGGCAGTATTTTAACTTTTTCCCTTAGAAAGTAAATTGTGAAAATTACATGCTAAGAAATAAAGAGAAAATGAATTACAGATTAACCATGAAGACTTAGCTGAGGTGGGATAGTGGAAATTGGCAGCAGGCCAGATCAGCATGGTCCTATTGGCAGGCCAAGTGTAAGAGGAGATTAAGGAGAACTGGGAGTCTGGAGAGAGAGTGTGGAGGAAGGTGAATGACATAATTTGAGCGTGGAGTCCAGATTTCAGTCACTAACTGGCCCTAAAGCTTAGATAGGACATTTAACCTCTTTGGGCCTGTTTTCTCTTTTGCAAAATAAGGTCATTGGTCAAAATGTGTCCAATCTCTAAAGTCTAAAGACTTTGGGTCCTGCTCAAAGATTCTGTGATTCTAGGGAGCTAATGCAGCAGTGTAGGTGACTGACATTGATTTTCCAGGCTATACATATTATTCATTATGATTAGAGAAAGCTCATTGTTTGCAGGGTGTGAAAGCCAGAAGGGAGAGGTGAAATGTTTAGGAGTTTGACTTTGGGAGTATAGAGTACTTAGCTTGAATAATGCCTGTTAAGTTAATTATGCAAAGAGGCCATTATATAGAGATGGCTCTAATGCTATGATGCCCTACGTAAGTATATAAAAATCTAGGCTTATAAATGCCTCACGGTTATGAAATTGAAACCTAAGAACAGCCAATTACAAACACCCAACAAAGCTTCAAACTATAGTTTATCAATCATTTCCTTATACTTTGCTTCTACCTTATTGTATAGAAATATCTCGCTGAGTTCCTGTCCATGGAGAACTCCTAAATAATTCTGGTGTGGTGTGGCTTGATTTGAATTACTTTTTGCTCAAGTAAACTCTCAAAATTAGTAATATGTCTCAGTTTATCTTTTAACATAGCTAATATGGTCTGTACATAAAGTACTGATATTTACTAAGGACTTTACCCATCATACAGCATTTCATTCTGACATTGCCATCAGGAAAGTACAATTGTTATTCTCATTTTAAACTTGAGGAAGACAGACACCCAGTGAGTGTCCTTTTAAGAAGATAATGTTAATAGTATTGACAATGTTAGTGCTGGTTGAAGAGAATTTGCCTTTGAAATGCACATTAATAAACCAAATTTAGTATTTTAACAGTTCTACCATACTGTTCTTATATAATTCTACTGAAAGTTCTACTGTTAAAAAGAAACTATGAAAAAAATGGAAACATTTGAATTCTGCTCTATCAATTAAGTGTGTGTGTAGGTGGTAGAAATGTCCAAAATACTTCACATTTTTTCTTCTTGATGGCAACTTATAAGTTATGAAAAAATATAGTGATAATATCTTATACCTATTTGTAAAATATTTAAGACTACAAAGTACCTTCCTTCATAGATATTATCTCAGTTAATCTTATGATTACACAAATATGATTGTCCCCATTTTAGAGGGACAATTTAACTTTTATAAACCCCACTTGACCACTTGAGGTTTATAAAAGTTAAATTTTTTGTCCAGGGGTCATGTGACTAGCAAGTGGAACCAAAGTCAGTCTTCAGACTCCACGTCCAATGCATTTTCCATTATTTATTATACTACAATCTACTTTATCAAAATTCACATTTTATATCATAGTAAAATATAGTAGGTATTACCTGCTAGAATAGAATTGGTTAGTTTTGTCATCTAGAGGAGGAAACTATGTCCTTTCCAAAGATTTGATTGCAAGTAGTAACAATTACAATATTAATATTGTGATAGATAATGATTAATAATATGGCTTACACTTAAAAGAGGCAAATAAAAATAAACCCAAATGTAAGCTATTTTATAATTTAGGACTGTGAGCACAGTTAGATGCACTTCTTAGTGAATGTAGAATTGGGTTATCTTTGATATTTTAATGTTTTGGGGATTGTAAACTTACTCATTATGAGTCAGCCCAAGAGCATCATTGGTTTATGGTTAAACCTCTGGTAGTTATGATATTTAAAGAGCTTAATTTTCTTGATCTCAGGGAGAAATTATATACATGTTCTTTAGACCCATACAGATCTGGGATTTTCTCTAGTTCTAAAGCTAACTACCTGTGTGACCTTGAGGAAATACGTTAACCTCTGCTTCTAACTTTCCTTAACTATAAATGAGGTAATCATTCCTGTATCAATGAATTGGCTTGAAAGTATGAACAAAGGATAGAGCAAAGGATTAGCACTAAAAATAAAAACTAAAAAAATTAAAATTAGTTCTTTTCCTTGAGAGATTTGCAAGTGCTATTCTATTGGGCTTCACATATCAAAACAAAACAAAAAACAACAACAATAACACCTTTACCTCTACTGATATCTGACATTAAAGAGAAGCCTATTTACTGACCTAGGTTTCTCTCTCACATCGATGTTTCTCTCTTTTTCCCCTCTCTACAAAATCAATGGCATATCCTCAGGTGAGGATTAAAAAAAAAAAAAAAGCAAAAGAGAGGGCTACTTAGTACCTCTCCTATATCTGTTCACAACCAGGAACTTGGTAGGTGCCCAATAAATGTTAGTTGAATTAAACTGAAATCAAATTACTCCTTCTCCCTGGGTCTCAGATGTTTAATTAGAAGCCTGCCATAGCCCAATTCTCATCAACTAGTATTCAGCCAATATATAAAAGAACATTGTCCTTGTAGCATCCCTCTTTCATCTCCAGGCCCCGCTATTTTTGTCATGGTTCATTCCAGCTGAACTAAAATTTCCTCAAACATGACTGGAGCAATGGGCCAAATCTAATAAGATTAAATTTAATAGGGATAAATGTAAAGACTTATACTTCAGTCCAAAAAGAATCTTGTACAAGTACTAGATAGGGAATATGGAGATTAGCAGCAACATGTGTGAAAAAGACTTAAGGGTTTTAGTTGATATTAAGCTCAATTAGTCAACAGTGTGCTTTTGTTAACAGGAAAGTTGATGTGAACTGAGCCTGCATTAACTCCTGCTCAAGCCTGGTGATGACTCCACTACTCAAGTTCCTTAGATTTAGCAGAGTCTCTAGAATGGCTCATTACATTTCAGATGACGGTCCCATCCCTGGAGCGTTAGCCTTTCTAGGGTAAGACTTGAGAATTCACATTTCTAACAAGTTCCTAGGTTGGTGTTAATGTTTGGTCCCTGCATCACACTTGAGAACCATTGCCTTCCTCCAGTCAGGTAACACTGAAACCACTAGTAACAGTAAAAGACAAGAGTAACATCAGTAAAATTAATATTGTTAACATTTATTAAGGATGTATTATAGGCTAGAAGTTCTACCAAACATGTCACACAGAATTAATAGTAGTATAATGACAGCAGTAATTATATTAATAACCACCACCCAAGTAGTACTTACTATGTGTCAATATTTTTTCCATGGGCTTTACATATTTAACTCTTACAACAATCCTATGAGGCATATATTACCACTAGAAACTCTGTGCATGAAATTTGTGCATGGGGATGGAAGGGGGGGCGAGGGGTCCCTCAGCCCAGCATACATCCTCTCACAATCTGGGACTGCTAGCTCCTAACCACTCATCTGTCTGTCTGATGCCCCTAACCATCTCTGCCTGCCTGATTGCCCCTAACTGCCTCTGCCTCTGCCTCCGCTGCTGCGGCTTTGTCTAGAAGTACGTTTGGAATGATGTCCAGAAGGTTGTTAGCTGTCTGGTCTAATTAGCATATTATGCTTTTATTATTATAGATATACTAGAGGCCCTGGGCACTAATTCATGCACCAGTGGGGTCCCTCGGTCTGGCCTGTGGGATCAGGCTAAAATTAGCTCTCCAACATCATCCCCTGAGGGGTCCAGATTGCAAGAGGGTACAGGCCAGGCTGAGGGATGCAGTGATGCACGATTGGGGCCTGCAGGAAGGCTCCAGGGTGTGTCCAACCAATCAGTCCCAATCAGCCAGATCCCAGCAGCTAATCTACTGGTTGGAGCATCTGCCCCCTGTTGGTCAGTGTACATCATAGCAAGCAGTTGAGTGACCTTATCATATCATTATCATATTACACTATGATTGGTTGAATGGTCGACTAGACGACTGGATACTTAGCATATTAGGCTTTTTTTATACAAGATATTCCCTCCTTATCTGCAGTTTCACATTTCCAGGATTTTAGTTATCTGAGGTCAGAAAATGTCAAACAAAAACAAACAATTCATAAGTTCTCAATTTCACACTATTCTGAGTAGCTCCTCCATCCTACCTGGGATATAAATCATCCCTTTTTTCCAGTGTATCCATGCTATATATGTAGTAAAATAAGATATTTTGAGACAGAGAGATAACACATTCATGTAAATTTTATTATAGTATCTACAATATAAGAGCATAATATGCTAATTAGACCAGACAGCCAAATGACCTCCTGGACATCCTTTGGACAAAGCCTTGGCTGAGGCAGAAGAGTTAGCGGCAATCAGGCAGACAGGCGAGGAGTTAGTGGTGATCAGGCTCAGGGACATCGGGCTATGCCCCCTGCCCAGAGGGGATTGATGGGGGTGGGGCAGAGTGGTTAGGGGTGATGAGTCAGACAGGTGAGTGGTTAAGTGCGATCAGGGAGGCAGGTGAGTGGTTAGGGGCAATCAGGCAGACAGGCAAGCAAGCGGTTAGCAGCCAGCAGTCTTAGATTGCAAGAGGATGCAGGCCAGGCTGAAGGACACCCCTACCCCCTGTGCACAAACTTCGTGCACCATGCCTCTAGTATTATTATAATTGCTCTATTTTATGATTAGTTACTGTTGTTAATCTCTTAGTTATAAATATAACTTTATCACAGGTATGTATGTATGTAAAGGGAAAAAAAATAGTATATATATATATATATATATAGAGTTTGGTACTGCCTGCAATTTGAGGCATCCACAGTGGGTGTTGGAACATATCCCACACAGTTAAGGGGAAACTACTGTACTCATTTTTTTTAAGACAAATAAATAGCTCACAAGAATCATGGCTAGAATTTGGATTTATGTATGCTGATAACAGCTCCTGTGATACCATGAGGCTCCCCTGGAGACACGATTTAAGTAAAGATTGAGTTTAGAGAAGAATTAAGAAAGAATCAAGCAATATTTGATAATGAATGAATAAATTAAATATGGTATATCTATATTATAGACTAATAGTCAGCAATAAAGATGAACTAAACTATTGAAAACAATATGCAACAACATGAATGAATCTCAAGATAATTATGGTGAGTCAAAGCAGCCAGACAGAAAGAACTTAGAAAATGCTAATGAATCTACAGTGACAGAAAGCAATTGCCTTGGTATGGTGGGAAAGGAACCTTGAGAAGATGTGGGAAGGGAGAATTAAAAATAGACACAAGGAACTTTTGGGGGGTGATAGTTCACACTCTGATAGTGGTGAAGCTTTCAAGGGTGATTAAATACATTTAAATTTATAAAAATTTACACTTATGTAAAGTTTCTTATATTTATTATAGTATAATAAAGATATAAAAACAAGTTTGGGTTTAAATATGTTAAGTAAAATTCATGAATCCTGTGAAGTAGACCACTATTATTATTTACTAATAACAGATTGATAATTGTGTTCATACCTAAAGAACAGATAATTTGGATAAACCAATATCTTCAGCATATCCAATCAATGTATACCCCAATGTCATACCAACTTCTGAGTAGAAATAGCAGTTAAACAATAACTTAGAAAACCTAACTCAGTGGAAAAATTTATTACTATTAGTAAATTCTAATTCATTAAAAAAACAATTGGTCCTCAAGAGGTCACAGATTCTAAAAATTAAAATAATCTATATAATAGAGGAATATGCAAATTAACCAGGACAGTGTAATGTCACAACTGAACAGTAGGGACCTGAGGCTGCATGGCGTCTGGCCAGGGCGAAGGACCTCAGGCTGTGCCCCCTCCCTGTGGGGCTTGACTGGGAGACCTCAAGCCACACCCCCCACCCCAGCACCAGGCTTAGGGATATCAGGCTGCACCCCCATCCAGAGGGGATCAACAGGGGTGGGGCCGGCCAGGTCTGGGTCTCACCCAATGAGGGTGGGGCCAGCCAGGTCTGGGTCTCCTATGTTTTTGAAACACATGCAGGTAGTGGGTGGGGACTCGACTCTAGGTCCCGAGGCACACCCCAGACTCTGACAGGAGGGAGATTTTCATATACATTTTACCAACTTTTTAAATCTCTGACACTTTCATTTATATAGAGAAAGGGAAAACAGCAATATTAAAAGATTTTCTCTAATTAATTTCCTTTTTTAAAAATATATCTTATTGGGTTTTTTTTACAGAGAGGAAGAGAGAGGGATAGAGTTAGAAACATCAATGAGAGAGAAACATCGATCAGCTGCCTACTGATGCTGCCTACTGGGGATGTGCCCAAAACCAAAGTACATGCCCTTGATCAGAATCGAACCTGGGACCTTTCAGTCTGCAATCCGATGCTCTATCCACTGAGCCAAACTGGCTAGGGTTAATTAATTCCCTTTTAATGTGCATGAATTTTGTGCACTGGGCCACTAGTACTTAAATATAATCACAACAGTAATAGCATAGTAGTAGTAATAGCTTCTTATTAAATTCCCCATTAAAAGAAAACAATTCAAAAAACTTTGGCACTTTCCTTCCAAAATTAGCAGAATAGATAGGATTATTAACAGGAAAGATAGGATTATTCCATTTTATAGACATTAATATTTAAGTTGCCCCCAAAATGCCTTTTTTAAACTTTTTTTACTTAACTGTTTTTGATAACAAGGATCACAATATGTGCTTTGCTCAGTATCATAAGTTGTCTTGAAATCCAGTTAATTGTACTAGTTTGTCATAGGAGTTTAGTAATAATTTTTAAAGACATTAATTAGGAAAATTATACTAAAATTCATTCACACAGCACATGTGTTTTTAGGACGTGGAAGAAATATGACAGGGAGCAAAGATTTCTAATCAAATTTGGAAACACTCCTATAGAACTATTCTTGTAATTTTTCAGGTTTACTAATATATGCTGTTCTCAAATTAATTGTGACTTAGTAGATACATGAAACCCACTTGGCTCAGGAATACAAAACTGCATGTACACCAGAGGTGGGTCACGTACCCACTACATTTTTATATTAATTTCAAGAGAAACTGTAAGTTGTTCAATTCTCTCACTCTGTTCCCAGGGAGAATAGAGTAATACAAGTCAAGGATATAGCTGAGCCTCCAAGATAAAGAGAGAAGAGGAGTCGAGTTTGGGGCAGGAGGTGTGAAGAAGACAAGTTCTCTAACTCGTGAAGATATATTCTCATTCTTGTATTGCTGAGGGAGTGAAATGGGAAAGAGGGGAAAAACCTAGAAGGGACTATTCAGATTTGTCTGGTGGGTGGTCCCAAAATAAAAGGGGTGCACAATACGTTCCAGTAACGGAAATCAGGGAGGGACTTGTGGGAAAAGCCATAGTGGCATAATGTAGGTGTATTTGACATTTCTCCCTTATTCCTAAGCACTGTGGAGGTAGATTGCAAAAAAATCTCAGGATTTCAAGAGTGGAGTCTTGGCTTTTAAAAACAGATAAACAAGTGGGTAGGAATGAGAGAATATTAGAATCATTGAGGTTCTCTTAAGAAACAGCTCTGCCCAATAAACTTCTGATATTTCTCACTGTGATATGGATAAGTGTTCTAGGTATATTTAGAAATTTCAAAATCATGTTTACACAGCCCTTTCTGGGCTCAATAATACTTTAGATTTCAAATGTGTGTCCAGGGACGCTTTATTTAGTGAAGAACCACTGAGAACAAAGCCTTGTGGAGAAGGCTCTCAAAAAATGGAGGGTAACCAGGACCAGCCTGGGTTTGGGACCTGTGCAGCCAAGCCAGACCTCCTCCCCTAACAAGGTTTAAAGATCTGCTGTTGCTGTCCTGACATTCTTAGTGAGTTTTGAACAAAGGGCTCTGCATTTTCATTTTGCATCAGGCCTCGGATTATGTAGCTGCTGGTCCTGAGTGCAACAATGTAATATCTTGACCACAGATCCCCCTATTTTGGCAAATCTCTTCTGCCTGGGCACCCTACTCCTCCCATTTGCAACATTTTCCAAGAGACCATCATTCAAAGCAGCTGCAACTCCCCAAGGAACTGTGCGTTCTATTGTTCTTTAACAATAACTTAAATCTTGCAAAGTTCAAATTTATTTCATCCCAACTTTATTTTACATAAAGAAAGAATGCCAGGACTGTACTCCTGTGAGTATAGTTTCGTGCAGAATGCTTTTCCTTTTTATTCATCTGCATTGTATGTAAAGTCCTTTTTACTAGGTAACTGCTTCTGAACCAGCACTAGGTCCACAAGCCTTCTGCCCATATCCACATGCACAGTCTACTCCATTCAAAAGTGTTTGACTTTGATCTCCATATGTAAAATCATGCAAATCGGTGGACTGTCCAGGGAACTGAAGTGAGTATTTATCCCTTCTTGGCTGAAATGCCACTGGCAGAGGAACCTCTAACTGCATTTCCTAAGGGTCTAGGCCCAAGTGAAATTACCAAGATTTGCTGATAATTAAAGTTGAAATACTAAATACAGAAAGAGTAGCTTTGTAAGAAAGATATGACTGGGTCCAGGCCACAAAACACTGATATTTTCCCACTATTGTTTTGTGTTATTTTATTTCCTTTAACTAAGCTCACTTCTAAAGGGTTATGTTTACAGCAGCCTAGGGAACACACACAGCTGTGTCTGCTATGGTGAATTAGATTTTCTAGCTGCAAGAAAAGTTAAAAGATCTGTAGGCTGCCTGTATGGAGTGAACAGAGAGAGCTAAATGTGAATAAATGCTGCAATAGAGGGGATAGCAAGAGAAAAGGCTAAAGGATGAAATCTACAATACTGGGATAATATGAACCTGACCATCCATTTCACACACTCTACAGATTCTGATTTCAATAATTGTGCAAGCAATTTCATAAGTACAACCAAAGCCCATTAATATTTTCAACTTAAAATCTGTATATGCAATATGATGGAACTCTGCTGGTTTACCTTTCTATCATAGGCATACAAATGACTACTATAAAGATGATTATTGCAAAATAAACTATGTTAAAAAAAAAACACTTTAAAGCACCCTTAGGAGGCTTTATAACTAACTCATAGCTCTGTGAGGAAGTTACTGTCAAGTACTTGAAAATTATAACTTTTTCTTTCTTTTAAAATCTGTAATAGAGATTTTCCTCTTTATTGAAACACTTTCCCTCAATCTTTAGCTGTGGAGCTCCTACTTCGCTTAAGAGATTGTGCTGGGCATTGAAAGGAACATATAGAGGAAAATGCTGTTTCTGACTTCAAGGATTAAGATAGAATCCCAAATGAGTATTTCCCAAGGTAAATGAAGTTAAAAATCAGAGCAGCTTGAGAGTATAGACAGAGTACATGGGTTTTCAGGTTCCAGCAAAAGCTGTTCCAAAAACTGACCCTGTGTCAAGAATATGTGTGCTTATGGGCATTACAGAAAGCACCAGGGAGGGAACATAAAAGCTAAACAAGAAAGCAAAGTAACCAATAATAATAGGTGAATTATCGAGCAGACTCCTGCTGTGACCTCCTGGGGCTCATCCTACTGGGGAACTCTGGGACACATTACAGAAGATGCCTCAGTTACCCTGAGGGGCGAGGACACCTGGGTTTTTATCTTCCAGTTTGCTTCATTCATTGGTTGAGAGCTAGTCTGGAAAATGAAAACTCCTGAAACATAGGCAGTAAAATCTCAGACATTTCATGTAGCAGAATTTTTGCTGATACATCTCCCTGGGCAAGGGAAACAAAGGAAAAATTAAACAAATGGGACTATATCAAAACAAAAAGCTTCCATGCAGCAAAAGTAACCACCATCAAAATGAAAAGGAAACCCACTATGTGGGAGAACATATTTGCCAATGATACATCTGATAAGGAGTTAACCTCCAAAATATGTGAAGTACTCATACAACTCAACAAAAGGAAGACAAACAACCTAATTAAAAAATGAGCAGAGGACCTGAATAGACACTCTCCAAAGAGAACAAACAAATGGCCAAGAGACATATGACAAAATGCTCAAAGTCCCTGATTATCAGAGAAATGCAAATTAAAACCACAATGAGATATCACCTCACACCTGTCAGAATAGCTATCATAAATCAATCAACAAACAAGTGCTAGCCAATTGGAGGGAGGGAGCACCAGTTCACTGCTGATGGGAATGCACATTGGTGCAGCCACTATGGAAAAAAATATGGAGTTTCCTCAAAAACTTAAAAAAATGGAATTGCCATTTCACCCAGTTATCCCACTTCTAGGACTATATCCTAAAATCCCTCAAACACTAATCAGAAAGGATATATGCACCCCTATGTTTATAGCAGCACAATTTATAATAGCTAAGATTTGGAAACAATCCAAATGCCCACAGTAGATGAGTAATTAAAAGTTGTGGGACATTTACATGATGGAATACTATGCAGCTATAAAAAGGAGGGATCTCTTACCCTTTGGGACAGCATGGGTGGGCCTGGAGACTATTATGTTAAGTGAAGTAAGCCAATCAGAGAAAGACAAAGATCACCTGATCTCACTTTTTTGTGGAATCTAATAAACAAAATGAATTGACCAACAAAATAAGACCCAAGGCATGGAGGCATGGAACAGACTGACATACCTCAATGTGAGAGTGGGGGAATGAGGAGAGAGAAACAAAAGAACTTATATACCTAAATGCATAGCCCATGAACAGAGATAATAGGGTGGTGAAGACCTGATAGGGAAGGAGTAGGGGCTCAGCAGAGGGGGAAAATGGGGAAAAACGGGAGACATCTGTAATACTGTCAACAATAAATAAATACACACACACACACACACACTCACATATATAAAATAAAATAAAATAAAATAAAAATTCCTGCTCTTGTGACCTCCCCAGCTGCCAGGTGCAAGGGGAAAGTTCTCAGGCAGCGGCTCACAGCTGGAAGCCTATTTGGTGGAATATCTGAGAATGATATTCCTAGTTGGAAGAGTAGGATTCTAATGGTTAAAATATGATTCAAAATATGCTTATGAAAGAAGGCTGCTGGAAGAAGTGGTACTATAGTAAGGCCATACACGATGTAGGTAGTGATAGAAGTGTTACCTGCAAAGAAGTTTTTGATACTTCCCCCTCCCCCCCAAGATAGAAATCAGGAGAGGAGGCAAAACAAGTTCAAAAGAAGAGGTTTACTGAAAACAAGATGGAGGGAAAGAAGAAAAGGAGGGAGCTTGATGCACCAAGGGAGCACACAGCGGACTGGAATTGCTGCTGGGGTCTGGCTTACATAGGGCTGGGTTCTTCAGGCAGGCTTAGGGTAGACATCTTTGCTTTACAGGTTCCCTCATTGTCTGGTTTCCACCAGTGCAGATGCAGGGCAGAGCTCTTTAGAAAGTGTCTGAAGAGAAACTTTAAACTTATCTAAGGAGGAACTTTAAAAAATAATTGAAGAGCATCCCCATCCATTTAAGAGAGGCTCAGCCTGCCTCAGAGAATGACAGCAGTAACTGTAAGAGTGAAAGGCACAGAGATGGAGAGGGGTATATAGTAGTCACCATAGACAGCCCATGGTAAAGGGTCTGAATTCACAAGGAAGGAGGGATAGTGGGAAATATGACTAAGAAGGAAAACAGTAATCAGAATGAGAAGGAATCTTTAAACATCCTGTCTAGCAACTTCAAAATCTCTCCTGTAAGTCAAGAGGAAACAATATATTTTGATTACTAGAGTGAGATATTAAATTTTTATTTTAGTACGGGAGGCCCAGTGCACAAAATTCATGCACCGGGGGTGGGGGTGTCCCTCACCTCAATCTCTCCAATCTGGGACCCCTCAAGGAATGTCTGGCTGACCAGCAGTCGGACATCCCTCTAACAATCTGGGACTGCTGGCTCTCAACCACTTTCCTGCTTACCTGCCTGATTGCCCCTAACCGCTTCTGCCTGCTAGCCTGATCACCCCTAACCACTCCCCTGCCAACCTGATCGATGCCTGCTTCCCTGCCAGCCTGATTGCCCCCACCTGCCCTCCCCTGCTGGCCTGGTTGCCCCTAACTGCCCTCCCACTGGACATCTTATGGTGGCCATTTTGTGACCATATGGGGGCGGTCATCTTTGACTACATGGGGGTGGCCATCTTGTGTGAGGGTGTGACAGTCAATTTGCATTTTCTCTTTATAATATAGGAAGATTTTTCCAGAAATTTTGTCATGATGTTGTAGATGGTGTGGAGGAGGTGGACTGGAGGCTGTTGTCATAGCTGTATGAGACACAATCAGCCATGATCCAAGGAGGCTGACAGTGAGAACAGGGAAGGGGTTTAGGTGTAGGCACTTGGAGAGAGGCTCCCACGAACTGAGAGGAGCTGAGGAACATGCCACAAAGCATCCTGGCGCTGACTCCTGGAGCTTATGTCTTTAACTGAGCTAATAAGTCATAGCAGGAAGAGGAGGTTCTGCGGTTGGAATGTGGATCCGTTGATTTCAGGGTGAGCTGTTAATCTGGAATGGTCCAGCAAGCAGTTGGAAATACACATCTAAAGCCTCAAGAGAGATCTGGAGCCCAAGGTACACATTTAGGAGTCACCCAAAGTCACCACGGAAGAGGATAAAGTGAAACAATTCCAAGTTGGTCCTCACCCACCCCCGCAAATGCTCAGAATTAGTGATGTTTTCCTATAAATATAATTTGAAACAATCATTTCAAGATACCCATTAATTAGGATATAGAATTTCCCTTTCAAATTTGTGCTTTAAATATGGGAGTAAAAGGCTTATGGAGCTATAAAATCGAAAACATATTCTTCTCTTAATATAATTTATTTCTATGAATCAGAATATAGGAATGACAAGTACAAACTGAGAATAAAAGATAAGTACACTGTTCAGGTTTTTTGTAATGATGGCTGAAAGTAGCTGAACCGCTATATCCTTACAACAGTGATTGACTGATTCCAGAAACACTCCAAGTGTGCCCCAGAAGGGAAGCAACTAATTTTAAAGCATAAAATAAAGCAGCCACCCAAACCACATTTGCCAAGCTCCTCTAATATTCTAAATTGGCCACTTGACTTCTTTTTTCAAATGCTATGTAATTGTTGATCAGCACCTCCAAAGTCTGCAGAATATTTCTTGAGTACCTCTTTGCTCTTTTCCTTACTAAAGCTCAGGAGGCAATTAATGATGAAGATGTTGAAGTTTGTGGAGGTCCAGTAAATAACACTACAGCCGTCCTCACTGAGTTTTGAATCAAAAGACAGCAGACAAATGAAAAACAATATATAACCTTTATTATAATCATAATCATCATCCTCCTCCCCATCACCATTGTAGATAAAAGCAGGGTTAAAAGATGTGGAGCAAAAATAATGCTGCTGAACCCTTGAATGAAGCAGATTTATTTATCCACCAGATCATATGCAAAAGTGGACAACCATAGGCTTCCCATGTAGGAACCTACATTACAAAACAAACTTCAAGCATGGAAAAGCTGACCAAAATTTATGTTCACAACAATTTATTCTCAAAAATTAAAGAGCAGGAAGAGAGTAGAGCCATATATGCCCAGTTCCTTGTCCCATACTCACTAACAAGTTATTTATTCTTCAGTCACTTATGTACTTGGATGCCCCATATTTTGAAGACATGAAGCCATCTGAAAGAGATTCCTCTCTTTTTCACCTTCTTCCCTTCTCCACCACCCACAAATCCATAGCCTAAGGAGTTAAGAAGAGTTAGAAAGTAGAATCCAGAGTAAGAAAAGTCCTCTCAGGTCACTTACCCTGACCTGTCAGTGCAGAGAGGTGAAGTAACTTGCCCAAAGGCACACAATTAGTGGATGATGTTAGGCTAGTATCCATTAAATTTGAAGAAGAAATCTAGAAAGACACGCCGTTTTTACTTGATTCCATATTTTTGTGCACCACTCAAGGTGCCTTTGAGAAGAAACATCAACCAGATAGTAATAACATTTTCAAAAAATCTCTAAGCCATAGAGGGAACTTAATGAAGCAGCAGATTTTCACATGGTCTTTATTTATTCGATCTGAACTATATTTTCTGAGGCTATCAACTCTGTTCTTTCTTCTACTCTTGAAAGACTCACTCTTCTCTACACAGAAAATGACAAAAGACTGACTATGCCTATTTGTTTTTGGAGAATCACCTCCCAACTAACACAGAGCCTGGCACATAGTAAAAATTCATTAAGTAGGGGAGGCTGATGGAAAGAATAAATGGATGAACGAATGAACGTTTCCCTTTCATTTGAAAAGAGAAGAAGATGAAAAAAAAATCAGTGCTGCTCTAGTTAAGGCAATAAAAAAAACTCAATGGGAGAGAAGATGGCGGCATAAAATATACATCTATAAGTGCTGTCTCTCTCAACCACACCAAAACTACAACTAAAGGATAAAACAACTACCCCCTGGAACCAAGGGAAAGCTGGTGGAGTGGAAGTTCTACAACTAGAAGGAAAGAAAAAAGTGCATCCAGATGTGGTGGGATGTGCAGAGGCTCAGAAAGGCAGAGGTACAGAGACGCTCTCTAATCGGGCTGGCGTGCACTGTTGTTTTCAATTGGGAGAGAGTTACAAGTTCCTGATTCTCTGAACTCCAGTTTCTGGCAAGATTCTGGGGACCCAGACTCATACAGGGAGAAACTGGACTGTCTGCCATCAGGTCAGAAAGGGAGGATGGCTCTCTCACAGAGTTGTGCACTGGAAGCATTGTTTACTGTGCTGGGGCGCGGGACACAGGACACTGAACAGAACTTGCCAGAGAGGGCTGACTGGCAGCCATTGCTGTTTGCCACACCCTAGCCTAGAGACTCCGCCCCACCCAGTTTACAAATCCACCCAGGTGTGTGGCGACTTTTGCATATGAATGGCCTGCCCTCTGGCAGCTTAATCTAACAAATTGCAGCTGGGTCAGAAAATTCCAAACTCCAAGCAAAGAGGAGAAATCAACTCCAAATCTTCCAAACTCCAAGTAAAGAGGAGAAATCTGCAGAGCTCCCTGTAGCTCCTGCTGGGTGGCCCCAGACACTAGCTGACTTACACCTCCTTGGAGATCCAGGAACCAGTGTACCTAGAGGTCAGTGTGAGATGACATCAGATTTCAACTCCTCACATACATAAGTGACGCACTCAAGAGGCAGACTCAGTGATCACCAAAGCACCCTGAAGCAAGTCCTGCCCCATAGGGGTGTCTCCAGCACAGCAGTTCTTCCATTAATAGACACAGGTAATCCTCATAGTCAATTGGCCTGGAGGTCAATTACTCCCAGTGTATCAATAGAAATCAAGGCTTAACTACAAGATTGTGAACCCAGCCCACAAAAGGGTGCACCAAGAGTGTCCACCTCAGGTGATTGGGGAGGTGGAGCTATTGGGCCCTAAGGACAACTAGCACATAAAGCCACTCCATCAACACCGGGAAGCAGCCAAAATGTGGAGACCAAGAAACATGTCACGAATGAAATAAATGGAGGAAAGCAAACAACTGGACATAGAGTTCAAAACCACATGTAAAAGGTTACTCAAGAATCTTCTACAAACCACCGACAAACTTATTGAGAACTCTGAGAAACTTATTGAGTCCTTCAAAGATCTTAATGAGAATGTCAAAAAAAATGGAAAAGGACCAGTCAGAAATTAAGCATGAACTTTCTGAAATAAAGAATAATATACAGAAATCCAACAGCAGACTAGAGGACCCCAAGAATCAAATCAAAGATCTGAAATATGAGGAAGCAAAAAACATCCTAACCGAAAAACAAAAAGAAAAAAGAGTCCAAAAATGTGAAGATAGTGTAAGGAGTCTCTGGGACAACTTCAAGTGAACCAACATCAGAATTATGGGAGTGCCAGAAAAAGAGAGAGAGCAAGATACTGAAAACCTATTTGAAGAAATAATGACTGAAAAGTTTCCCTACCTGATGAAAGAAATGGACTAACAAGTCCAGGAAGCATACAGAACACCAAACAAAAAGAATCCAAAGAGGACCACGCCAAGATACATCATAATTAAAATGTCAAGGGCAAAAGACAAAGAGAGAATCTTGAAAGCAGCAAGAGAAAAACAGTTAGTTACCTACAAGGGAGTACCCATATGACTGTCAGCCGATTTCTCAACAGATACTATGCAAGCCAGAAGGTAGTGGCAGGAAATATTTAACATGATGAATAGCAAGAACCTACAACTAAGAATGCTCTACCCAGCAAAGCTATCATTCAGAATTGAAGGGCAGAAAAAGAGCTCCACAGACAAGAAAAAGCTAAAGGAGTTCATCACCACCAAACCAGGATTATATGAAATGCTGAAGGGTTTTCTTTAAGAAGAGGAAGAAGAATAAAAAGGTAAAGATAAAAATTATGAACAACAAAGTGATAACAAATACATACCTATCAACAAGTGAATCTAAAAATCAAGTGAATAAAAAAAAATCCGATGAACAGAATAAACTGGTGAATATAATAGAATTAGGGGCATAGAAAGGGAATGGACTAACAATTCTTGGGGGAAAGGAGGAGTGAGGGGTGCAGGAAGAGATTGGACAAAAATCTTACACCTATGGATGAGGACAGTGCCAAGGGGTAAGGTCATGGGGTGGAGGTGGGGGGGGGGTCAGGTGGAGGAGAGTTATGGGAGGCAATAAAAGAGGAACATCTGTAATAAACTGAACAATAAAGATTTATTTAAAAAAAAACCTCAATGGAGAAATGCATCAATTTACTTTCTAAAAGTTTTTGCTTGAAATGAACCCAAATACTAACACCTATCATTTAAATTGACTTAAGTAGAGAAAATAGAAAGGAAAACTAAGAGTAAAGAAACAGCAGGAAAGCCCTGGCCAGTTTGGCTCAGTGGATAGAGCGTCAGCCTGCAAACTGACGGGTCCCAGGTTCAATTCCAGTCAAGGGCATGTACCTTGGTTGTGGGCACAATCCCAGTAGGAGTGTGCAGAAGGCAGCTGATCAATCTCTCTCGCATCCATGTTTCTAGCTCTCTATCCTTCTCCCTTCCTCTCTGTAAAAAAAAAAAAAAACACCCAATAAAAAATATATTTAAAAAAAAAAGAAAGAAAGAAACAGCAGGAGAAAGATCCAACTTTTAAAAATTGTTAGGTGAGCACGTACCTTGCTTGCGGGCACATCTCCACAGTGGGGTGTGCAAGAGGCAGCTGATCTATGTCTCTCTCTCATCGATGTTTCTGACTTTCTATCTCTCCCCTTACTCTCTGTTAAAAAAAAAACAATAAAAAAGTATCTATTAAACAATAGGTGGGATAATAAATTGTTATATACATGACATTTAAGATTCAGTAGTGAAATTAAGAATACAATTCTATTTGAAATAGCATTACAAGGAAATCAATACTTAGGAATAAATTTAACAAAATAAATATAAGACTTTTCAAATGAAAATTTTAAAACTTTGAAGAAGTTGATCAAAATAAATGGAGAGACATTCTGTTTATAAAAAAAAGACTCAGTATTGCTAAAGAGACCATTTTATCTAAATTAATCAAGAGATTCAATGCAATTCTTATCAAAGTTCTGTCAGGTTTTTTTGTTTGTTGGGTCTTGCAGAAATTGACAAAGATTCAGAAACTTATGTGAAAATACAAAACATCTAGTACTGTTAAAACAATTTTGAAAAAGAACAAGTTGCAGGACTTTCATGTACTAATTTAAAAAGTTACCATCAATGTATAGTTATCATTGTAAAGTTATCAGTATTGTATTGGCATAAAGCTAGATACAGATCAATGGAATAGAATTGAGAATCCAGAAATAAATATTGTATTTATGGTTAATTGAATATGACAAAGTTACCAAGGCAATTAATTCAGGAAAGAATTCTGTTCAACAAATGGTTCTGGGATAACTGAGTATCTCCCCCTTACACCATACCTTACACCATACACAAAAGTTAACTCAAAATGGAGCCATAGATGAAAATGTAAGAGCTAAGACAATGAAACTTTTAGAAGAAAATATAAGAGAGAATCTATTAGATCTTGAATAGGCAAAGATTTCTTAGATATGATACCGAAAACACAGTACATAAAAGAAGAAAATAAAGATTAAATTGGACCTTATCAAAATGTAAAACTTTTGCACTTTAAAGTACATCATTAAGAAACTGAAAAGACAAGCAATAGACTGAGAGAAAATATTTGTGAAAATTATATCAAAATAAAGATTTGTATTCAGGATATATAAAGTACTTTTATAACGCAATTATAAAATGATTAAAATTTTAATCAAAAAGTGGACAAAAGAGGAGAATCCAAGAAGGCGGCATACGTAAACACCTACACTGTTGCCTCGCACAACAATTTTAAAATTACAACTAAAAGACAGAACGGACATCATCCAGAACCACAGGAAAGCTGGCTGGGTGGAAGTTCTACAGCTAGAGGGAGGGAGAGGGGCTCACGGAGACCCAGAGGAGCTGCAAAAAGCTGAGGTACAGAGATGTGCGCGTGGAGAGAGCGGGTGCCGGAATACATGGCTGGTTTTCTCTGGCAGGAGGGAAATGGAGACTCTCAAAGGCATTGAACCCCGTATCTTACGACACTAAACCCCAGATCCAGCCGAAACTCATATGGGGGGAGTTTGGACTGTGAAAAGGGAGAGGTGCACGGAAATTTAGGGGAGTCGCAAAAGATCAGAGGTCTGGTGGCGCACACGGCATTGCTGCGCAGAGGACAGATTGCTGATTGTGCCACTGGCTTTCGCGAGTGGGCGGGAGACAGACCCTCCCAACTGTGCCACTTCTGACTCCACTAAGCCCCTCTTTCAGGTGAAACCCTGGGGACCTAAACTCGTGTGGTCCTGAAGCGCAAGGGAGCCGGAAAGGCAGCGGTCTAGAGGCACTGCGGGCACACGGGCCCACAAGGACCGCTCCAGCGATTACCCAGTCACATGAGACTCAGGGGCCGTGGAAGGCGGGGCCGACTGGAAGGCAAGGCGGTCCCTTAAGCCCTGAGACTCCACCCATCCCAAGCTCAACAGAGGCTTCTTCAGTTTTTTAAGTCTGGTATCATAAGGCTGAATCCAACACAGAAGTTCTCCCAACATAGTGACAATGCAGAGACAAGAGAAGGGAGCACAAACAAAAGAAATGGAGGGGAAAAAAAAAACGAATAAATATAGAGTTCAAAACTATGCTTATAAGGTTTTTCAAGAATATGCTAGAAAAGTTGGATAAAATTAGCGAGAGCCTAGAGGAGATGAAAAAGGACCAACTAGAGACACTGACTAAAATAAAAAATATTATAGAGTCCTAACAGCAGACTAGAGGAATGCAAGAATCAAGTCAAAAATTTGAAATATAAAGAAGCAGAAAACATTCAACTGGAAAAGCAAGAAGAGAAAAGAATCCAAAAATGTGAAGATAATGTAAGGAGCCTCTGGGACAGTTTCAAGCGTACCAACATCAGAATTGTGGGGGTGCCAGAAGAAGAGAGAGAGCGCAAGATACTGAAAACCTATTTAAAGAAATAATGACTGAAAACTTCCCACATCTGGTGAAAGAAATAGACTTACAATTCCAGGAAGCACACAGAATCCCATATAAAAGGAATCCAAAGAGGACCACACCAAGACACATCATAATTAAAATACCAAGAGCAAAAGACAAAGAGAGAATATTAAAAGCAGCAAGAGAAAAACAGTTCATTACCTACAAGGGAGCACCCATAAGACTGTCAGCTGATTTCTCAACAGAAATGATGCAGGCCAGATGGGAATGGGGAAAAATATTCAACATGATGAATAGCAAGAAACTACAACCAAGAATAATCTATCCAGCAAAGCTATTATTCAGAATTGAAGGGCAGATAAAGAGCTTCACAGAGAAGAAAAACCTAAAGGAGTTCATCAACTCCAAACCAGTATTATATGAAATGCTGAAAGGTACTCTTTTAGAAGAGGAAGAAAAAGGTAAAAGACAAAAAATTATGAACAACAAATACATATCTATCAAGAAGAGAATCTAAAAATTAAGTGAATTAATAATTTGATCAACAGAATAAACTGGTGAATATAATAGAATCAGGAGCACAGAAAGGGAGTGGACTGATAATTCTCAGGGGAAAAGGGGTGAGGAGTGTATAGGGAGAGACTGGACAAAAATCATACATCTATGGGTGAGATCAATGGGAGGGAGGTAAGGGCAGAGGAAAGGGTGGGAGCTGGGTGGAGGGGTGCAATGCAGGGGAAAATAGAGAAATAAATGTAATAATCTGAATAATAAAAATTTAATTAAAAAAAAGTAGACGAAAGAGTTGATGGGAGAAAAAATGGGTACATCTGTAAGACTTTCAACAATAAAGATAAAGTTTTCAAAAAGTGGGCGCCGAAACCAGTTTGGCTCAGTGGATAGAGTGTCGGTCTGCGGACTGAAAGTTCCCAGGTTCAATTCCTGGTGGGGGGCATGTACCTTGCTTGCGGGCCCTCTCCAGTGTGGGGCGTGCAAGAGGCGGCTGATAGATGTCTCTCCCTCATCGATGTTTCTGACTTTCTAACCTTGTCACTTCCTCTCTATAGAAAATCAATAAAAAATATATATAAAAAGAAAAGACAATGTCAAAAATTGGGCAAAGACATGGAAAGAGAGTTGACCAAAGATATGTGAATAGCTAATAGGCACATGAAAAGATATATAACACCATTATTCATTAAGGAAATGCAATCTAAAACCACAATGAAATATCACCCACTAGAAGGGATAGAAGACAGACTATAACAAATGTTGGCAAGGAAGCGAAAAAATGGGATCTTTTATCCATTGTAGGTGAGACTATAAATGGTATATCTACTCTGGAAAACAATTTGACAGTTTCTTGAAAGTTAAACATAAAATTCCCATACAACCCAACAATTCTACTCTAGGTATTTACAAAAATATGTCTACACAAATACTTGCACTAGAATGTTCATACCCACAAATAATGGAAACAAATCCAAATGTCCATCAACTGGTGAATGGATACATAAAATGTGGTCCATCCATACAATGGAATATTATTCAACAATTAAAAGGAACTATATGATGGATGAACTTCGAAAACATGTGTAGTGAAATATAACAGGGATCACATATTGTGTAACTTTACTTACATAAAATTTCCAAAAAAGGGAAAATTTAAAGAGAAAGTAGAAAAGTGGATGCCTAGGGTTGGAGCTATGCATTAGGATTAACTATAAATGGGCATGAGGATGAAAATTCTCAAAATCTGATTCATGATAATGGTTGCACCACTTGATATAGTTACTAAATATACTTGCATTGTATACTTGAAATAAGTAAACTTTATATGTAAAATATATCACAATAAAGTTGTTAATAAAAATAATATAATTAAGAAATAAATTAGTAAAAGCCAATGTATCATTTGAATCTAGATGCAATATACATCATTGACTCAAGCTCAAACCTTAAAGTCATTATGGAAACACTAGAGGCCCAGAGCACAAAATTTGTGCACTGGGGAGAGGGTTTCCCCTCAGCCTAGCCTGCACCCTCTCTAATCCAGGACCCTACAGGGGATGTCCATCTGCCCCCCTGCTGGCCTGATCATCTCCAACTCCCCCCGCCCCCTCTGCTGGCCTGGTTGCCCCCAACTGTCCCCTGCTGCTGGCCTGGTCATCCCATGCAGTCTGCTGTTCAGTCATTAAGTCGCCCCTCACTACCTCCCCTGCTGGCCTGGTCACCCCACACAGCCTGTTTGGTAGTCCATTTGGTTGTGACAGTCACTTAGGCTTTTATATAGATAGATTCCTCTTCTTCATGATCAGGTATCAAGGCCTTCCTGGTTCTTCCTATGATCTTTACTGCATGGAGCCATTTATTTTTCTTTCTCAGGCCATCCTGCTAATTCACATTTTCCTTACTTCCTTACTTAATTTGGTTATAATTAATGGTGGTTTCCCTAACTCAATTTACTCCCTATAGGTTAAACAGTACTAATTAGTAGATTAATCCTTTAGTAACATTGATTTATATCTGGTTGCGCTTTTTATCCCCAGACCTTTAATTGTTCTCATTGCAAGCAGTATACAATGCAAACAATGGCTTTCCCATTTGGACCAACTCTATATTTCCAATTTTATTTTTCACTCTTATAACAATCCCTTAAATCTATCAGATTAATTTCCTCATTGACCACTTTATGAGTTTCTTAAGGCTGCTGTAACAAATAGCTACAAGGTAGGTGGCTTAAAAAACAACACAGAAATTTGTTCTTTTACAAGTTTAAGAGGCCTGAAGTCTGAAATCCAGGTGTCAGCAGGGCCATGTTCCCTCCTAAGAGTCCAGAGGAGAATACTTTGTTCCTTCTTCTTATTTCTGGTGTTGCCAGCAATCCTTGGTATTCCTTGGTTTATATTCACATCATCCCATTCTCTGCCTCTGTAGTTATATGGCCTTGTGCTCTGTATGCTCCAGTTTTCTTCTCTTCTAAGAACACTTGTCATTAGGTTAACTTTAAAGCAGGCTGATTTCAAGATCCTTAATTCAATTACATCTGCAAAGATCCTTTATTCAAATAAGGTCACATCCACAGGTTCTGGGTGGACATGTCTTTTGAGGCACCATCATTCAATCCAGCACATCCCCCAAGCACCCTATGTCCTTTTTATACTTTCACCACGTCATTCCACATCTGAAATGTCTCTTCATAATCTGAGTGTAGCTCAGAACACCCTATATTAGTTTTTCTGAACCTTTATAGCACTTATTGCTCCCTTCATTTCTTCATTGCTTATGTTCATATTTATGGGTCTCATTTGTAAACCTGATTTTAATCTCTTATAAGAAGACCTCAAAATCTAAAGCAGTGGGTCTCAGCTTTGGTTGCATATTAGAATCATATGGGAATCTTTACTAGTAAAAAGCCACTGTTACTTTTGTCTACCCCCAGGGGTCCTAATTTAACTGGTTGTGGAGGGGGGTGTTCCATGTATGGCTATTTTTTAACAGCTTCCTTATTTTATTCTAATGAGCAGCCAAGACTGAGAATCCACTGTTTTAAAGAATGCATCCTCAGCAGGGAGGGCTAAAATTGGTGTTTAGGACGGGTGGGAGTACAAAAATCTTTAATATTACAATGGACCAAAGTATATAAATAGATATATAGTAAATATACCTAAGGTACTGAAATTTCATGAAGAGGAGGAAATCAGGGAAAATGTGTACAATGACTTCTTAGAGGGGCAATAATTTCAAAAAAAAATTGATAACACTGCTCTGAAGTCTATCAAAGTCACCTGTGGAACTTGACAAGCTTCATGGGCCCAAGTCCCCAGAGATTCTGACTCAAGATTTTGGGCTGTAACCCAAAACTCTGTATATTGAATAATAACAACATGTATTTTGTGCTTTCAAATACCAAGTACTCTTCTGAGTGCAGTGGGCATCATTTCTCTTTATAGATAAAGAAACAGAGGCAAAGAGAGCAATTTACCCAAAGCCACCCAGCTAGATAAGTAACAAAGGAAAGATTTGAACCCAGGCATTTCTGCTCAGGTACCTAACCCCTAATCATAAGGTCTCAAGTACCAGAGCTTGAGAATCACTGTGCTAGAGGGTAGGGGACATGCTTCATAGTTCCCTCCCATTTCCTTCCACGAGGAGCAGAATGCTTCACATACGAAAAGATCAAAGAGCACTTATTAAGTTAATGACCATGATACAAATACAAAGCCAGACAACCTAGATCAAGACCACAGTAAGGACCACAAGGATTAGAACCCATTGGCTGACTGGGTTAGTTATCTTGAGTTAAATGGGCAAAGATGATGAAGCCTTTGTCCTTAGTCTGAGAGGTTTAAGTAGAACTTGGGAAAGCTCCAGTTTATTATGACAATTAGCAGAATTAAAACAACAAATCTCAAAAAGTTCATTGCTCATTGTTTCAAATGTATAATGGTTTTGAGATTCCATTTAATAAGTAATTCTTAACTTTTCTTAAGTTTCATGGGCTCCTTTGGCAATCACTTGTGAAGTCACATAACATATATTTAGAAAATTATTCTGAGAAAGGTAAAGCTTATGGACCTCTTCTCAAAATAATGTTCCTAATGTATAAAAAGTTATGAGATTACAAGGAACCAAATAGTACATTGGATTACATTTATCAAAATATTTTTTAACTATAAGATAGGGTAGTAACTGTGTTTCATTTTTAAAAAGAAATACTCACAAGTCTAAAATCAACTAATTTGAAATTATGATAAGTACGAATATTTTAAGTTATAAGTAACAGCTAAAATGTGACAAAAATACATATATTTGTGATTTCTATTGGTGGCAAAGAGTCACAGGTACTGCTGACACTAATGTGGTTTGTTGCCAAATTCACAGTAGAAAGAAATGCTAATTTTGAGTTAATGAAAATAAAGATGTAAATGTTTTCCCATCCATGAGCTCTTGTCTGTTAAATCCTGCCCAGTGTGGCCTGTCTCAATTGAAGAGAAGTCCATTGACCAGCTCCATCACTGTGAAAACCTTTCAGCCAGGAAAGTTTCTCCAAAAGTTCCAGACACAGTCTTTTGACAAAGCAGCAGCTTTGGACAGTCTGCCTGACAATGACAAGGACTGAGAAAGGATTATTGTTCTGGGGAAGGATTATTTAGAAAAGTGTTTGTGAAAAATAGCCTTTGTCTTTGCTTAACAATCAACTGGGAAATCTAGAAAAAATTCAGACATTAGGATACTCTCAGCCTCTTTCCCCCAAACACCTCACTCACTGTGCACATATACTGCAGAGCTTCTAATTCAATGGGTTTGGGGCGAGGCCCAGGATTCTGCATTTACAATGATCTTACCAGGTGATTAAGCTGCTGCTGCTCAGGAACATTGGTCTATAGTCTCCATAACCAGAAACCTCTTTTGAGAACAATTTGTGTTTCCAAATGGCAGAGAAAGAAGCAAGCTGCCAAGCCTTTCAGAGCATTTCCCTGACAGCTGCCCGGCCAGTCCCTCAGGTGGCTGGTTTAAGGCAGACATAGTCTAACTCTAAGATTCACCATCAGAGCAAAGCAGTTTATGATTCCCATCAGAAATAAAATGTTATTACTAAATTTTCATCTTTTGAGAAAGGGAAACATCCTCCCTCCTTTTCTTTCCCACCTCCCTTGTGCTGTCCCCAGAACGCTGCAAAGACTAAAAGGAATTCCATAAGAGGCTTGAAATCTTAACCAAGGTGTCAAGTAAATATATTGATGTTTCAAGAACTCCATAACTTTTGAGCACACAGGTTAAGGACTTCTTGGACTCAGGAGGCTTACTGTTCCAAATTGTATAGGATAACTCCTTTATCTTATCTGCGATAACTTTATCTGCAATCTGGGAGATAACTCCTGATTATGTTAAGAGAACCATGATATAAACTTCTATCATCCAACCCTTGACCTTTTTTCTGGAAGAAACACAGGAGGGGGGTTTGAGGTTTCCTAATCCTTTTATGTCATTAGTCTCAAGACTGTACTAGAAACTTAAGTCACCTAGCATAGGTGTCAAATTCTTCATTCAGGAATAAATGTATCTAAAATAACAGGCTGGGAACTGTAGTATTTTTATGTTAACAAAGAAGCTAAATAACATATTTTCCTAACATGTTAAACCCATCTTGTATATGTAACACAAAGTTAAATTACATGTATTAGCAATTACTATGTGATTTATTTTTTCTCCTCTTTTTGTAGGACTACCTCCTGCCAATTAATTTAATTTATCAGTATTTTACATTTTTAAAAGCTTCCTATTTAATAGTTGATTGGTCAGTGAAATATATAGAATTTATGGTCTTCTCTCCAGTGTTCCATCCATCTCTCACAAACAATGTATAGCACTTAGTACTACTTTTGTTGGGCACCACCCTCCCCCCACGATACATTACTATTACTTACCACAAAGACAATATTTATTGAATAAATTCTGAGCCAGGCATTGTATTTACTACTTTACTATAGTTAATCTCATTTGTTCTAATTAATTAAATATTCTCCATCAAATTCTACGAAGCCATCTAGAATTATTATTATAACCTCATTTTATAAACTAAAAATTATGAGTGTGAAGAATATATTTCTCAGATTTCAGAGAATCAGTGGAAAAACTAACATTAAAACTTGAAGTTGGTTAGGCCTAGGAGTTTATAATTGTTTAGTCCACGGGTCATCATATTATGGCTAAAGGTGAAATCTGGCCCACTGCCTGTTTTAGTGAAACACAACTTATTTATGACTGTGAAAGATGATCTGAAATAAGAAATATTACAAACTCCAAATCCTTATTTCCTACATCTCAGCAAAGACTAAATGTGTTGACAATGTTTGGCAATTTTATTATATTAGCAGTATTTTAATAGATAAGTTATGTGTTTATATTTGTCAGATTAATCAGATCCTAAAACATAAAAACATATGGACATTAACTAATGTATTTTTTAACTCTCTGTCCTGATGTTCACTTACCACTTGATTATAAGAAACAGAAGCACACTGGAAGCTAATTCAGAGACCAAAGGAAATTGCACACTCCAGGGTAGGACAAGTCACTGAGTCTCATGGATGGATTGGGCTAAGAACTAGAAAGCCACCAGCATCCATGGCCACTTATTTCTCCAGGTCTTAATCTTTCCCAAACCACATGATCTCTCATCTCAGTGCTTCCTGCCTGTTTATCATATATCCCACAATGAGTATCCCTAAATGGTAGCCTTGCTATTTAGCCATTACATCTAGATTCTGTGGCCATTAACATAGTCTCTGGGTAAAATTCATTGTTTAAGCATCTAATGCATTGCTGGGGGAATAATTATATATATATATAAAGAGCCAGGGTCATAACATCCACAACGACCACCAAATACCAGGCTGTGCATGTAGCAGGTGAGTGGGCTGAACTGCTGACCTCTCAGAGAGAGAGTGAGGTTGGGCTGATCAGCAGTGGCAGCAGCTGCTGGTGAGGATGGGAGAGAGAAGCAGGGTAATCAGACTCTGCTTCTCTCTCCCAGCCTTGCCAGCAGCCAAGCATCTCTTTCTCCCAGAGGTCAAGCAGTTCAGCCCACTTGCCAGTAACCTGGGGTGACTGCTGATCAGTCCTATCTCATCTCTATGGTCAGGCCTGGAGATAGGACCAGAGATGCTGACTGGAATAGAAACTGATCAATCAGAATAAGATCTGGGTGAACTGCAAGGAGGCAATGGCTGTCTAGGAGGTGGAGCTTTTGATAATGACTGGCATAGAAACCAACCAATCAGAACCAAATCTGGGCAAACTGTGAAGGCAGAACCTAAGGTGGGGGCTGAAGAGAAGTTTTAAAAGCGGTTTGGTGTAAGGTGTAAGAAAGTGATTCAATTTTTTAATGACCAGTTTGCCTGTATAGTACATATGGCTGACTATCAGTCCAGATATAGGAATTATGTCTGCCAAGAGCATCTCCTCCTGCTGAAAAAACAATCTTACCCTATATAATCTATCTATACTAATAAAAGGGTAATATGCTAATTGGACTTGGTCAACTGGCCATCTTTCAGATGTCCAACTTCCTTCTAACAAAGCCATGGTGGTGGGGCCAAGACAGAGGCAGTTAGGAGTAATCAGGCTGGAAAGGGAGGGAAGTTGGGATTGAAACCAGGCTATCAGGGGAGGGAAGTTGGGTGAGATCAGACCTGCAGGAGAGAACCATTGGGGGCAAGATCAGGATGGCAGAGGAGGGCACTTGGGAACAAGATCAGGCCAGCAGGGGAGGGCTGTTAGGGATATCAGGCAGGCAGGCAGAGAGGTTAGGAGAGATTAGGCTAGCAGGGGGACAAGGTAGGAGCAATCAGGCTGGCAGACAGAGGGTTTAGGGGCAATCAGGCAGGCAGGCAAGTAGTTAGGAGCCAGTCATCCCAGATTGTGAGAGGAATGTCTGACTGCTGGCCCACAGGGATCGGGTTTAAACTGGCAGTCGGACATCCCCAGAGGGGTCCAAGATTGGAGAGGGTGCAGGCCAGGCTGAGGAACCCTCCACTCCATGCATGAATTTTGTGTACTGGGCCTCTAGTGTGATATAAAAGTTTCTCTTTTCCCATGCTATGGAGAGTCAAATTCTCCAAGAAGGCTGTATGGAGGAGAGTAAGTGTTTGCTATCACTTTATGTGCCCTATTAAAATGATTCTCAACACAATGGGGGAGGGATGTCTGTCATTCAGATTTGCACTATAATTGACACTGTAGCAAACCACAAAGGAGGATATTGTATCCTTCAGTTTTGCTTATCTGGATAAAAGATAAAAAATGATTCTCTAATGTGATTTATAAAAATACATTATGTTAAGGGGAAAAAGCTTGGTGGAAGTATTATATTTTGAACTAATTCAAACATATGATGCATTGTTCCTTAAAGTATTTACCATGGTATATATAGGTATTCTTAAACAACTAATAATTAAATGGAGAAATTGAGACAATTTGCATTACTTGAACATGCTATAAATGTCACTTCTGTTTTGGTTCCTCTGACCTACAAATTTGCTTGCCTTCTGTGCATCTCTTGTAATGTTTATGCTTCACAAAATAGTAATATCAATACAATTTCATATGCTTATAAGCAGCAGAATGTCTAATCCAGTAGTTGGCAAACTCATTAGTCAACAGAGTGGCAAATCACGGCTCGCTAGCTGCATGTGGCTCGCGAGCCATGGTTTGCCACCACTGGTCTAGTCTGCTGGTAGAGTTTAATGGTATTATTATGTCTGTCCCATTACATGTTTTAGCAATTTCCCCACACATTCTTGGGAATCACATTTATAATATTTAATAATCCATTTGCAAATTCACATCTGATGTCATAATGTTAATCTGAAAAATTAACAGTATACTTTTGCTAGTCATCCAGCAGCTAGTATAACCTCCAATTATTTTATAATTGATATGATGAGTATAGTTTCTATTGTACATGTAAATGATAATTCTTTCCCAGTGAACTTGCAGTTGTATTTTTCACTCTTATGAAAAAAAGACTGATATTTAAAAATTAGTTTATCCAAATTAGAAGTGTTTTCTAGATCAAAGTACAGTGTCTTCCTCTATAAAATTCTCATTTATTCTATGAGTGGTACTGTGATTCTGAGATTATGATTATCATGTGTCTTTGCATCAAATAACATTTACTGAGTGCCTAGAATATTCAAAAGATTATGCTAGAAATTTGGAGTATAAAAAAGGAAGTAAGATAATCACTGTCTTCAGAGAGCTCCCATTTGTTAGGGAGTATACACCAAACATTCTAAACCTGATTGTGACCTTTGTTATAATACTAGAAGGATGAACAAATTCCATGAGAGAATGGGAAAAGACTATTAATTATTCTGGGAGTGAAACAAGAAAAACTGCATGTGACATGACCTTTGAATTTAACATTGAAAGAAGAAAGATAAATTCAGGCAATAAAGAGAACAACATGAGAAAATATAGTGAGGTGAGGCAAAATAATTAAGGTAATAAAAGCACTGTGTCTAGGATGGCTACAATATTTTGAAGAAAGAGGTAAGAAATAAAGTGGGATAAATAAGATGAGATCATCGTATAAAAAGCCTTGCATGCCACTGTATGAGATTCAAATGCATCATAAAGACAATGGAAAACCATTGAAAATTAAAAATAGTTTTTGGAAGTTTTTTCAGCTGAGGATTTACAAAAACATATTTGTGTTTTTAGAAAAATAATATATGTAGCAACATAGAGTATAATTAAGTTGCAACATCAATCTAGTTTCCCTCATAAACAATATTCACCCATTTGTTGATAATCATATGCCAAGAATCCTATTTTGAATTATCATGACCAAGTATATATTACTACCATTGATTAACTAACAGTTAATTCCTTTCAACTTCAAGAATCCCCAATATTTCCCTTTGTACTAAATCTATAGGTAAAACTTTCAGTAGTAGTCAAGCCTCATTTATATCCAAGTTTGCTTCTTGCCATTTATAATTGTGCAATATAGAGGTGTATATCATTACTCAAGTTATTTTAAAACTTTCAAAAAAAGAAACATAAGGGGGAAACCAACATGGCGGCATAGGTGAACACCTAAACTGCTGCCTCACACAACAATTTCAAAACTACAGCTAAACGACAGAATGGACATCATCCAGAACCAGAGGAAAGCTGCTGAGTGGAAATTCTACAACTAGAAGGAAAGAGAGGGCCTCATGGAGATCAGAGGAGCTGCAAAAAGCTGAGGTACAGAGACACACTCATGGAGAGGACAGGCAGTGGAGTGCCTGGCTGGCTTCCTCTAGCAGGAGGAACATAGAACTTCCCAACTGCACTGAACCCCAGTTCTGGGTGAGACTCATATGGGGGGGAGTCTGGACTGTCAGAAAAAAGGAAGGAGTGCACAGAAACTTAGGGGAGCTGCGAAAGGCAGAGGTCTGAAGGAGCGCATGCCATTGTGCTCAGAGAGGATTGACTGCTGATTGTACTGCTGGCTTTTTCTAGCGGGAGGAAGACAGAACCTCCAGACTGTGCTGAACTCCACTTCTGAATGCACTGAAACCCAGTTTCATGTGAGACCCGGGGATCCAGACACATATGAGTCCCTGGAATGCACAGAAACTCAGGGGAGCTACGAAAGGCAGAGGTCTGGAGGCACACAAGTGCAAGTGCGCTCAAAGAAAACTGCAGCAACTACTGAGGGACACTGAGACCCAAGGGCCACATAGGACAGGGCTGACAGGAAGCCAAGGCTGTCTGCTCAGCCCTGATACTCAGCCCCATCCAAGCTGAACACAGAGGCTTTTGCAATTTTGCATGTCTTGTATCATAAGGCTGACTCCAGCACAGAAGTTCTCTTGGCATAGACACAGCTGATCCTCACAACCAATTGGCCTGGAGGTCAATTCCCCCTAGTGATACCAACAACAATCAAGACTTAACTACAACAAGGCTGTACACACAGCCCACAAAGGGATGCACCAAAGATTCCATCTCAGGTAACTGGAGAGGCCAAGCTATTGGGCCATATAGGAACCTAGCATACAAAGCTACTCTACCAACTCAGAGAAGCAGTGAAAATGTGGAGACAAAGGAACAGATCACAAACAAAAGAAATGGAGGAAAACAAATGACTGGATATAGAGTTCAAAACCACAGTTATAAGGTTTTTCAAGAATTTCCTAGAAAAGATGGATAAATTTAGCAAGACCCAAAAGGAGATGAAAAAGGACCAACTAGAAATTAAACATACACTGACTGAAATAAAAAATATTATACAGAGACCTAACAGCAGACTAGAGGAATGCAAGAATCAAGTCAAAGATTTGAAATACAAAGAAGCAGAAAACATTCAACTGGAAAAGCAAAAAGAAAAAAGAATCCAAAAATGTGAAGATAGTATAAGGAACCTCTGGGACAACTTCAAGCATACCAACATCAGAATTATGGGGGTGCCAGAAGAAGAGAGACAGCAAGATACTGAAAACATATTTGAAGAAATAATGATTGAAAACTCCCCCCACCTGGTGAAAGATATAGACTTACAAGTCCAGGAAGCGCACAGAACTCCAAACAAAAGGAATCCAAAGAGGACTACATCAAAACACATCATAATTAAAATGCCAAGAGCAAAAGACAAAGAGAGAATATAAAAGCAGCAAGAAAAAAACAGTTAATTGCCTATAAAAGAGCACCCATACGATTGTCAGCTGATTTCTCAACAGAAACTATGCAGGCCAGACGGGAGTGGCAAGAAATATTTAAAGTGATGAACAGCAAGAACCTACAACCAAGATTACTCCACCCAACAAATCTATCATTTAGAATTGAAAGTCAGATAACGAACTTCACAGATAAAAAAAATAAAAAAAGCTAAAGGAGTTCATCAACACCAAACCAGTATTATTTGAAATGCTGGAAGGTACTCTTTAAGAAGAGGAAGAAGAGGAAAAAGGTAAAGATAAAAATTATAAACAACAAATACATATCTATCAACAAGTGAATGTAAAAATCAAGTGAATTAAAAATCTGATGAACAGAATAATCTGGTGAATATAATAGAATCAGTGGCATAGAAAGGAAGTTGACAATTCTCAGGCAGAAAGGGGTGAGGGGGGTGCAGGAAGAGACTGGACAAAAATAGTACACCTATGGATGAAGACAATGGTGGGGTGAGGTAAGGGCCGGGAGTGGTAGAAGCCGGGTGGAGAGGAGCTATGGAGGGGGGATGAGGACGGGGGGAGGGAGAGGAACAATTGTAATAATCTGAACAATAAAGATTTATTAAAGTTAAAATAAATAAATAAATATAAATAAATAGAAACACTAAAAAACAATTACTAATATTTACTAATTACTAATATCAAGAATGAAAGAGAAAGCATTGCTACAAATCTTACAGATTTAAGAAGATATAAGGAAAAATTATCAACAACTGTATGCTGATACTTTCAACAACTTATATGAAATCAACATATTCTTTGACAAATGATCAAAACTAACAAAAGAAGAAATAGAAAATCGGAAACATCTTATGTCTTTTAAATAACTAGAATTCCATAATTTAAACATATTCTCAAAAAGAAAACTCCAGATTTGGCTGCTGTTGCTCAATGGTTGAGCCTCAACTATGAACCAGAAGGTCAAAGTTTGATTCCCAATGAGGGCACTTGTCTGGGTTGCAGGCTTGATCCCTGGTAGGAGACATGTAAGAGACCCTGATCTATGATTCTCTCTCATCCTTAATGTTTCTATTTCTCTCTCCTTCTCCTTTCTCTCTGAAATCAACAAAATATATTTTTAAAAAGAAAAAAAGAAAACTTTAGATCCAGATGGCTTCACTGATGAATTCTACTGAATATTTTAAATAATAATAACAAATTTAACCAATTTGTTAAGAAAATAAAGGAGAAAAAAGGATATTTCCCAATTCATTTTATGAGCACAGCATTACTGTCTTACTAAAACCAAACAGAAAGACCAAGAAAATTACAAACTAATATCCTTACAGACTCAAAGTTCTCAACAAAATACTAGGAAGTTGAAATACAGTCATAAACAAAAAGAATATTACATCATGACAAAATGATTTTTATCCTAGAAATGCGCGATTGTTTTAATATTCAAATTATTTTAAAAGTTTAAAAGGTGATATTTAGAATGAAAAAAGCTTCAGTGAGCACACAGGAGGTAAATGACTGATAGAGGGATGCTAATCATATTTTTCTTTAGCTTAGTGGACTTGGAACCAGTCAGATGCTGACATCCCCCTGGCCACAATAATTGATATATGGGTCCAATCAGAGTGAGGTCTAAGACTTCTGTTGGTTAGTTGAGCAAAAGGAAGTATTCTCATACTCTGTAATCTAAGCATGCATATGCACTCTCTAGAATTTCTGAAGCCATTTGGTTATAAAAATGAAGCTGACATACTAAAATCAAAGAGACAATCATAAAAAGAAACTATAAAGATGAAGCTCAGATCAAACCATTCGAAAAGCCCTTAATACATCTGAATTTTACAGAAGTCAATTCCAACCTTGGTTGTGTTGTTTTTTTGCTAACTAAGTAATAAATAAACATAAGAAAAATATGAAATTACAGATAAGCCTTCTCTATTTCCATTTACTTTTGTATTTACTATAGAAATTTGGCTATAACATTTAACTTATAAAAAAGTAAAGTTAAACACTATCTGTGTCATCCTCCTAAACAATAGAAAGTCTCTAGAACACTAACTCTGAAAACTCCTTACAATTTGTAATTGTCTATTTTAAATATATCTTTGAGTCCCTCAATCTATTTTTTAAAGTATTTGCTTAGATTAACCCATAGTTTTACACTTTGTTTTATCATCTCTTCTTTTTTTTTACCAAATTAATTTTGAATTTTTATTATAAAATATTTCAAACTTACTGAAAATTATAGAAAAATAGTCTAATACTGGTGTTGCTGCTATCCAGTTTTATCAAATCTTAAATTTTGTTTTATAGCTTTTATATTTTCTTTCATTTTAAATTTATCTCTATTGTTGACAGTATTACAGATGACCCTCTCCATCCTGTAATACCCCACTCCAGGTCTACCGTATTACTGTCTATGTCCATATAGTATGTATATATGCACACAAATTCTTATCATCTCTTCTTTAATCTCAGATCATTGATTTGGAACCACTTTCTACCATCTGAAGTGCATATTTTAGAATTTTCTTAGGTTAAAGGCTTGTTGATTGCAAACTCTTAGTTCTTCTTTGTCTGAAATGTCTCCCTTTGGCTCTTGTTTTGAAATATACTTTTTTATAGGCATGCAATTCCAGGGTGAGAGTTATTTTGTTTCATCACATTACAATTATTTACTTTCTTTTGCCTTCCATGATTGTTTTCAGTTTAATTATCATTTCTTGGTAATTGGCTTTTTGGTGTTTTTTTTTTTTTTCTTAATTTTTTCTTTTTTTCTTTTAAGAGTTCCCTTTCCACTGGTGTTCTACATTTACCTACAAAGTAGCTGGGTGTTTTATTTTTTATTTTATCTGGTTTGTGCATTTTGAATAGTTGGATACCTGTTTTCATTAGCTGTGTATAGCTCTCTTCCATTAACTCTTTCATGGCCTCATTCTACCTCCCATCTCTTTCTGGAATTCTAATTTAAGATATGTGAAATTTTCCATCATTTATGTCTCAATGTCTCTTCATATTTCCTCCTCTTTATATCTTTGTATTACATTTTATGTATTTTCAGTACTATCTTCCAGTTCACTAATTCTGACTTTAGCAGTCTCTAATCTGCTTTTAAACCAATCTATTAATTTTTTCAAGTGTTATACTTTTAATTTTTTAGAAGTTAGATGTGGTTCATTTTCAAATTATTTTAGTCACTTTTTGCATTTTATATCTTTAAGCATAGTAAACATATCAATTGTATTGTTAATTAAAATAGTTATAGTTTTTTGTGGGCTTATTGATTCTGCAGGTTCTTGCTCATTGTGGCCATACTTCCTGTGTATTTTGTGATTTTTTTGATGATGATCTAGGAACTATTGGGATTTATCTGTAGAACTATTTTGATGCCTGGATTGAAAGCACATTCCTTCTGTGAGAGTTTGTGTTTACTTTTCCCAAATCCTAAAGAACACTACTAATTTGGTATTACCTTAAATTTAATATTCACCTTCAAGTGTTTCAGGCCATGTGGGTGGTGTGAATTTGGGGTTGACTGTAATTATAAATTTTAAGGAGAGAATTTTGCTCCTCCAACCAGTACCAAAATTTGTTTGTAGGGATGGGAAGCAGTGTGGGTTCACTTCATTGTCACACTGAATAAATGTACAGATTTTCCATCACTATCTAGTTTACTTTCACATCGAATATTCTATATCCTAGGGAAATGTAAGAACCTCAAAATTAGACTCCCCAATTTGAGAGGACTTTGGAATTAATCTTTTATTCCTTGTATTCCAAAAAGTGAAGTTCAAATTCAAAGTAGCAATTGCCACTAAAAGACATTTTTGGTGTCCCAGTTTATGCTTTTACTTACTTTTGGCATCTATATATTTTATACTTTCTTGCCACATTAAAGATGAGTTTAAAGACAACTTTCTCATTTCTTTTAACTTCACATACTTAGGGTGTTTGTTTGTTTGTTTTTGTTTTGTATGGGACTGTCAGTTCAGGTATTTTAGTCCATCATGCTACCTGATATAAAAGTGTCTTTACGTATCTTTTCTCATGCTATTCTGTTAGCTGAAGACTTTCTTTCCACATAGTGCAAGTTACTAATTTATCACCTAGGTTCCAGATGTACTCTTTATTGCCTGTTGTGCAAAAATGCAGCTGGATCTTTTAAATAATTTTGGTTTGTCAGCTGACATAATGCTGTCCTTTGCCAATGAGGATGATGGAGAGACATTGCAAGATAAATGGATTTTCCTTCTGGTTCCAGGAGTATTTCTCCAGTAGGCTCCTGCAGAATGAGCAACTTCTCCAGCACCAGACTAGGTGGCACTCACAATTCCACAGAGCCTGGATCCTGTAGTGCACATAACTTCCCAGCACCCACCTCAGGCAGTGTGGACGGCTGCCCCAGCACCAGGCTCCTGCCCTCAGGGTCTTTTCCAGTGCAGGACAGTCTGCAGCAAGAAGAAGACGGCAGGGGTCCTAAGCACAGCTTGGACTGTTTCCTAGCAGAGTGCCTTTAGTAAAAAACCTCCTTGTGAACAGCTTTCCCCTCGCTTCCCCAGGATATATTGCTATGACTCCCGTCACAGCAAATTCTCTGCCATTCAGGGAATCATGGGTGAAATTTTTTCTGGATCTCAGACCTGGGTAGGAGGGGAGTTCTTCTTTGAGTGTTCCATTTCAGTGCTAGGGTTGGGTTGCTGCTGGTCTATACATCTGCTTTTTCTACGTTCTTCAAAGTTTTCTTTACTTCTTTCTTGTCAGTGCTTTCTTATTCAGATATCCAGATTCTTTATATTAAACTTTCCCTGCTCAGTTTACTGCATGGTTTTTGTCTCTGGTTGAATCCTGACAATGAACACACTTACATTTGGTAATATTCTCCCTCCTCATAAAGACTTAGCTCAAGCCATCATCACCTTTCTGGCTCAGAAGTATTAGAATGAACCATATGAAAATGTCATTTTTATAGATCAAAATAGTTAAATAATGGCAATTTCAAGTGCTTTGAATTAATATATCTTTTTCTCTGTAGTTCCCACTGCATATATCTACTAACACTTACCCTACTAATTGAAAATATCAATTTTTTAAATATAGTATCACCTACTATATGCACACTCTTGGGAATGATTTTTAATCTTTTATTTTTAATGTCTTAATGCCTATTCCAATTCACAGTAATTACTATATGCTAAAAAATGCTTGTCGAACTAACTGAACACTGGCAAATCATTTAGTCTCTCTAATCTTCAATTTCTTTCTCTTCTAACTGGGATCATTAACACCAGCTCTATTTAATTCAAAAGTTCTTAAAATGAACTAAGTGAATAGTTGTTCCTTCTTCCTTCGTACAATGGAAGGCAGATCATGCTACTAAAAGTGTCATTTCATGGGGGAAAATAATTGAAGAATTATGCTTTTAATACTAAGATATTATTTTAAAATGTTATAGTTAGTTATTGAATAAAGAAGACAAAATATAAATAAAATAAAAATGATTCAAAATTCTACTAACCAGAGATAAAACTGTTAGTATTATCATGTGGTTATTTCTAGTACTTTTTTTCCAATGAACATTTTAAAACTGAAATTAAGAAAAAAAATTATTATGTATAAACTTTTATATTCTGCTTTTTCCATTCAATGTAATGTGAGCATTCTCCTATGTCATTAAATACTCCTAAAACTATGCTTTTATTGGTTGAGTAATATTCTATTTTATGTATAAATCACAAATAATTTATTGAGTTATTGAAACATTTATGATGCTTAAATTTTTTGCAATTAAAATAGTATTAAGATAACAATTCTTATAAGTATTTATGCGCATTTCTCATTGTTTCCTTAAAAGAAATTAGTAGGATGATATAAAAAATCAAAGCACATATACATTTCTATGGTTTTTTAAAACTGTTGCCAAATTTCTTTCCAGTTTGCACTTTAACATCAAAATGCCATTTCAAAGCAAGGTCAGCAACAAAATGGTTTGAAAACAATACCAATTTAGTTGTTGAAAATACTATTTACCTATATTTATATTTATTTGTAGTAGGTTTTCCTGATTAGTCCTTTTGAAATTAAGTACCTATTTGTATGTACCCTGTTTTTTAAAAAATTGAGAGTAACATATTTTCACTGTTAGTTTAAAAAGTTATTTCTATAATATACCTACTAACCAATTTTTCATATTTTTTATTTTTTCATTTTAGTTATGATAGGTGTGCAAAATTAAAAATATTTTATAGTCAAGTATCTTGATTATATATTGATTATGTAATCAATTCTTTCCTTAGTATTTCTTGCATTGGCTTTATGTTTATAGGGTTCTTCTCCACACTAATATCAGAGTCACCTCTATCCTGCCTTTCTTTATCTAGTCATAGCTATTTATTATTTTGGTTTTAGTGTATCACATGAGGTAGAGTTGACATTGTTTTCTTATAAAAATATAATAATATATTCATTATTTGGTAAACTGAAAGTTAACTTAATATATTTGCAAAATATGTAGATAATCCTAAGCATTTTTGAAGGGTGGGGATTTAAAGGAACTAAGCAATATGCTTTTTTAAAAGCTAATAATTAATATGGTTTTCCTTTACTTGTTTTATGAGTATGGGATAAGGTATATAGTGTCAATAATGGCCTAGTCTTTACAGGTCTTTTATTATTTATAATTTTCAGTATTAAGATCATTCTTAACACATGAGGGAAACTTGTTTTCTAAAGTGATTTTTCCCAGTGTATGAATTGAAGGCATGTTAATAATCAGTTGTCGTGGGAATATAGACTAGTGCAACCACCATGGAAAATAGTATGAAGTTTCCTCAAAAAATTAAAAATGGAACTCCCTTTTGACCCAGTAATTACACTTCTAGGAATATATTCCAAGAAATCAGAAACACCAATCAGAAAGAGCATATACACCCCTATGTTCATAATTTACAATAGCTAAATTGTAAATAGCACAATTTACAATAGCTAAAATTTGGAAACAGTCTAAGTGCACATGAGCGGATTAAAAAAACAATGGCACATCTACAAAATGGAATACTATGTTACGATAAAAAAAGAAAGAACTCTTACCATTTGCAACAGCATGGATGGAACTGGAGAGCATTAAGGCTAAGTGAAATAAGCCATTCGGAGAAAGATAAATATCACATGATCTCACTCATTTGTGGAATATAATGAACAACGTATACTGGTGAACAAAAATATATCCAGAGATAGAGACACATCGAACAGATCATCAAACTTCAGAGGAAAGGCAGGGGATGGAGAGTGGGGTTAAGAAATCAACCAAAAGACTTCTATGCATGTATATAAGCATAAACAATGAATACAGAAACTAGGGGGGTGAGGGCATGTGACATGGGTTGTGGTGGCCGGGGAGAAGTCAATGGGAGGAAAAGGAGACATATGTAATACTTTAAACAATAAAGAATTTTAAAAAATTAATTAACTAAAATAAAAATTTTAAAAAATCAATTGTCTTTTGAATTTGAAATACCGTCTTTGCAGGAGTGCACACACGTGTGTGTGTGTGTGTGTGTGTGTGATGTTTGTGAAATACAGTGGTACCTCGAGATACGAGTGCCCTAACATACGAGATTTTTGAGATACGAGCTGTGGAGCAAGAGATTTTTGCTTTGAAATACAAGCAACATTTGAGATAGGAGTAATCGCGTGGGTCTGCCGGCTGCACATGACCCACCAGTTTACCGCGACTCGAGCATCTCATAGTTTCCCACACCTCAAGGTTACGGAACAAATTAAACTCGTATCTCGAGGTACCATTGTATCTGGCAGCAATTTCAGTGAAGCTAAAGGGTAACTTCACAAAGTGGTAACTTTACAAAGTGTTCTTTCTACCACATTATTCTGGTCTCCAATACATTCTGCCTCTTGCTTGTCACAACGGATAACACTCTTGCAATTTTGTCCTCTCAACAGCATCTAACACCCAGAGTCCTCAGGCTGGGTTGTACGAGGACTAAGGAAGTTTCTGAGGGATTCTACTTAGGTATAATGCATAGTTTCATGGAATGTATTAGAATCCCCCAGGAGATATTTGATTCCAACTTCCCCCCTACCCCACTCCCCATTAGAGTTTATTATAAAATACCCAAGATTCCTTGGAAATGCATCAACTGAAGGTCTTATTGAAAACACAAACTACCATTCTGGCTAATCACTCAGAAAAAATAAATAACACTCAATAGCTCATGATATCTCCAGGAAGCCTGGTCAACCAGGATCAGAGGCTATCTTGCCAATCACAGTGCTCCTAAACATGCTGCAGAACTGGCCTTGCAGAGTGGCTGCCACTACCCCATTACTGGAATGGATTCTGAGAAGTCCCTGTTTCCTCACATCCTGACTTTGGCTCAGGTTCCAGAGTAGGTGAATCTGATTGGTGAACTTTATGGCATCGCTGCAAGGGAGGCTTAGAGAGTGAGTTGCTGGTATTTTCAGTGCCTAAGATAAAAGTTACTCATTTTATGAGGGAGTGGTTCAGATGCTGGAAAAACATAAGGAATGTCAAATATCCATTCCCCAGCCCAGTGCAGATAAACACCCAGTGTTTTTACAAGAATCTGAACCTGGTGTCACCAGAAATTCTCAAAAAAAAATTTTGACAGCATCCCCATATACCACCTTGAGCTTCTCATTTAACAAATATTTACTAACTAGAGGCCCAGTGCACAAAATGTGCAGAAGTAGGATCCCTAGGCCTGGAAGGTGATCAGAGCAAATCGAGATCTGACTGCCTGCTGGGACTTTCCTTCATTCCATACCACCCCCTGGTGGTTAGCGCACATCATAGCGAGTGATTGAACTCACAGTTTCCTGGTCGAACTCCTGAGGGGACATTGTGCAAATTAGCTTTTTATAGATAAATAGATAGATGATAGATAGATAGATAGATAGATAGATATAAATTTATCACGTACAAGACATGATACAATATATAAGAAATTCTTGCTATTCTCAGAAAACTATAATCTAATTGAGGAAGCAAGACTTACATCAACAAAATTTTAAAAGGTTGACAATTAAAACACAGGAGTAATACAAAGTCGTGTATAACTATTGTCTTAGTTTGGGTTTTTCTCAAAGCAGAACCTGGGGTAAGGACTTGGTTCAGGCAGTATATTTTGGACTTGGTCCCAAGAAGAAGGAGTGAGCGAATAGGGAAAATGTATGAGAAAAAAAAAAAAAAGGAAAGGCCAACATAATAGTGTCATTTAGAGGTCATTGTTGTAGACAATGGGGGCTAATTTCTGCCAGGATATCTAAAAAGCATACAGAATAGAAATGTCCACCTAAAAACAGCAGGCAAAAGTATTTATCCACTGGTTCCCACAGCCCACAGCTGAAGGGTTTCCCTAGGGACAATTTAGTCTCCCACACTTCCAGCTGGGCCCATCCACAGCCCGAGTTCCCCTCATAGCAGAGAAAGCCCAGCGAGCAAGTGCGTTTGAGGTGGGTGAGTTGGGATGCCCACCAAGTGAGGTGAGTTTGAGCTTGCATGGGTCCTACTAGAGCTGCAGATGAAATCAAAGGTGAGTCAAAGGGCTGTGACAAGGGCACTAGAGGTACCTTTTCAACTGCCCACCTATGGAAACACTTAATAGGGGTGATGCATTCAAATAAGCTCAAGGTCACTGCAGGATGGAGTGTTTGGAGAGTCTTCCTTGAGGAGGCTGGACCCCAGCTGAGCCTGGAAAGAACTGACAGAATTTCTCATGCCAAAAATTTTGCAACACATCAGGATCTGGAGTTTTCCGAAGTCTGGCTGTGCGGAAGCGAGCAGTTATATATTCCAGTGTATTGCACCTCCACGATTTAGTCAATATTCTATTTCTTTTCTTGTAATAACATTACATTGATGGTTATGGCATTTAGGCATCTTTCAAATGCTTGCCTAGGTTTTGACACCAAAAAATATTCCCTGAATTCAAGTGATTTTAGAGTACTAGAAATTCTGATTATTTTTAAAAGTCCTTATGTACAAAAAATGTAGTCTATAATAACTTAATGATGATTCTTATAAAATAAGCTATAACTACTGAATAAAATAAAATAGGTGATATAGTTTTCCCTCTGAATTTTCATAGCTTTGCTAATTAGGCATCTGTAAAATAAAAATAAAGAAATTTCTTTATATTTAGGAGTCAGAAATTATATTAAAGTATATATATATAATGAAAAGTGTTTATAATCTTATTGTAAAATATGGGTTTATAACGAGTTATATTTTTTCTTTCACCTCATCTTACTTTCTGCTGTCAATAAAATCTGCCCAATTACATTAGAAGACATAAAATTTTATTTCTCTAAAAATGTATATGATATACACTTTGCCTAATCCATCTGGTGTACTCCCCAACTATTCCAAAGCCAAGTGTTTTCAGATACACAAATGACTGATTCACAGATGCCTCTGATGAGGCTACTTGGTTATCTCCTTCCTTCTCTCACACTCACTCTCTCACACCAAAATGAGTTTCTTTACTCCTCACTCCTCTTTCTCCTTCTGTGAACAACCTCTCTATTGACAATGGCTAATCTGACTAGTTGAGGAGACTATAGAAAGGCATAGAAATGTGCATAAAAATACCATGTTCCCAGGCTCCATTTACCACCCTCCCCCTTTTTTGTCAGGCCAGTGATGACCCCTTGTAACTCCTTATATTCTCCCACCCACACCTCCCTCACTCCTTCATCACCTCAAGTTACAGCCATTCCTACCAGAGACAACCACTTGCACTTAGAAGTCATTTTTTAAATGCCCTTTTGGCTCTTGCTGGTTTGGCTCAGTGGCTAGAGCGTCAGCCTGTGGATGGAAGGGTCCTGGGTTCAATTCCAGTCAAGGGTACATGCCACGGAGCTTGATAGCCCAGTATGGGGCATGCGGGGGGCAACCAATCAATAATTCTCTCTTATCATTGATGTTCCTATCTTTTTCTCTCCCTCTCCCTTCCTCTCGGAAATAAATAAAAATATATTTTAAAAATAAAATAAAATGCTCTTCTGCTTTGCTTGGTTTCTCTAACTTTTGACACTTTCTTCAATAAAATCGCTAACATTTTGACTGATGAAATAAGATGATGTTCTTACATGCAATTCGTAAACTAAAGCAGTGTACAAAGGCAGTATATTGTCATCATTCGGGATTTCCCCAAATAACCCAAGTCAAACCTGACGAGTAGTGCTCATAAAATTTTTTTCAAAAAAGAGAGAAGTGCAGTTTCATATATAAAGTTTCCTTCCTCATTACAGAAGTATACATACTAACTGAGAAATCAACCTTCCATGAAAATAGAAAATAAAACATGTACCCTAAATTTGAATAGATTCTACTAAATTATTTGTCTTTTTATCTATGCAAATGTAGTCATAAATAATTTGCAATTTTGTAGCTTGCCTTTTTCAGTTAACATTACAGTAGAAAAACTTGCAATGTTATTATATACCCCATAATATCCTATAAAAAAGAAATATTTTATTGATATTTAACATAACAAAAATGCCAGCACCATTAACCTCTTAAACCATTGAAATTATTCAGAAGTTTCATTTAAAACATCCATAATTTTTCCAGCTATCCCCTCTAATTAAACCTGCCTTTACTCAAATTTCACTTAAATGCATGCACATTAAATAGATTAATTGTATAATATATAAACTATATCTCAATAAAGCTGCTATTTAAAAATTTAAAATAAAAATATAAATCCATTTCCCCTAAATGAGATTACACTTTAAATTATTTGATAGTAGGGTAGAATGATTTTTTAAATATTAATTTGTCTTCTCAGCTGTGTATTTTTTCTCTGCTCTCAATCCCACATGTTAGCCTAAGATTTTGTATTTCATTTCTTCAGAGGTGTTTCTATGGTCAAGTAGAGGCTACATGAGGCAAATTCCCTTCCTCACTTGGATGAAAATTAAAACTCACTTAAGAGTTTATGCTCACTGAAGGTGTTCACAGAGGGAAGGGAGAAACGGAAGACCCTTGGAAAGTAGCAACAGGAAAAAGGAGAGCTATTCTGTGGTCTGGGGAGGGGTCAGGGTAAAGGGATCCTGGGGCAGGTGGCCCTGGATTGAGTACCTGGCAGAACTGGGTCCCAGACTCAGATTTAACCAGACTCATTCAAACTTGCCTTGCCCCAGCAGTGTTACTGAAGCATCAGAACACCTGAGACAAAAAGTCCTTTTAGGCAGGCATAAGTTTCAGTGGACACCAGGGCTAACCTGAGGGCAATCAGACCAGTTTCCCAGGAGCTTTAGCTTTTAGTAAAATCCAGCAATTTTGCATGAACCTTCACAGGCATGGGTAGTCTCAGAATCACAGACTGAACCTGTTGCTGGCTCCAGGCAAAAGATGCAGGCTCATGTTTAAACTGGTTCACAGAACAAAAGGACATGCAATCATTTTCATTAGGAACATTTATATTCCTATACTAGCACTACAACCATCTGGATTGCAATTATTTTCTAAATATCACCTCACATAGATGTCACTAATCAATTTTTTAAAGGAAGATTTTTCCCCCTCCTCCCTCATAATGGAGTAGTTACTGTTTCATTTTATACTCCAGAGGGATTTTATGGATTTATTCCATCCCTATCATTTTATGAATTAAAAACTTGAACCTGCAGAAGGTTAGGTAAATCCCCAAGTCACAGAGTTGAACTGGAGGTAGCATCAGGCATCCTTATTCCTAACCAGTGCTCCCTTACTTTCTCGGAGAAGGCCACATTACATTGCTAATAGATTGATGAGCTACCCAGCCTGCCTGGCAACTTTGCAGTTGTTCATTCTGTGGATACAGATGTGGAGTTAGATAATAGTCACACATTTTCTTGCGAGAGAGCCTAGCTTTTGTGTGAATCACTTGTGAATGGTGGGGTTTCAAGTTTTCATAGTTCACCAGAAGAACACCACTCTGCGCATTTACAATATCCCTTCTCCCAAGGACATCAGTGAGCAATTGTCATTATCAATATATACTGTATGGAAAAGAACATTCTCCACTGTATAAGGAAAGCACATTTGTTTCTTTTAGGGTTCCTACAGTCTTTTCTGAAAGACATACTTTGACCTACATTTTTAGTACTTCTATAATATAACAGTGAGATAATTCAGAAGAATCTGAAAAAATGACAACATAAAATGCAAAGGGTTAGAAGTATTGTGAAACAAAAGAAATAATAGATTGTGCAAGGGTTACTTCTATATAAGGATAGGTAATAATGCAGAAGATTAAAATGAAGTAGATACTTGCACTTGTACACTGGTCAGAAAAAATCAGTATGGAGTGGCATAAGTGTGCCTGGTTTATTGTGATACTTGCAGAACTATTCTTCTCTTCCCTATCATCCTTTGCATGCTGGTCAAATATTTGTTATACATTTCATCACCATTTAAGCATTTTTCCTACTCACTAACTTAGAAAGCAATTTAAGCAATTTTAAATTCCCACTCTGGAAAATAAAAATGCCATTAGAAGAAAACACATTTACTTTGATTTATTGCTATCAATCCATTTTAATTCAAAAATATACTTTTCTGATTACATCTTTGTTCAATAATTCCACCTACACAGTATGGTTTTTGTTGAAGGAATCAAATGTAATTTTTATCTGGTAACCTTACTAAATTTTGAATGTAAGGTTTGGGCTTTATTTATGAGAGAAGAGTTTTCATTATAAAAATGTAAACATGTTAACAGTTCTCCATGGCAGATTATTTTGTGGTATTAACAGCTCACCAATGCTGCAGTTAAAGTTCAGAAATAGGGATATCAGAGACAGATAGCCAATCAGCAGCCCTGGCAAGACCTCACAAGGTCAATGATCTTTGAGGAGTTTCTCCAGGTCAATATTGGGTCTGGAGTACTATGGAACTACAAACTTGACTTTTGGAATGTATCCAGACTTGATTAATTCAAGCAAATATGTCATCCTATATAATAAAAGGCTAATATGCAAATAGACCAAATTTCTGAATGACTGGTCACTGTGATGCTCACTGACCACCAGGTGGCAGATGCTCAACATGGGATCTGCCCCATGGTAGTCAGTGCGCTCCCACAGGGGGAACGCCACTCAGCCAGAAGTGGGGCTCATGCATGGCTTGCGAGCACAGCAGCGATGGCAGGAGCCTCTCTTGCTTCCACAGCAGTGCTAAGGATGTCTGACTGATGGCTTAGGCCCACTTCCTAAGCCATCAGTCAGATATTCCTTGAGGGCCCCTAGACTATGAGAGGGCACAGGCCGGGCTGAAGGAACGTCCCTTCCTCAGTGCATGAATTTCATGTACTGGGCCTCTAGTATTTAATAAATTCTCAAGGAGGCTCATCTATAAGCCCAGATCACTTCTTTACAAATGCAGATTCACTCCTTTACAATGGTAGGAAGAACTTGGGCTATAAAGTCAGCAGAACTGGGGTTTGATCTAAGTTCACCAGTACTAAATGTAAGGCAAGTTGCTGAATTTCTATGAGACTTGATATTTGCATCTATAAAAATGCAACTGCCATGAGGATTAAAAGAAATGTATAAAGTATTTAGCACAATGCCCAGTCCTCAGTGAATGATGGCTACTACAATGAGCATAATGATGATGATGATCACAAAGGGGAAAGGAAGAGAAGGGAAAGGAGTGGGAGGCTGCAGCAATCACAGGTATTAGAAGTCTTGTGCTGGTTGATTAAAGACAGTCAAGAATAAAATAGAAGGTACTTGTTTAGTAATGAATCAGAGCAAAGTGAATTAGATGCAATATTATAAAAGCTTAGGCCTTCCAGACATGAGGGTCTGGTAAATCCATCTCTACTCCAAGGATATACCTATCTGGCAGACAGGATAAATTGTTTCTATTCCAGTACCTACAACAGTGCTAGAAAATGGCACTTAATAAATAGTTAATGAATAAGTAGTTAGAGTACTCTAACTTATGTACAGTGTTACTCCCTTTATCTTTGGTTCACCTATTTCTGGACTCAGTAGAGCAAGCTATTGGTCTCTCCCATTTCTTCCAAATCCCCAGAATATATGAACACAGAGTTTCTTCAGTAATATAATCAACTGGAACAATGACTTTTCTGTGACATCAATTATGTTTAGACATTGTCTAATTAAACTCAAATAAATCACTTATCATTCACTGCAGTCATATTTCCAAGTTCTGTATTATAATATAACATATGCTATGGTATAGATTGGCCAATGTTCCTGAAACTCATGTCTTCTTTTTCCTGGATACACAGCTAGATTACATTTCTTATGACCAACTTGGTTAGGTGTGTCCATATGATTGGGTTCTAACTACTGGAATGTGTGCATATGTGAAGTACATTTCTTCTAAGCCTGGCACATAAAATCTACCTATTTGCAACTCAGATATCTGCCTTCTTTTGTCCAGATGAACAAAGAAAATACAGTGGTACCAGGAGATGATTGAATCAATAAAATATCTTGGGGCCTTGAATAATCACATAGAGTAGAGTCTGCCTCCCTTCACTCCATTACAAGCAGACATATAAACCCTTATTAGATTACTAGAGGTCTGGTGCACAAAATGTGTGCACTCAAGGGCTGGAAGGAGTCCTTCAGCCCGGCCTGAGCTCTCTCACACTCTAGGAACCCTAGAGGGATGTCCAATTGATGGCTTAGGGAACTGGCCTAAGCCATCAGCCAGACATTCTTAGCGCTGCCACTGCTACTGCACTAACCAACCATGAGCCCAGCTTCTAGCTGAGTGGTGCTTCCCCTGTGGGAGTGCATTGAATGTCTGCCCCCTGGTGGTTGTGCACATCATAGTGACCGGTTGTTATGCCATTTGCTCGATTTGCATATTACCCCTTTATTATATAGGATGTTGTGAATGAGAAATATATCTTTATTGCATTAATTTACTGTGATTTGGGATTATTTCTATAGCAGTTATCTGTACTGACTAATTTAGTACTGTATGTACGTCACTTTATTGACTTTTAATTTAAAGATGTATGTGTGTGTGTGTGTGTGTGTGTGTGTGTGTCTTTGCTTGAGAACTTGGAATGTTTTATTTTTGTCCTGTATTCCACACTTACATGGTTACTCAAGGGCTCTTTCTTCTGTTCTCTTAGTTACCCACATCACACCAAATCAATAAATAAATAACTAATTTTGGCCCTAACTATCCATTTCTCTTCATCCCCACTTCCTATGTGTTGTTTATTAGACCTTTAACTTTCCCAGGTGGACCACTGAAATAGCCTCCTATATTTTGTCCTTACCCTCAATCTTTCATTCTTTCAATTCATACTCTTGCCAGAGTGGTTTTTCCACATGAAAGTCTAATTTTGTCATTTTTTTTGTGCAGAATTTAGTAATTCTTCATTACCTCCTGGTTAATAGCTAAAGAAATTCACTTTTTACAAATAAATATAGCAATAAATTTATTTACATTGTAAAACATTATTTTATTATGATCCTAGAAAATATTTAAATTCTACAAGCATATAGAAATAAAAAATGTATAACATTTACAGATAAAATTTATCTTAGTTAATATTTTCATAAAATTATAATTATTCAAGAATTGCTTATTAAATAAAGATGATATTCATGTAGAATTAAAATTAGAGAAATAATTAATAAATCTGTAATTATAAATCTTTTAAAAATATTTTTATTGTTGATAGTATTACAGATGTCCCCCATTTTCCCTCCTTTTGCCCCCCTCCACCCAGCCCATATCTGCCCCTCCAAAACACTCACCAACCTATTGTCTATTTCCATGGGCTATACTAATAAAAGAGAAAGTTGCAAATTGACCATACCTCCACAACAACCACCAGCCAATCAGGAGTGAGTATGCAAATTAACCCAACAAAGATGGCAGATTAATTTGCACATGCGGGTACAGAGCAAAGACTTGAAGGCTTCAGCCTGAGTGAAGACTGAAGACTGAAGAGGCTTGACTTTTCTGCTGTGGCCGGACGAAGGCCTGGGAAAACCAGTGGCAGCAGAGAGGGGAAGGAAGGCCCATTGCATGAAGTAAGTATATAAGTTCTTTGGTTTATCTCTAGTAAGTATATAAGTTCTTTAGTTTATCTCTTCTCATCACCCCACCTCCACACAGAGTTATGTCTGTATGTTCCATAACTCTGTGCCAATTTTGTTGGTCAATTCATTTTGTTCATTAGATTCCACAAAGAAGTGAGATCATGTAATGTTTGTTTTTCCCTGATGGGTTTATTTCACTTAGCATAATAGTCTCTAGGTCAGTCTATGCTGTCTCAAAGGGTAAAAGATTCTTGTTTTTAAATAGCTGCATAGTATTCCATTGTGTAGATGTACCACAGGTGTTTTTTTTTTTTTTTAGCCATTCATCTACTGATGGGCACTTGGGTTGTTTCCAAATCTTAGCAATTATAAATTGTGCTACTATGAACATAGAGATGTATATATTCTTTCTAATTGGTGTTTTGGGGTTTTTAGAATATATTCACTGGGTGAAATGGAAGTACCATTTTTAATTGCTTTGACAAAACTCCATACTGTTTTCCACAGTGGTTGCACCAATGTACATTCCCACCAGCAGTGAACTAGGGTTCCCTTTTCTCCACATCCTCACCAGAACTTTTTGTTGATTTATTTATGAAAGCCAATATGACAGGTATGAGGTGATATCTCATTGTGATTTTCATTTGCATTTTTCTGATGGTGAGTGACTTGAGTATTTTTTCATGTGTCTCTTGGAATTCACTTTCTTTCATTTTTCTTTCTTTTTTTTTTTGTGTGTGTGTGTTAACAATTTTTATTGATTTCAGAGAAGGGAGAGGGAGAGGCAGAAACATTAATGATGAGAGAGAATCACACTGAAAATCAAGCCCACAATCTGGGCATGTGCCCCATTAAAATCAAACCTTGACCTTCTGGTTCATAGAACCATGCTCAATCACTAGGCCATGCCAGTAGAGCAGAATTCACTTTCTTTTAGAGCCTCTTTGCTTGATTCTCTCCCATTATCCACCTTAAACTATTATAGCTCAATGATCCCCAAATGTGAGTCTGAAATATTTACGTTCCTCAGCATTACATAAAGAGTTCAGGATTCCATAAGTGGTCTAGGTATTATTTGTTGACTAAAAAAAAGATATAGGATATATATATATATATATATATATATATATATATATATATATCTTTCTACTGAGTGAATTAACATAAAAATGCATTATATATATATGATCTACTGTTATGACCATCATTTTCCAAATGTATGAATTTTTTTTGCCATCATAACTAATGTGATAAATTTTTCTTCAAATGTAACCTTTTGTAATACATTTCTCAATGGTAGGATGCTAAAATATAACTACTGTCAGGAATATCAGGGATTCAATATTTTGATGTTAAAAAGGAATCATCACTTGACTATGTGTGAACACTGCTCTAGCCATTCCAAATTATTTGCAGTTCTTTGAATGGACACGAACACTGACTCTGTACAAGTGGTGGTTTCTGTGGCTTGACTTGCTCAACCTCCTTCCCACCTTACTTCTAGGGTTCCTTCCTGTGCTGCAGAGACTAGACAGCTAAAGGCCTTTATCAACTTCTTTTGCAGCTAGTGTTCTGAATGCACAAAATACATATATTCTTCTGAGATTCAGAAATTTAAAATGGTGATGAGGCCCATCTCCCTGCTTTCCTGATTCTTTTTCTACTGACAAGTAATTTTGTAGAGATCCTTTTCTCTGGCTGAGTTCCCATGTCTAGTGGCAGCTGCATTCAGGGCTGCCTTCCTGACTCCTCAACAGTGGATGCCAACATGTTCTTGGACTGCATACTTCCAGTGTTTGCCTCAGTGGTACAGTACTCTAGTTTTTTTGGAAATCATTCCTGGTGGGAAAGCCCTTCCAGAATTTTGTCTTAAATATCTATAAATTGTTTTTACCTAAATCTTTTCCTTCTTAAAATGACTCATTGGTTTCGTTTCCTGCACTGAACCCTGACTAATACAACCCTTGGAAAATATTGCTGTCCAACATGGAATGCATGTCTCCTCCCCACCCCTTGTCCTCAGTTCAAGGATCTTCATTGCTAGAAAGCATTCACCACCCCCTGCAGCTGAGTAAAGTAATTTTCCTTTCTGCCTCAGTCATGGCACTTCTCCCTAGTGCATAATAATGGTCTATATTTGTCTAAGAAAGCTTAAAGCTACTTTTTTGTTAGTCATTTGTTCCTAGATAGCTGCACCATAAAGTGTTGTGGAGTGAATGAATGCACAAATTGATATTTCCATAAATAATAATCAACAATGAGTAACTGATCCATAAAGGGCGAATATAGTAGCATGGAAGAAAATGTGTAGTTTTTCTTGCAAAATGGTACCCCATGTAAATTTATGTAAAATAAGGCAGTTCTGAAATTCCATGAGTCTATATATGTCCTCCTTAGACCTCTAACACAGAGACCCCGATGGTCCAGACCAGGGATTGGCAATTTTTTTTTTCTATAAAGGGACGAACAGACAGCAAATACTTTGGTCTTTGTAAGCCAAACAATCTTTGTCACAATTACTCAACTCTGTCATTTTCGAGAGAAAACAACCAAATATATAAGCAGATAATATATAATGGGAGTGATTGTGCTCCCATTCATCTATAAACACTGAAATGTGAAAGCAATATAATTTTCACATATCACAAAGTAGTATTCTTTTGATTTTTTTCAATCATTAAAAACTATAAAAGCCACATAAAAAGAGGTGAGAGAGACAATGTGGAAGGGAAAGCTTATTTGGCCTGCAGGTAGTAGGCCTGCAAATGCCTGGTTTAAAAGATTAAGGAAAGGTCTAAATTCACAGGATGAAGTGATGAGTTGTTGTTGTTGTTTTTTGCATTTCAATTTCTTCCCATGTAAAATGAAAATTACAATGTGTTACTTATGTGATAACATATTACTAATAGAATTAACTCTGATATAAAAAATAATAATAGAGATCTTGAGGACAAGTCTTCATCACTTGTAGGTCTCTTTATGTTCATAAATACTGGGATATTTTAAGTGTTTGATAGAGAACATCTAATGATAAGGCCTTGAAGTGCTAGGTATACTAGTGAGCAATATGTGGTGAGAATCCAGTTTTCTCTTCATTTATAGCATGGAAGGGAAAGAGGCATAAAAAAATATTACCAACCTACTTTTGTTCCCATCCAAAAATGGACAAATCACTATAACTGAAGTTTTTAATAAAGCAGACATCAAGAAATCATACGCCCACACATTATACCTGCTTTAGTTTCTGGAAGAAAAAGATTCTTGGGGCTTTTCAGAGACTCACAGGATTAGAGAGGTGGAAGGGCCACCTCCCCCACCTCCAATTCACAGGTGAGAAAGTCTTGGACATAGAGCTGTCAAATGATAGTGGTAGGGCTGCAGGAGATGCTAGTCTCTGAATCCCAAGGCAGTATTCTTCCCAATTCAACAGGCTTTAAAAATAATTATGCTCCCATGTTTTACTAAAAAATGTCTGAGATTAAATCCAATAATGGGTTTATAGTTGTTTATATATGTTTTTTTTCTGAGCTGCAAAGGAGTTCTGTTACATAAAAGAAAGATATAGCATAAGAAGTTCTAATACCTCATATTTTATTGATAACATTATCTATCACTGAAGGTCCTGAGACATGAAACCCAGGAGAGCAAGGGATAAAGATTCCATGACCTTAGAGACTAGAGGTGAGTGAAGTAAAAAAAAAAAAGAGAGAGAGAGAGAGAACAAAAAACAGTTCTTGCTGCCAGGCGGGCAAGCATCACGACACTTCTTTCTGCTGCATTTGAGAAATTAAAGAATGGCCTCTACTTCTTTCAGGCATCCCAGGTAATCTCTCTGCCTCATATTACCCAGGTATAGTGTCAACTCTGCACAACTTTGTTAAAAAAAAGAAAGTTCCCATCCCTCTATGCTTAAACAGCTCAGTGAGGTTTATCACGATCATATCATTTAAAACTGGAACATTTCTACTTCTACACCAGTCTCCATTCCCCTGCTCTCTTCTTTTATAACCCTTCTGCCACTTTGCATACTATGTAATTAATTCACTCTGTTATTGTCCGTTACCTGTCTCCTCTACATTAGAATGCAAGCTCCACGACTGTAAGGATTTGAGTCTGTTTTGTTCTCCGATTTAAGTACCTAGAATATTGCCTTGTACTCAGTAGGCACTCAGGAAATGTTTGTTGAATTAATAAATGAAATTGAGAGAATGAAGAATAGGGAATTAGGTGCATCTTGACAGATTACATGATTAGATTTGAAATAAACTTAAACAAGATGCAAAGAAGAGGTGGGGATAATCCATGCTAATAAAAGGGTAATATGCTAATTAGTCTAGCTATCTTTCATACGTCCTTCCAGACAAAGCCACGGTGGCAGAGGCTGAGGCACAGGCAATTAAGTGCAACCAGGCCGAGTGGTTAGAGGTGATCAGGCAGGCAGGCAGGTGAGCTGTTAGGAGCCAGAGGTTACAGATTGTGAGAGGGATGTCCCACTGCAGGTTTAGGCCCAATCCTAAACCAGCAGTCAGACATCCCCTGAGGGATCCTGGATTGGAGAGGGTGCAGGCCAGGCTGAGAGAGCAACCCCCACACTGTGCACTAATTTCATGCACCAGGACTCTAGTAGAATCTAAGAAAAAGCAAAAGGCTACTTATTGAGTGCTACTATAGGCCAGGGACAACATACAGACCTTTAAAGCCATTACCATATGTTTCTCACCACAGCTACTATTATGCTCATATTATAGTTCATAAAACTGAGGCTTGTTAAGTTGTTCAGGTTTATACAACTGCAAGGGGTGGAGCCAGGACTCAAAAACCCACATCTGACTCCAAGCCCCTGTGCATAGCTACTGTTCTGTGACACACTATGCAATGCCATCTCTGTGAACCAGAGTGCTGGGGCAGCCATCTCAGCATAGGGGCCTGATTTATTCAAGTGGCTAGATGGGCAGGTTTATTTGTGGAACACTCGAAGTCACGTTGAGATTTTGCTTTCCTGAGATCTAATCTCCAAACCTAGCACATAAAGAATGTCCATTTCTGTTGAAGCTAGTAGGATCTCCTGAAAACATTAAAAACCAAAAGTAAATTAGCATTGTTCTAGGCACCAATCACTCTGCCAAACCATAGAACTTCAGATATCAAAATTTGCAGGAGAAAATGGCTCAGCAAGCTAAGTACTCACAGATTCAACATACTGGGAGCGGCAAGCACCAGGTTTGCTTCCATATCTCACCTGTCTCCTCACCTGTCACCACTTAGGCCAGGCAATATAAAGGTAGAGATTTCCTCCCTGACTTCAAGGCATCTTTTTCTTTCTTTCCCCACATTGCAACTTGTGTTGACACCTGTACACATATATATACCTTTTGTATTTACAAACCGGAGCATGGAAATAGAAGTTCTACTGGCAAACACATTTCTAGAAATTGAACCAGATAAAAATCACAGATATCAATCTGATGTGACCAAAGTGGATCTGGAGTAGTGATCAAGACAGAAGGGATGTCTAGGTTGGGGATGTCATGAGGATGTACACTAGTACTAGGGATATATGAGACTAGGAACAGAGAGACTGGGGCAAGAAAGGCCCACTTTAAAAGCTTCAACCCTGGAGAGGTTTGCATAAACCAGAGGTTCTCTGTGGATCTCAACATACATCTATTCACTTTGCTCCATCTCCAGCCTTACTCTTCAGCAACAAGGATGATATAACAGTTTAGCAGTTACCACGGCAAGCAGGGAAAGATAATTGTTTCTGAAGACTAGATGAGAAAGTAAGTGATTATCAATAAAGTGAGTTGGAATGGTTGTTAGGGTATTAAGAACAAAGGTTTTGTGTCCCATGAGGATTTTTAGGGTGTGTCCTGTAAATGTTTTAGACACGTTACCATTTATATAATGAGCATAAACCTGACTGAGCACTGGGAGTAGAGCTTGTACGTGGAACATCATTTGTGTGGTTGAGTCATTCCTAAGTTTAGGGGCTGATAAAAATCAGCTGGGTAGGGATTTTTGTTTAAAATCCTGAGACTTCTTCACAGGTCAAGGCCAGGAATCTGAATTTTTAACAAGTTACCCTGGTGATTCTGATGAATCACATTTTGAAAGATGCTATCATAAGACTGCAGAGTGCTAAAGATATAATGGTGATTTGGAGCTAAAAATGAGTTCTTGTTCTACTACTGGACACACTTAAAATGGAAGCCACTACTTATTGAGCACTGGGAACTGTTTTTATATGTAGCAGCCAGTTTAATTTTCGCAACAAGCCTTAGAGGTAGGGACCATCATAACCCCCATCTTACATGTTAGGAAATTGAGGCCTAAGGCTTGGCAAGTTTAAGAAGTCAGTCCAAGGTCATACAACTAGTAAACAGCAGGGCCCGTATCTGAATTCAGATCTTTCTGACTCCAGAAGCACTGGTTCTTAATCTCTAAGCAATTCAGCCTCCCCAGAGAGCATTAGTTCACACACACCCTATGAACATGCATGGATAAAGCAAATATCAATGCGAATTGCATAGCTTGCTGAGGATACACAATCCCAGTAGAGTAACAAGTCTATTCTATAAAAAAATGACATAAAATCAAAATGTAATTATGCCTTTGCAAAATGTAAATAATAACTAAAATCTACATCAATATTCAGTGTTTGTCATTCTGACCAGACATGTTTTATCTTTGGAAATAGTCAAACTTTTGTTTGTTCAGTGTAGCTGCCACCTGAAACCTCCAGTGTATAGTACTTCCTGACATGTCTTCTTATAACTTTTTTTTTTTTTTTGCCGAATACTCCTAATACATTTAGCCTCCTACTGAAATTTCTAAAGCAAACAAAATAATCTCTTCCAAGCACTCACTACTGCACACAAGCCCACGAGTTTAAAAAGAATATTACTAACCATAAAAATAGTAAAAGGGGCAAGTTTCAAAGAGGCATTTTCTTTTAGTTTGAATATAACACCAACCTAAGAATCAAAACATACTGTAATCCAGACTCTTTTCTTAGCCAACCAAGGACAATCTCTTTACTCTTTAAAACAGTTGACCCTTGGGCAGCTTCCAAAGCTGCATTTGCTCCCCCACTCCTAGATTCCTCCAGCATTGCAGGTTGCCTTGCTCTGCCTCCATCTCTGATCCCGAGGGACATTTTATGTTGTGTGGTATACTGCATCCGTCTCTGTTGTTAGACCATAGCTCCATTAGTACAGGGAACACATCTGTTTGGTGTTCCTTGCAATAATCACAGTACCTGGCACAGAGAAGGCACTTAATAAATGTCATTTAATGAATTAATGAATGTGTGACCTGTGAAACTTACTGGTTGGCTCTTAGACCTTGATTCTTTCTTCTAACCTCTCCAGAAAAATAGCTTGAGTTTAGTAGGATGCCTGTTTATTCTTTACTTCATTCAGGATTAGAAGTCACTTGTTTCTCAGATGACCACCAAAACCTGAGACCAGCTTTTCTCCACTCATCACTCTGAGATAGCCTTTGAATTGGGGCTCTTACTCTTTCAAAGTGCCAGAGACAATGCCAGTCTGTAAAGGATGGGAGAGCAGATACAGCCTCCAAATGTGAAAGGGAAGACTAGATGGAGTGGAAAAGAATGAAAACGGGGGGCTTGAGGCTCTGGCTTGGCAGTGGAGATCCAGGCTTGGGAGGTTCTTGCAGGGAACAGGAGTCGGGAGGCATCAGGCTGGTCCAGGGAGAGTGGTGTAATCAGGATTGACAAAGATGCCAGCCCCAGCTGCCACAATTGAGAGAACAGTTTACAAAAATCCCTCTGAGCATCACTACATGAAAGTCTGCCTAGAATTTCAAGAACATGGGGTAGGACTGAATGCTGCACAGATCAAACAGCTGCTTATTTCAAGGACCTGTTTGGGGAGAGAATGTATTATAGAATACCTAGCTAGAGAAACCAAGATGGCAGCATAGATGAACACCTAAACTGCTGCTTAACACAACAATTTCAAAACTACAGCTAAAAGACAGAACAGACATCATCCAGAACCACAGGAAAGCTGGCTGAGTGGAAATTCTACAACTAGAAGGAAAGAGAGGGGCTCATGGAGACTCAGAGGAGCTGCAAAAAGCTGAGATACGGAGACATGTGCATAGAGCGGATAGGCAGTGGAGTGCCTGGCTGGCTGCCTCTAGTGGGAGGAAGACAGAAACTCCTAACTGCACTGAACCCCAGTTCCAGGCAAGATTCATCCAGGGGAGAATCTGGACTGTTGGGAAAAGGAAAGAGTAGACGAAATTCAAGGGAGCTGCAAAAGGCAGAGGTCTGGAGGTGTGCGCAAGTGCACTCAGAGAGGACTGACTGCTGATTGTGCTTCTGGCTTTCTCTAGTGGGAGAAAGACGGAACCTTCCAACTGCACTGAACTCCAGTTCCGACTGCAATGTACCCAAGTTTTGGGTGAGATCCTGGGGACCCAGACTCATACGGGTTCCCAGAGTGCATGGAAATTCAGAGGAGCCACGAAAGGCAGAAGTCTGGAGGCACATGCACAAGTGTGCACAGAGAGGGCTGCAGTGATTAATGAGGGACACTGAGACCTAGGGGCCTCATAGGGCAGGGCTGACAGGAAGCCAAGGCTGTCTGCTCAGCCCTGAGACTTGGCTCCATCCAAACCAAGCACAGAGGTTTTTGCAATTTTGCAAATCTTGTATCATAAAGCTGACTCCAGCACAGATGTTCTCCTGGCATAAACACAGCTGATTCTCACAGCCAATTGGCCTGGAAGTCAATTGCCCTCAGTGATATCAACAACAATCAAGACTTAACTACAACAGGGCTGTACACACAGTCCACAAATGGGTGCACCAAGAGTGTTCACCTCAGGTAACTGGGCAGGCAGAGCTACTGGGCCATATAGGACAACTAGCACACAAAGCTGCTCTACCAACTCAGGGAAGCAGCGAAAATATGGAGACAAAGGAACAGATCACAAACGAAAGAAATGTCAGAAAACAAACAACTGGATATAGAGTTCAAAACCACAGTTATAAGGTTTAATAAGAATTTCCTAGAAAAGATGGATAAATTTAGTGAGACACTCGAGGATATGAAAAAGGACCAACTAGAATTTAAACATACACTGACTGAAATAAAAAATATTATACAGAGGCCTAACAGCAGACTAGAGGAACACAAGAATCAAGTCAAAGATTTGAAATACAAAGAAGCAGAAAACACTCAACTGGAAAAGAAAAAAAAAAAAAGAATCCCAAAATGTGAAGATAATGTAAGGAGCTTCGGGAACAACTTCAAGCATACCAACATCAGAATTATGGGGGTGCCAGAAGAAGAGAGACAGCAAGATACTAAAAACATATTTGAAGAAATAATGACTGAAAACTTCTCCCACCTGGTGAAAAAAATAGATTTACAAGTCCAGGAAGTGCACAGAACTCCAAACAAAAGGAATCCAAAGAGGACCACACCAAGGCACATTATAATTAAAATGGCAAGAGCAAAAGACAAAGAGAGAATATTAAAAGCAGCAAGAGAAAAAGAATTAATTACCTATAAGGGAGTACCCATTCGACTGTCAGCTGATTTCTCAACAGAAACAATGCAGGCCAGATGGGAATGGCAAGAAATATTCAAAGTGATTAATAGCAAGAACTTACAACCAAGATTATTCTACCCACCAAAGCTATCATTCAGAATTGAAGGTCAGATAAAGAGCTTCACAAATAAGAAAAAGGTAAAGGAGTTCCTCAGCACCAATCCAGTATTATTTGAAATGCTGAAAGGTACTCTTTAAGAAGAGGAAGAAGAAAAAGGTAAAGATAAAAATTATGAACAACAAATACATATCTATCAATAAGTAAATCTAAAAATCAAGTGAATTAAAAATCTGATAAACAGAATAAACTGGTGAATATAATAGAATCAGGGGAATAGAAAGGGAGTGAAGAGACAATTCTCAGAGAGAAGGGAGGGAGAAGGGTGTGGGAAGAGACTGGACAAAAATTATACACCTATGGATGAGTACAATGCAGGGGAGGTAAGGGCAGAGGGTGGGGTGGTAACTGGGTGGAGGGAGCTATGGGGTTGGGGGAAGAGGAACAACTGTAATAATCTGAAAAATAAAAAAATAAAAAAAAAGAATTGTAACTAAAAAAAAAAAAAAGAAAGAAAGAAAAGAAAAAAATTAAAAGCAGAGAGGCTTTCTGCTGCCTGCTTTTCTCCTCTGAAGAGATGAAATGTGATGCAGAAAAGGAACTCCAAACTTCACTCAGCAATTAAGGCTTAATAGGAAGGACACACATCGTCTAAATTAGGATGGCAAAGGAGGCCTCCTCCTTGCTGCAGCCACTGGGTATGTCTACAGTAGTTTGGGACCTAAAGAGCAGAGAGCCCTTTCTCCTTCTGCCTGGTGTTGGGGACTTAGGTGTTGCTCAGGAGGCTTTTTTTCTAATTGATAATTATCTTCTTAGGGAGAGGTTTATTTTATACGTACCTCCTCCCCCTCTCCAAGCCCTATTCAGGTCACAACTAAATGCAAAGTCAGAGCCAAAGGTGGTGAGTTCTGAAGTCCTTCCAGCATAATTTCTCTTTGAATATGTCTTCCTTCCCTTCTCTTTCTCTTTCTTTCCTTCTTCCCTCGTATATTATTATATTATATATCGCCTCCCTCATATATTATGACAAGCAAAGTTACCCATTTCTTTTCCCTTCTCTTGCACAGTGCTAGCCAGAGATCAGCACTTTAACAAACTTTTAACAGTCAATCTGATCTTTGGAAAGAGAACTTTTGTCATTCAACAGGTTACAGTTTTATTTTTGAATGAGAAGGAAGATGGTAAGAAAAAGTAACTACAGGAAAAGGAAAACATTCCCTTCCAAATAGCTAAATACTCCTGAGACCTGGAGTCAATTCTTCCAGCCTAATTTCAGGTAATGCACTAAATGCCTCCTTTTTGAGCACTGCCACATTGCTCTTTTTTAAAGCTGTAGTTTCTAACAGGTCAGCCTCGATATATTTGCTTGTTGTTAGTAAATCATCTATGGTGGGGGGTGAGTCTAGAAGTGAATATATAGGAAAACCATTATTGAACAGAAGCTTCCCTCCTACCTTAGTTTCATCTCCTTTACCTCAAAGTTAATTGTTTTAATTAAATTCTCAATTGTATGCCTCTCCAGTTTGTCCCATCCCACTTCAGGAAAAAGCACTCTTTCTGCCAGCTGTACTTCCTGCATTGCAACTACACCTTCAGAAAATGTCCCTGGCCTATCGCCTATCTCCGATCCCTGATAATCCCATTGTATTTGGGGTTTAAATTATAGCTTTCTGTTGGTTGGTCCTTACTGTAACCTTACCTGTGTAGTGATTCTAATAAATCCTCCCTGTCTTCACCTAGTTTGAGCAAATTGTAGAATGCAATAGGAAGTAAAAAAATAAGTTTTAAAAAAGTTTAAGGGACCACCTAGAGACTCTAAATCAGTTCAGATTTCCTAGATCTATTGAATAATGCCTGAGTCTTGACAAAACATGTAGGAAAGTTGTAACTGTTGAAGGCCAACTGAAATCTTTTCTAGAATGAGTGAAGGAATAGAATAAACAGGTAAACACATAATGAAATAATTTATTTCTAAATATAGGATGTCTCTAAAAATGCATACCCACACTTTGACTAATTATAAAGGAAGTGTTTATTAAAATATACTTCATTTTCAAAATTGAGCTATCAGCTGTTAAAGTGTGTATACTTTTTGGGGGGACACCCTGCATATGTGGGTTTGAAATCAGACCATAAACACTCTGAGTAATTCTGGCTAAATTTCTTGTGATGGGAAAAAAAGGATGGATTCTGCAAATTATAGGCTGGTGAATGAGACAAGGAGCCTAGTTAAGATTCTAGAAAGTGCGATGTAGTAGAATATTCTTTGTAGCCTTCTATTCATATGCTCACTTTTCTGCCTACAAACACCAAAAAAACAGCTCTCCATAATGGATGAATCCTTGTCCCTCACCTGGTGACCCTGGCAGTAAAGGAGGCGATGTGCCTTTGTTTCCAGGCTTGGTTATCTTTACTGCTCTTGACTTCTGGGGGATACCCCTATATTTGTACAATTAACTTCCCTTTTTTCTTAAGCTTATCTAACTGGCTTTATGGTCCTTGAAATGAAATGAAATCTAAGATAGGCAAGTAAAGGAAAGATCTGTATGTACTTAGAAAAAGGACAAAGTAATCCTTAGAAGCCAGCATGGAGTCAGTAAGACTGGCCTAAGCCTATTTTTCTTTTGTAACAGTGTTAATAGCACAGCTGCACTGTGGCTGATGGAGATGTTTTGGACCTCTTGTTTTCACCTGTCCAGTATCTATTTGCCTTCTTCTCTTAGTAGTACTACTCCAATTTTACTTTGGAAGCCTAATAACCTTTGTGTGTATGCAATCTTCTTTTCCTACTTTTCTTAAGGTTTATTGTTGTTTTCAAAAATGATTTGATACATACAAAATAATAACATTACATCTACGTAAGTTACAAAATGAGCTCCTGTGGGTCCACCAAGAACTAGAATGTTACCAATACATGGCATGCACCTAAATGTTTCTGTCCTAACTCAACTCCCTGCCTCCCTCATCACTGACTCTCCCCACACCAGGAAACCCCAGTGCTCTAGGTAGGAGGATCAAGCAAAGTGTCCTCTTCTACTCTGGGCAAAGGGTAAGCATAAAACTTGGGAAACACAATTGAAGTCTTCCATTCCACTCTTTAGTGGCATAAAAAAAGGAAGGAAAAGATTTTGAGCAAATTCATCATAATGAAAATATTCTCATCTAAAGTGATCTCAGTCCCTGGAGTTGACAGTGTCGCCGGGCGTTCTTAGATCTGGTTCTCCAGCTTTTTTTTTTATTCTAAGAGCTTTCCCATATCCTTCCATAATTTCCTTTTTTGTTTTAATTAACCAGAGTATACCCCACCCATCAAAGTACTCCTTTCTGATAACATTAATGAATGAAAATTTCTTGAAGCCTTCTAATTAAGTCACACCAAGTATTTTAAAGACTGGACTACAAAGAATATGAATAGCATGAGAATGAAATTACAAAATAATGGTCACTTCTGGAGAGAACTAGAGAGGTATTGGACTAGGGAAGGGGACTTCAATTGTATATGCAATGTTTTATTTCTTATAAAGAAATATTAGGCATTATAATAATACATTAAGTTTCTTTTTAATATATTTTATTGATTTTTTTACAGAGAGGAAGGGAGAGGGATAGAAAGTCAGAAACATCGATGAGAGAGAGACGTTGATCAGCCGCCTCCTGCACGCCACACACTGGAGATGTGCCCGCAAGCAAGGTACATGCCCCCGACCGGAATCGAACCTGGGAGCTTTCAGTCCACAGGCCGATGCTCTATCCACTGAGCCAAACCGGTCTCGGCAATATAATAATACATTAAGTTTTAATAAAGCTCCTACATGTTCACTACATTATATTCCATTTAAATGATATTAGGTGGCTCTCTTGCGGATGCAACAGCTGTGGCCCTGGGAGTGCTGATTAATGATCAATGCTTAACCCACTGGGAGGTAGGTGCTCTGGGTTTGACTTTAGTCTATGCTTTTGAAAATGACTTGCAAAAAAAAAATGTAAGGAAGGCATCAAATGTGTGAATGAACCAAAGGTGGTAAGACCAATAGAAATATGTTGAATGAAATAATCAGTATACAAAAAGATGTGACAAAATGAAATTCTGAGCTGAGTCTCATCAGCTACAGAAAAAAAAGTGACTATTTATTGGGTGCTACATGACAAGCTCTGTTTTAAATATTTTACATATATTATTTTAATTCTTAAAATAATCTTCGAGGTATATATTCCTATCCTCTTTATAAGAGGATATAAAGAGAGGTTATGTAATATGTCCAAGTCCACAAAGTTAGTGCTGGGGCCAAGTAATATATATTAGACACAACTCAAAGCAGGAGGTGGTCATGAGAGCTATCTTCAGATATTAAATACATATAAAAGATTAAGTGTCTATTGGTCCAACCAGTAGCTATGACACACACTGATCACCAGGGGCAGATGGTCAATGCAGGAGCTGCCACGACCGCACTGACCATTTAAAAATAAATGGCACCACAAACCTGGTGCTGACAAACCAACACTCAGCTTCCCCAAATGGGATACAGGCCCTGCCACCACCCCAGAGCAACATCCCACCAAATTGTAGCCAACACTGCCTATACCCCATGGAGCAAAATGCGGCCCACAGCCCAGTCCAGTCCGGAAACGGTCACTGTGGGTGCCAGATAATGACCTCACATAGCAAATGCCCGCTTCATCTCCCTAGCAACTAGCTTCCTTAGAGTATCTTCAGCCTAGGAACCTGGCTTACTTTACAGTCAGGTGCAAACATTTTACAGTTTAACCAAATATTTGTGAAGTGTTTTCACATGCCTCATCTCATTTGATCCTCACAGAAGTCCTGGAATAGGTAGATAGGAGACTCAGTAGAATCCTATTTTCTTTCCATTAGCTGAAAAATGGAGATTTAGAAAGTTTTCAAACTTGAACCAACTGAAAAGTAAGAAATGGTGGAACTTAAAAATGACTTCAGGTTTTCTTACTGCACAAAATATAGTCAAACACTGTTAAAAATAAATATTTTACTCTTTTTTTCTCCCTGCCTGATCTACAATAATGATCTGATTCATGTTGATATTTACTGCTGTGTTGCTGACAATTACTTGAAAGAGAAGTGTGGGCTGGAAAAAGTTTAGCTAAATCAGAAAGCAGGTCTAATTAAGCAAGTTTATCTGTATATATAAAAGGCTCAGTTAACTCCCGCATGCTATACATATAAAGCTCTCACTGGCCCAATCACACACATGTATTTCGATCTGTCAATGTCAATCATGAATTTGGGTGACACTTCTATTATAGAAAAAGAGTGAACAGTGATATTAAAATATTTCTTGTAATTAATTTCCTTTCAATGTGCACAAATCCATGTACCAGGAAACTAGTGCTGATATAACTCGAAAGCCTTGGATCTTAACCACTGTGCAATACCTGAGTCATTATAGTTTCCTAAAATAAATTATATAGGGCATCCCAAAATACATACACACATTTTGAATAATTTTAAAGGCAGTGTTTATTAAAATATATTTAATTTTCAAAATTCAGTTATTAGCTGTTAAAGTATGTATACATTTTGGGGGGATAAAACAGGTTGTTTCACAGCACATATTTAAAAAACATTTTTGTAGAATAACAATATTGGTCAGCAGACTGTTCCATCTCGGCTGCAATAGTAGAAACTTTGTTTCAAAGATAGGGAGCCTTGGTCATGCTGTACTGCACATAGCCTCAGCCCTCATCTGCTCTGGATATGCCACATGAAGGAGCGTACAAAGATAATAGGCAAAGTTTAAGAGAGAAGACTAAGAATAGAGAATGGTGTCCTAGAAAGAATGTTTTAAGGAACCTAGACTATTTGCCTGGAAAAGACACAACTCAAGGCAGGAGGTGGTCATGAGAGCTATCTTCACATATTTCAAGTGTCACAGGGAAAAGGAATTTAGATTGCTCTGTGTGGTAACAAGGAAATAGAAAAAGGAACGATGGAAAGGAATTATGTTAAATTTTGGGAAGACGTCTCCTATTCAAAACCATCAGAAGATAAAACAGATTTGGGAAGAAGAGAGTTCCCAGGAGCTTGGTGTGTCACAGTAGCCTACCTTGTTGGGGATGTCGTTAAAGCTTCTAATGAGAAAGTGGCTAGAAGGATCATCTAATGCTAGTGCTTTCTGACTTTATTTTCAAATCCATTAGTGTAAAGCCATCATCCACTCAGAGACCTATTTTTATGGTCTGATCCTTACGTGACTCCTTGGGTATTCCTTCTACATCCAGAGGCAGCTAGCCTGCAGAACTAGGTAGCTAGAACTTTAGTACTAACCCAGCTTTTCTACTAGTTGTATGATATAAGGGAGTCATTTAGTCTTTCCCTGCTTCTTTTTTTTTTTTATCTTTAAAAAAAAGGTCTCTCTATCTGTCTTACCTACCTCATGTGGATGTTTTTGTGACTATGCTAGGCTATCTTACATGTGATTTGGAAAATTGAAACAAAAGAAAGGTGTAGTCTTTGATGACTAATGTAAGTTATATTCCCCATACCTGGGACCCCTAACTTTCTCTGGCACTTCTCTCTGTAGATTTTCTCTGGTCCTTCTTAGAATTTATAGTCTTTTTGATTACTAGTTTTGTTCATTTGTTTTTTATAAATCTTTGTTGAATTAACTGTTACATGTTAGGCAATGCACACATTATTGTGCTAGCCACTGTTGAATAACAAAATGATTAATGGAACATCATAATTTTCTTCAAGGTGTTTGTCATCAAATAGAGATCTCTATCAATATACAGATAATGTAATACAAGGCCAGGTATTTAATGCCTTAAGAATAATATAGATAAACTACTACAGAAGATCACAAGAGAGTGGGAATATTGAGAAGCTTTGCCTAATGTCACTCTAGGAAGGCAAGGTATAAATCCCTAACTCTGCTGGGACCAAGTGGAAGCTGGTTTTCTTTGCGATAACAAATTTTTGCATTGGTGTTGAGAACTGGTTCCATTGTCTAAGATTCAATTTTTACTCTCTTTGCATTGGCCTTGGGGAGAGAGGGTTTTCTTGTTTGTTTGTTTTTGGTTTATTTTTTTTTTGCTATTAATTTTTCTTACAGAGAAAAAAAAGTGAGCTCAGCGAGGTCAAGTACAAGCCAAAAACTTATGCAAGGCAGACCCTCATCAGTGCAACTATCTAGAGTTTCAATACACAAAACAAGGCTTGTTTCAAAGAGTGATTTATTACAAGTATGCCTTTTTAGGTGTTTAATAATGGCCACCCAATAAAATGTTTGCTTTTTCCTAGGATCAGGCTTAACTCCTTTTTATGCTGAAGTTAGTTGAATGTAGGCTAAAAGGAAATTGTCAACACTAGAAGTAAATTGCAACAGGTTTCATAAACTCCATTTGATAAGAGAGTTAAGTCTTATAACCTCCTGTAAAACAGCTGTCACTGGCTTGTATGTGGGAAGACAAATTAAAATAATATTTATTGAACATTTAGTATGTCCTGGCTTAAACATTTTACATAGATTATTTTATTTATGGATACTCTTATTATTCCCATTTTATAGACTAGGAAACTGAGTCTTAGAGTGACTAAGGAATTTTTCCAAATTTACATTTAGGAAGTAGTGACATCAGGATTGGAATTAGTATAAAGAAGTAATATATGAATAAAGAAACAAAATCTTTTTTATAGACCTACATAAACAACATATGCACTTATACATACACATTTACATATATTTAAATTTACTTTCCAAAAAATATTTTTTGTGGTTTACAACAGAGGAGTCATAAAATAAAATTAAGAAAATGAAAAATCGAGGCCATGAGAAGGAAGATTATGCTAACCATATGAACTTAACCTATATCATCAGATGTGAAAACAAGAAAGGAAAACCGTAGAACCTTCTAAAAGCCTTTTACCCGTAACAGTTATTTTTATCTCCATAAATTTACATTACAAACATTGAATAAACTTTATGAGAGCTATGATTTTTCCTGAACAAATTTTTAATTTTTGAGCATCACTGGCACTTAAAATGTCTTGATGTTCATTCTTAAATGAGATAGTTAAAATGCAAAAATATTTTCTAAATGGTAAAGTACTATATTACATTGATTTCTAAGCCTCTTTCCCTTACTTAGTGGTAAGGCCCTATCACACACGAGACTGGTATTCTATTCTATTCCATCACTTCTAGGACCAGGCAAATTTCCTTTCCCAGAATTTGGCATGCACAAGTGCCCAGCACATAGATCCTTCCCAATAAGTGATTTGCAAACAAATATTAAATGATGGCTCATACTGCCACATGATGCCTAGCATGCCACTGATATATGTGTGTGTTTTTTAAATGTGTCATTCTTTTAATCTAAAGACCCTGTTAACCCACCAGTTTTCCAGTAGTTATTTCTAAGCACTTTATGCTCTCTTGCATCATTTCTGGCTAGTTATCATCTCTTATTGTCAGAAGTCTCTGAACTTGAATGCAAAATCCTGTGGCCTGTGCTAAGGCTATAACATAGGACTCTGGGAAGAAAAGATTAAAACTCTTAATTTATTTTTATCTCATGCTTTTTCATTTCATTTTTGTGAGTATATGCTTTGTAATAATAAAAATACATGAACGCAGTGGTACATTTTATACATATATTTAGGTACATGCTCAAACATTTTACTGATAGCAATGAATGATCTAAAAGGTTTGAAACTGTAGTTCTAAATAATTCTGCTAAACTTAGCATAACTCAACCAAAAAAATCCTGCGACCATAAAGAAATAATGTTTTCCTATGTTTGGGTTAGGGGCAGGGGTGGGTGGGGAATGAGCTGGTCTTTTATATTTTTCATAACATAAATATACTAGCAAATAGTTCACAACACTTCACTCAGCAATTAAATATAGCAATTTGTGTTGATTTTTTTCCCTTCTTCAAAAGAGAGCACGGTGAAATCCTAAAAAGGTTTTTTCTTTTTTTCTTTTTTTTTTTTTTTTTTTACTTCTGGTTTTTCCTTCATCTGCCTCTGGTCCCCAAACTTTGTCATTTTGAAGGAATCATCAAGTTACTCAAAACCCGTGTTGAGTTTGAAGAGTCCAGTCGTGGGTTTAAGTTTTTTCTTCACTGGTATATTCTGTGAAATATTGAGCAGGTTAGGTAATTTGTCTCTGTCTCATTTCTCGTACTGTTAGAAGTCTTCGAACTTGAATGCAAAACAGAGATAATAACTTAGAAGCGACCTCATAGCAGTGTAGTGTGGGTAAAGAACACTTTGTTCCTTCTGTCAACTAAATGCAGTGTCATTAAATATAACCTTTAATATTATCAGTGTAAAATGCTGTGTATATGAAATACTTTTCTCTTTTAAAAGTTATTTTCATTAAATAATAAACAAAACACCACATTTCTAAATATCACTGTTTACTAAACTTCATAAACTTAAGTTTTCTCAGTATCTATTTCTCTGTCTCCCTCTCATTTGATAACTTTATGCTTACGAGGGGAAAATTGTAAGATAGCACCAAGGAAATATAAGGGGATTTGAAGTAAATTCTCTTATTCAGCTTTCCTTTAAGTTTTAAAGCCATGCATTTAGGCCATACAATTGTAGTGTTAATATAATCTTCAAAATGTTTGTGTTTAAGACTAACTCATAGATTCTTAAATCAGAAGCACTCTTAAGAAAACATTTAGAACCTATGACTATGCCTGGTATATAGTAGATGATGAGTAAATCTTTAATGAAAAGAAACTGGGGAAAGCTTCTTATTTTAATTTTAAAAGAAAAAATGAAAATAAAACCTAAAACCAATTCAGAGTATTAAAGTGACTAAGTTATTTGCTCAAAATTGGTTCAGCTAGTTTGAGGGTTGGGTCTAAAATTTATTCCTCTTAATTTCCAGCTTTGCACACCCCCCCACAACCCCCCCCCCCCCCACCGCCTTCCCAGCAACCTGTTGACCTGTTTATATAGAACTGTCAAATATAATTTGCCGAAGACACATCATAGAAAAAAAGTCAGAAAGAACCCCTTGGGTTCACCATCTCCAAGTCACCCAACTTGTAATGTTCACATCTGATGTGAAATGTGTAGAGTCAATATCATATACGTAATATGCAAAATACAAATCTTGCAATATTGACTCAAAGGTCTATTTTTAAAAGAAAGTGACCATAGACAATCTTCAGTGACTTATTCTATCTTAGAGCATTGTGTATGCCCATGCAGGTGACTTGCAGTCCTCGGACCAGCTAAAAGTAGATAGGCGATTTCAGCAAAACGTTTACCTTTGTTTCTGTGTATTTTTGTATTGATTTTTCTGAATTTACCTTGGAAAAAAGCATTAAGGACCTCGATGTACTATAGTCCTAATAAACTTAACTTGCACTATTCTGGCCTATGTGATAGCTAGCTAACCCATTGACAAAAGAAATTCAAGCTGATAAAAGCTTTTCTTAGTCACTTATCAGCCAGGTCAGGCTGTAAAATCATAACATAATGCATGCCTCTCTTCCATGGGGCACCACACAACAACGATTTAAAAAAAAAAAAACCCAAACCCCTTACTTCCATATCCAGGGGAGTTATAGTTTATCACTATCACCCTCCCAAGTCAAATGGACACCAGTTTCCAGCTTTGCCACTTGGTGCACACGGGGTTTTTCGCCCATTCCTCCCTCTGCTGGGCCTCTCTACCTGTCCCTCTCCTGCTGTCTACAGGTCCCGAACATTAGAAAATAGAAAACGTGATGATCTTTGTGTGTCTCTGTGAAATGTGTGTGTGCGCGCGTGTGTTTGGGTGTAACGGGCCTTCTGTTTGGCCGCGCGGCCTGTCCGTCAGGGCGCGGGCCAATGGCAGGCTGCCTTATATAAAATGAGTGTTTTCAGTCTCTCCGGGTTGCATGTACTGTATGTGGAGCAGTGTACAGTGAAGCGGAGGCAGAGCGGCTCCGCGAGCTCCTCTCCACTTTCCCATAGAGAACCCCTGACTGGCCGCGGAGGGCGAGCCACGCACACGCCCTCGCGGCCGGCGAGCCCGCGAGGTAAGCGCCCCTCCGCCGCAGCCCTGCCCGGGCGCTCTCCCCGCACTTTCTGTTTTCCTACTCACTTGCGAGCCGCCCGGCTGCAGCCCCAAGGACTCCGCGGCAGGAGCAGCGGCGGCGGCGGCGGCGGCGGCGGCGGCGGCGGCGGCAGCCGGTAGGGTGGACTTGAGGAAGACGGAGGGAACCCCGCGCGCCGGGAGCCGCCGCCGCCAGCCGGCCCGCTCCCCGGGCACTTTCCCCCTCCGCCAAAACTTTGGGTCGGCAGAGGTCGGGGGCGAGGGTCGCGGCGGCCGCGCCGGCGGGGCGGGGGGCGCGGAGGCAGTGCCCTGCGGGCTGGCGGCGGGGGGCCGGGCTGGGGAGGAGTAGTAGGCCAGCCGGTGCCAGGCTGCGTTTGCAAGCAGCACCTCTCGGCACACAGGCAGCGCCGCCCGAGAGGGGCACGGGGGCCGGGCCGCGCGGGCAGGAGCAGCCCGAGGAAAACAACAACAGCCCTCACGCCGGCGGGCGGGCGGCTCGTGGCCGCCCGGGGAGCCCCAAACTTCATCGTGGCGAAAGTACGTGGATCGCCGCCTGCTCGCGGCTGCCGGGGAGGTGGGGCCTGGGGAGCAGGGGCAGGGGAGGAAGGTGCGGGAGCCAGCCCCGGGTGGATTTATGGAACGCTTCGTGTGCGTCGCTGGCCGGGAACAGCAGCCCAGTTGCTCGTTCATCTGGAGAGTTGGGATTTGGGTGTTCCGGCCCCGCGGGGTCGCTGCCCTCTCACCCCCCACCCCCCCCCACCCCTGCCCAAATGCGCGGCGAGTCGAGAAAGTGCTGTTTTAGTACCAGAGTGGCCAGGAGGAAGAATAGGGGGAGAGGAAGGAGGGCGAGGGAGAAGAGGGAGGGAACGCGGAGGGGGGGGGGAGGACGAGAGAGAGAGAGAGAGAGGGAGAGGGAGAGAGAGAGAGAGAGAGAACGGGAGGAGGGGGGAGCGGAGGGAGGCTGTGTCAGGATTTCGCTTGAATGTGGGATTATGTTGTGTCAATAAGTTTAAGGTGGAGAGAGCAGGGCCGGGGGTGGCGGTGGCGGGGAGGAGGAAGGCCTGGGCTGCTCAAAGTCTCATTTCTGGAGGTAAGTTGTGGCGGTGCGCGGTCGCGATGACAGAAAACTTGCAGATCCTTTACCCGGGGATGGGGTCGATGCCTCCGGGAAGGGCTCCCCAGCCCTCTCCAGCCACACTCGTGGAACAGCGTCCTCCGCCGCGATCCGGGTCGCCGCTAGTAGATTACAGAAATCAGACTCGAGGTTTCTCTCCCTCCTCCACCTCGTCTCGCTCGCTCACCCTCAGAAATGCATTCTTATTTTTATTTGGGTTTTTTTTTTTTTTTTTGGTATCGTATGAAACTTAACGTAACTGAGACCAGACCCGAGTCCAGTAATTTTACGAGGACCCCGGACCCACGAATCTGGAACACGTTAATGTGTGAGAAACACCCGAGATCATTTCTGCTAAATGAGGAAGGTAAAGCGAAACGATGCAAAAAGCTTAAGACACAACATGTACGACAGGGTGGGGGGAGGCGAGAGGGAGAGACGGAGAGAGAAGCTATTTTCTGCTTTCCTTTCTGTAGAAGGGAAAATAAAGCGTGCGTTCCCCTCCCCTGCCGGTGTGTAGGGTCTAGTCAGTGTTTTAACCGTCTGAGGACAAATTAGCCCAGGTGGATCTTGTTGAAAAGTTTCGCGAGGGTGGGCGGGGGGGGG
>JAAGEH010000286.1:14359418-14411179 GCA_011751065.1 Lasiurus cinereus | reverse complement strand
CCCGTCCGCGGACGCCGGGCTGCCGGGGACGCGGGCACTTTCCCCGCCAGGGGAGGGACGTTCTCCGCCCTCCCCTGGGGCTGCCCACTCGCGGCGTGGGGGCTCTCACGCGCGCCCCCTGCGCGCCGCCACCACCTCTGCTCGCGCGACTCCTGTAGGCAGCCCGCGGCGAGGGGGTGCGGGGGTCCCTGGCGCGGACGTCCCCGGCGCCCGGCCCCACGCGCACCGTGTGGTCCAAGCCCGGAATGGCAGCGCCGGGCCAGGCGGCGGTGCCTCCCCGGGGGGCAGCGGAGGCAGCGGCGGTGGCGGCGGGATCTTCGCCGGGGCCCGCGGGAGGAGGAGGAGGAGGAGGAGAGAGAGAGGAGGAGGGAGAGAGAGAGGAGGAGGAGGAGGAGGGGAAGAAGGAGGAAGAGGAGGAGAGGGAGGCTTTTCTGCTCAGATTGCCGCCAGTTCGAGCGGCCACGGGTACAGGGACGCCCCACTCGTTGCTCCTCCGTTATGAAAAGGTGTTTAGCAGACTTTTACGCCCGGAGTGTGGGATTTGCACTTCAATTTTTTTTTTCTCCCTCTTCCCTCTTCCCCAAAGCAAGATGGACTCTATTCCCTTTCTCCCTCTGCCTCTGTCTTGTCAGCCTTTAAGATCGACATTTTGTACTAAGATGCAAACTTAATGGTGACCAGCAACAAAGCCAGGGTGGGATCTCTTGCTCCCTTCCTCCCTTTCCGTTTCCTAGCTCTCCCAACCCCGAACTGGTGGCCCTGCACTTGCCGCCTTGGGCACTGGTAACGTGTTTCCTCGCTCGGTTCCTATCTCCAATCTCGGGATTGTGACCAGAGCCCGGCGTTTGGGCGACGGCTGGCTGTGGGTGGCAGCCCTGATCTGCAGGGCCGAGGGCTGCGCTACCTGGATCCGCTGCCATCGCAGTGCTACCTCCTGCCGGCTCCTGGGCACCTAGGAGGCTCAGGCTGCCGATCGATTGCTATGATTTGGTTACTTACTGGTGTATTTGTCCTGGGGGTGGCGATCACTTGGGCAAGTTGATGAATGATCACGGTGTGGGTTTTGGGTTTGCAGAATGGATCAACTTTCTGCTTTGCACATACGGGGAGTAGGGAGAGAGGGTGCTTGAGACACCTCGAAATGCCAGCTGGGCTACCCTCAGCCTCTGCCCTCTGAATACAGGGAACTTCTTGGCCTTTATTGCCCCACAGTTCCCGCATGGGGATGGAGGAAGGGGAGGGGCTGGTGGGAGATGGACTTCTAGCTTCCGGATCCTTCATAGATGTCGCAGGACTTTGACTCTTGTAAAGCTCTACCATACTGATGATGTGCCTTTATTTGATACTTTATAGGTCACTATCATATGACAAAGGCTTTGCCGCAGTTCATCTTCTTCCAGTGTACTTTCCATTTGCCTTTCTGGGTAAGTATGCAAACTCTTCATACCGGAGACCTGGATGGCTATTAGTAGTGATATAAGGGTCCTTAACTGTTTACAAGAGGATGCTTTATTGGGCTTGCAACATCCCAGAAAGCTTGTTTCACTGAAGTTCCCACAACAGAAGCCAATTTAGGATTCTCAATATTTAGATTTCAGCTGCTATTACTAATAGTTTAAGATTATTTAAATCTTCACGTTAATCTGCAAGTAAGTGTTATTTGAAAACTTATTTTCAAATAGGGATTTTAATTGATAATGTAATTTACAGAATTGGAGGCCTAGGATATTTAATGCTAGGTAATCTTGTGGAAAGATTGCAGCTTATAAATGGAGACAATTATTAAAAAGCCAAAGAAGCATTGTACAGAAGACCTCTCTGATTATATATAGTGAGCGACATTTGCTTACTCTTTCCTAGGTTTCTTTCTTGGGTAACTTCTGTTGTTTGTGACAGTTACTTTTGTGGGGAAGGGTGGACTGGGTAGTGTAGTATATCTAGCATTTAGTGTACCAACCAGCTTGATTCTGAAGGCAAATAACCATGACCAAATTGATCATAATTTCCTTCAAAATTTAAGTATTGGAGAAATTTGGTACATTTTAACATCCTATATATACAATAAATAGTGACTTTGAAATTCATAATTAAGTGACTTTTTCAGATATATACTTCCCGTAAGGAAAAATCTGTGAAATAATTCATGGGATAGCAAGTGTCTGAAAAGTTTCTGAAAAGGAATCTTCTAGTTGAAAACTGAGGGTTTATAGAGCATTTAAAGGCATCACGGTGAGCCCTAATGTAGGAAAACAACTTGTAATTTTGCCCCTCTACTCTAAGGAAATTCTCAGGTACCCTTAAGTTGCTATGTTAAGAAAACTGGTTGTACTAAATTGTATATATCAGCTATGGTGCTTTGTAATACTACCACAGTAGAAGATGGGCTTATATTTTGTGGATGAAAATGGACTTGGACTCAATTTTTCGTAGAAGAAAAAGAAAAGGGAACTTATCTGTATTGTTTCTTGGCTTCCTGGGATACTGTATGCATTCTTAAAGGTCCTCTTAGTATTAAGAGGAATTGAGTTTGAAGACCAGGCCTTTCTGGTAGTTTCCAGACAGTATCAAAATATACTTTGACATTGCTGAGAACCTTCACTGAGATATAATATAAAGTATTGCTGAGAATCTTAGCTGAGATATAATTTAAAATATCTAGCATCTTTTATGGAATGTAAATATCACATTTTTTCAGGTAGTTTTGAGAACTTCCTAATATATCACATATAAAATAGGCCAGTTGGAGTGGTCAGAATGAGATGATTCTGTAAGATGAATTTAGTGTACACCAAAATATGTGGATTTCGTGTCTTTTTTTTTTTTTAAGCTTATTTGGAAGAGGAGCAAGAGCATTCAAAGTGCATTCCTCATTACTAAAGAACACCATAGTTGCACATAGTTTTATTCACTGAAGCAAACTTTTAATGTTAGTTCTTTTCCCATCAATATATTTAAAATGAGAATCTGTAATTTCCACAATAAAAGCTATTCGATGGTCTCTTATATTTCTTTGAAATATCAATTAACTGCTTCATTAAACAAGTACAAATAATTGTTTGAAGCAACTGTAATTTCAAGAATAGTCTTGGTCTTTAAAGTCAAAGTAGTTTTTATAGTTCAAAACTTATTGTGGTGACCTAAAAGTCACCCTAACAGTGAATTGCTAGTTATTTGCATCTGAGACTAGATTATCAAAATAAGAATTTAGATAAAGGTTTGCATCTACATTGCCAAATTTTTCCAAACCTCGCATTTCATTATTCGGCATATCTCTATTAAGTTCTGAAACTGAAACCTTAATTCACATTTCATTTTTAATGCTCACTATTGAAAAGGAGAATTATCTATGTTGATTTTCAGTGCTATATATTTGGAGGTACTCTGGCAGTTTTAGAAAGAATTTGTCACTGGAGTCTTAGATAATAACAAAAATTTGCAATTTTTACACCTTTTAAAATCCATCTCGATTTTCGTATCTAAATTAAAGGAAAAAAAAAGGAGGTCCTAGGTTTGAGAGTTTGTGAGATAGCTCCGCTTTTAGGTCACAATATAGCTCTGCTATACAACTTTAAAAGTGTATGCCACCTTTGACCTTAGAGACCTGATCTTTGTATTTAGACCATTGAAACAATTGTTTTTAGACATTTGAGTGAAAGCTAGGGTGAATATGTAATAATTATTGTTCATTTGTGCTGTAAGAAACTATGTAATTGATAAGGTTTTTTGTATGTAGTAAAGAAAGAAGGAAAAAGACAGTCTTAACCTGGTCAACTCATAAAACCTAAGTAGGCAGTTAAAGTTAGCCATATTTTTCAGTAAAATTACAAGCATAATATTTAATTATTAATCAACAGCTAACATACTTAAAGTTTATGTTTTCCTGCATTTCATAAAGAGTATGGGTAAAGCAAGAGCCATGTTTTATGGGATCTTACCATGAATATCAATTACTTTAATATTAGAGAACTTTAATAGAAGTAATAAAGACTTCACATCTCAACCCTATTAAAAAATCCTTTTGAAAATAGAGTCATTACAGGCATGCCTGTTTTTGTTGTACTAAAGGAAATCCTGAAATTATTGCTGTCTTATAAAAGTGCAAAAATGTTTAAAATTATGATATTTAAATGTTCTAAATTAGTAAATTTAGGCAATTAACTGTGGCATATTGCATCACCACCAGTGAGGAATACTTGTATTTTAAAATGGCAACTTAAGCAGGTGCTTAACTTAAGAAGATGACACTTTTCTTGAACTTGTTTGAAGTCTACCTTGCTTTTTTTTTTAACATTTCTTTGTGAAGGGTACCTTTTAAAATAAGTCTGAGAAGTATCCTATATTTTTAGTCAGTTTTCTTCCTCTCAATATGAAATGAAAATAATCTAAATTATAAGAGCATTGTAATTTCATGGCTTCATTTTTTATCACATGCCCCAGGTAAATTGGTGCAGGTGGTCCTCAGGCTACACGTTGAGAACACTGCTCTGAGGGAAGTAAAGACTAAGGCCAAAGACTGAGTGGAGGATCTTACAGTTTGTAAATTCTGTGACTGTCATTTAATCAGTAGGTTTGTACTACCTCAAGGGCAGTTATCACATACTGAGTCGAATTGCAGAGATTTCTGTATTTTAAGTCATACCTGAGGAAAGCACTTTGTGAGTATAGCTTCACTCAACATTCATATGTGTGCATATTATTCCGTAGAAGGCAATTACAGTTCCTTAAAACGCCAGGACTGGGTATATCTGGAATAGAGGTATACCCAGAAAAATCCTCATATGTTAACGGGGGTTGTTTTCATTTTTTTACTTCAAAGAAAAAGATAAGGTGAGAATTAAAATAAGTATCAATTATGCAATGGAAATGTAACATAAGGCAAGCTGCTAGAGAATTCTATCTAAAAGTATATATATATAGAGAGAAGGTGGAATACTACGGAAATGAAAGACTTACATGATTAAATCCTAATATAGACCATGAAGCATTGACACACCTACCAAAATATAAACTTACTAAGTTAAAATGTCTGATTCAATTCAAGGATCTAGATAGTGAAATGACTTCAGATATGAAGTAGTTGTATAAAATACAAAGTAAAAATAAGAATGAGTTGGATTTTATGAAATCTTAGAAAAAATAAAAATATTGTAAAATACTGATTAAGTAATTAAGCCAATAGTTAAGCATGACCCTTGGGTGAAAAGATTAGGGAATAAATAAGCTCCTGGAATGGAATAACTGAGATTCTAAAAAGGACATGGAAAGATTTTATTCATGAATTATTCCATACAAGGAAATAATTAAATAAAAGATTGATAATGTATTTCAAAGGAGAAATAAGAACAAGTACAAATAATTGTTTTAAAGCAACTGTATTTCTTCAGTGTTTTTTAACTGAGGTGTATGAAAGGAAATATCTTTTGTATCCCAATCCACATATAAAAACTGAAACAAAAGTTTTCTGAAACAGTACTAAGAGCAGTGCCCTCTGATAAATCTATTCCTATCCAACTGTACAAATCTAATCTGTTCCAAACCATTTTGCTAAAAATAAATAGAGTGTCATTCACTAGTTGATTTTTATGGTGTACAGTTTGAGAAACACCAACCTGGAGTGCTTGCTAAAAGTGGAGGTCCTCAGGCCCTACCTCCAGATACTCTGATTCAGTGTGTCTGGTGTAGGGCTCAGGATTCTGCATTTCAAGTAGTATTGCAGGGGAATAGGTGCAGGGTACTCTGACACACTTTGAGAAACTGGTATAAGGGACAGATGGATAAAGAGTGAATGGGAGTCATGCACTGAGTGTGGGGTTAGAGTTCACTGACTGCTGAGATCTCTTCCAGCTTCAAGATTCTATGGCTGTTTCAGTCTGCATTTTGCAATACTTACACGACCTCCATGCCCCTCTGTAAATATTCCTGTAGTAGCAGATATGGTGCAAGGAACAGTGCTGCCTCTGTAGCTTACTAAGCTGAGAGAGTTTGAGCATGTCACTTCAGAGTAAACTTTCAATATCATATGTGCAAAAGGACATACTAATATTTATCATGCAACAAAATGAGAATTACAAAAATAGTAAAGTCAGTAAATGACCCTTATCCAAAGTCAGCACTCAAAATATAGTATAAGTTTTCATAGTTACATCTCACTTAACCCTAACTCCCCCTAAGATTGAAATTTCTCAAAACTGTACCTTTAATTTTCATTTTCCCTAAAGCAACAATTTACAACCGGTGTGCTATAGCACCAGTGTGCTACAAGAATTTTTAAAACTTGGAATTCCTAACTATTTGGTCAGGGGCACTGATCTCTTTCCCTTAGATCAGGGTTGGAGGACCTTTTTTCTGCCAAGTGCCATTTGGATATCTATAATATCACTAGAGGCCTGGTGCACGAAAATGTGCATGGGTAGGGTCCCTAGGCCTGGCTGGTGGTCAGGGCAGATCTGTGAAGCTACCGATGGAGCAACTGGGGAGGTCCCCCCAGCTGGCACCTGCCTTTGGCTGGCCTGGTGCCGCCTACTTGCTGGCACTGGCCCCCACTGCCATTGGTTGGGGCCTGTAAGCTAGGGGTACCTCCTGCGTTGAGTGTCTTCCCCCTGGTGGTCAATGCACATTATAGCAACCATTCTTTCTACAGGTCATTATGCCCTTCAGTCAATTTGCATATTAGTCTTTTATTATATAGGATTCTGGGCCATACAAAATTACCAACTTAAAAATTAGCCTGCTGTATTTGGTTAAACATTTAATTGATTCACCCCTAATGTTTTGGCCAGACCAAATGATTTTGAGAGCTTTATATGGTCTGCAGGCTGTTTTTACCCCACCCCTGCCTTTGATCAACAAGTAAAAAATTGATAATAGCCAATACAACAATAGCCATCCAGTGTGAATGAATCAAAATTATACCTAATTTTTTGGTCATATTGTATATATATGTGTGTGTGTGTGTGTGTGTGTGTGCTGCAGAATTTTAGTAATCCTATTCTATATCATAAAGCCCAGTGACTGAATGGCAGAACGACCGGTTGACTGACCACCAGGGGGCAGAGGCTCAATGCAGGAGCTGCCCCCTGATGTTCAGTGTGCTCCCACAGTGGGAGCGCAGCTAGGTTGACCAGGATGAGCAGGTCCACAGCTGCTTGGCTGATTGGGGATGAGCTGCGCTTCCACAGCGGGCCAATCCCCGCAGGCCACGCCTCCCACCCGTGCAGGAATCACTTGCACCAGGCCTCTACTTAGTTTATAAGAAGCAAAAGGGTGAAAATCTCTGCTCTAAAGTGATTCTCAATCTTAGTATCATGAAACACTAGTGTATTTTTCACTAGATGTGAGATATTGGACAATTAATTTGTTACTGAAGGAAATAAGAATAATCAATCAGAAGAAAAAAAAGAATAGTTGGAGCATGTGCAGCTAAGTACAGGTGTTTTTTTTTTTCAGGTTTGGACAAGGTTTTTCCCACTTCTCACAAAAGATAAAGTATAGGACAGGAGAACAACTCTTTTCATATTTCAAAGTAATGAGCTGAGTATTCTCTCTGGTGACTTTGATATGTCTTGGAATGTTTTTGAGCATTACTTCTCAAACTTTCCTCTACCATGATACATGCAACTAATATTTACACATGGGGTATTGCAATTTCCCTGGTTATAAACATAGATAAATTACCTGGTGGGTTTTATATGTAGTTCACAGTGTGATAAAACCACTTCTTTCCCTATAAGAATGTCAGATAAAAGAGAATAGTATTATCATAATGAAAATTTTGAATATACCCATACACCTATTTGAAACCCTTTATAAATACTGTGGTACTTTAACTGTAACTAATTACTTAAGGGCATTTTTCACAACAAATAAAAACTTATTCTTATGTCAAAGCATGAAAATTGAGAAGCTTTACATCCTGAGTGTGTAATTACGTTGTATAAAATAGGCACTTAAGTAGAAAAGAGGGGCAAGTAAAGATGAATGGGAAATACACCAAATTCCTGAAATTTCGAACAATATGAAAACTAAAAGCTAGGGAAAAATGCAACATGTGATCAAATATAAAGAAGTGCAGATGACTGCAAGTAGCATCAGAGTTCTCTAATAATTTGTTTTTAAGTAGTCTCAACATTCATTTATTTGAATAAATTAAAAAGAAATAACTGCATTTCCTAATTTTTAAGATTATATTTGACAGGAACATCTTTCTACTTTGCTAAATTTTAATTGGGTGTACTTTTTCATCTCCAGTAAATTAACTAGCTATATATATTTTGAAAATGTTTTTTATATTTTGATATATAGTGGTATTGGATATATAGTAACCATCTTTTATCTAAAAAAAAAAAAATTCTCCAAAAAACTGAAAGAGCTTTGTTTGTTTGTTTCTCCAAAAGTTTGTGGCAAAAGCAAAACCTGATGCAAACTATTATGGGCTTGTTTAAAATAGTTTTAAAGCTTACTTAGAATGAATATTCACATACTTTGCATTAGAAATAGCAATATGTTTGATTGTGTGGGCTATCCTAGATTCATAGATCTAGCTAGCAGTGATATATATGTTGTCTGCTCTTTCTGACCTTTTAAAAAAACTCTAATTTTTCAATAAAAGTTTACATTTAATATTATTTTATATTAGTCTTAGGTGTATAGCATAGTAGTTAGGCAATCATATACTTTACAAAGTGGTGCCTCCAATATTTTAAGTACCCACCTGACACTATACATTGTCATTACAATATCTTTCTGACCTTTTCTCTTTAAATATATTTTGTTGATTTCAGAGAGGAAGAGAGAGGAGAGAGAGAGAAACATCAATGATAAGGGAGAATCATTTATTGGCTGCCTCCTACACACCTGGAATCAAGCCCGCAATCCTGGCGCATGCCCTGACCTGGAATCGAACCGTACCCTCTTGATTCATAGGTTGACACTTAACCACTGAGCTATGCTGGCCAGGCTCTCTCTGACCTTTTTAAAAACACAAAAATCTGAAGCATACCTGGACCCAAGGATTTTACATAAGGGATTATGATCCTATCATATTAATTCCTTAGTCTACACAGTGAAATTTATCTGCCATTCTTGCCCACTTCACTATATGAAAATTCTTTTTCTAATTTTGGTTACTGATCATCTGAACATTTTGACTTCATTGCAAGCTGGTGAATCATGGAAGATACCTTAACATTATATTTTAACTCTGTAAAGCTGACTGTTGGAACTCCTTGGCTTCTAATATAAGGCTAGAAGACTTTAGAGATTATAAAGTCAGATAAACAAAATGGTAGTTAATACCATTTGCACTTCCTAAGTTGAGCAGTGCAAAGGCTTCTGTCCTGGGTAAGGAAAGCTTACACACACACACACACACACACACACACACAAACCTGTTAATTGAACTTCATATATGCATTTTGATAATGTGTTTCCCTTTTTGTTGTTATAATTGTCAGTTTAATTAAACAAACACACATATCTATATGACATTTGAAATGCTTGCTGTGTTGAACATACCTTATGTGTCATTGAACAAAATTTAGGCTCCTTTTGGTATGGTTTACTGTAGTGAGACGTTTCATGAAGAAGTTCTATTTCCTTTATTGCCATTTGCACATTTCTTACATCCTAGCAGAAAAGTAAAAGTAGAAAGTTTTCTGCAAATTTAGTATACTCTCAGATGAGAATATTTTTGTGTTGTATTGCTTCATAGAAATTCTAGATGTCTTTATATTCAATAATTAACTGTGAAGATATAAGTTAAGATCTTGTCTTTGTACTTTTAATTTTCTGTAGAACTAGAGAAAAATGAAAAGTTTATGAAGAAAACAGTCTGACATTCTCTAGGAATAAAGTAGTAGGTGATGTGATTTATTGTTATGGCTAGACTTAAATCAGTCTTCATTTGGTATAGACTGAAACTGTTGATGACTAAAGAAGGTTTGCTTTTATTATTTATTAGAGGCCTAGTGCCTGAATTCCTGCATGGGTGGGGTCCAGCTGGCCCACCCTGATGGGGCCCATTGGGCTGGCCTGTTGGGGGGGGAGGGGCCATGGGCAGTTGTCTGGCTGGCCCTGCCCCCAATCAGGGTGTTGGGGGCTGACCAGGGCTGGGCCGGTGGGAGTTTGGGGGGTGGGTAACCAATCAGGGTCCGGATCAGGCTGGTTGGCTGCTGCAGTGTGTGCATAGCTACTGGTCATTCTGGTTGTTCTGATCATTTTGCCATTCTGGTGGCTGGCCATATATATACATATATATATATATATATATATACATACATATATATATATCTCCTAACTAATGAAGAGGGAATATGCTAATTGACCATCGTTCCATCACAAAGATTGCTGCACCTACAGCTGAGGCCAAGTTGCCATAAGGACCCTTAATGAGCAATCTGCAGGGACCTGAGGCTTTGCCCTCCCGTGCCCCCATGGGGCTTGATAGGGAACCTTAGGCTGTGTCTCCCCCCACCCCCCAATAGGGCTTGACAGGGGACCTCAGGCCATGCCCCCAACCCCATGGGGCTTGATGGGGGACCTCAAGGAGCACTTCTGGTCCTGGTGCTGGGGTAGGGGACCTCAGGCTGCTCCCCCTGCCCCAGTGCCAGCCTAGGCGACCTCAGGCTGCGCCCCCCTTCCCCCCGACCAGGTGGAGCTTGACAGGGGACTTCAGGCCACACCTCTCACTCTAGCACCAGGCGGGGGGACCTCAGACCGTGCCCTCCGCCCCAGCACTGGGCCAGGGGACTTGAGGCTGCATCCCCTTGCCTGGCTGGGCTTGACAGAGGACTTAAAGGTGCACCCCCAGTGCTGGGTTTGGGAAACTCAGGCCGCACCCCCCCTCCCACCAGATGGGCTTGACAGGGGACTTCAGGCTGCGCCCCTCACTTTGGCACCAGGCTGGGGGACCTCAGACCGCATCCCCTGCCCCAGCACTGGGTCAGCAGACCTGAGGCTGAACCCCTCTGCCTGGCTGGGCTTGACAGAGGACCTCAGGCTGTGCTCCCGTCCCCCATCAGGGCTTGACAGGGGACCTCTGGCCATACCTCCCACCCAGCAGGGTGTGACAGGGAACCTCAAGGTGCACCCCCAGTGCTGGGTCTGTGGAACTCAGGCCATGTGCCCCCCCCCCCCACCGTCCCACCCAGGGGGGCTTAACAGAGGACCTGAGGCTGTTCCCCCCTGCCAGTAGGGCTTGATGGGGGCCAGATGCTACGCCCCCCTCCTGGTGATGGGCTGGGGAACCTGAGGCTTCACCCTCCCCTCCTCCCGCCTGGCAGGGCTTGATGAGGGACTTCAGGCCATGCCCCTGACCCAGCAGGGCTTTACAGGGGACCTCAGGCCATGCTCCCTGCCCTGCGGGGCTTGACAAGGGTGGGACTGGCCTTGTCTAGATCTATTGGAGAGGCAGGGGCGGGGGGAGGGGTGCTGGCCAGGTCTGGGTCTCACACAATTTTGAGGTACATGTGGGTGGGAGGGAACTTGACTTTGGGTCCCATGGTGTGCCCCAGACTCTGACATAAGGAAGGTTTTCATATACATTTTACTAATTTTCTTTCATCTCTGACACTTCTATTATAGAGAAAGTACAAATAGCAATATTAAATTATTTCCTCTAATCTCCTTTTAATGTGCACAAATTTTGTGCACTGGGCCACTAGTGTGTGTGTGTGTGTGTGTGTGTGTGTGTGTAGATTGCTTGACTACTATAGGAAAGCACAGATTGAGTAATTCAAAGGGAGTCTTATTAGCAATACTGATTCTTTTAATATTATAAAATGCTGAGTTTTTATCCATTTTTGGTGTGCCTTTGAAAACTCACCCCCAAGTGTAGAGAGTTCTCTTTGACTACAAGGGAATGTGGTGAAGCATGGAACAAAAATAAGAAAATAATTCTCCATATCCAGCTGTCATACTTTGAATATCTTTTGAGTAACTGAAGTTAAATTTTTTTTTCTTTCCCTCATTTCTTCTCCCCTTCTTCCCTCTTCTTTCTTCCCCTCTTCTATCCTATCTAATCACTTTTTATCTGTCAGCCTTTTATCATATTCACTAATGTGCATCTGTGATACTGCCTACAAATGTTTAAGATTGATAATATGGAGTTGAATTTTTTTACTATTATTTGATTTTAGAGATTTGTTTGTAATGTTTGAGGTGTTTTAGTGATTATCACTACTTATATAATTAAGTTGATGATATGAGTTTGAGCCATCACCCAATTCCCTTCATGAAAGTGTCAGTTAGGAAGGATTATGAGGTGCCTGTAGTAGGGCTTTGTGAAGTAAAGTTACTTGTTTTTATGAACTAAATCAGAGTGAATTTCTTATTCAAATTCGTATTTTAGGGTGATAGTCTGATTACATACTTTTATTTATATTTAAGGGAAAGTTGAAAGCAGTATTTAGAAGTTTCCCAAATAGTATTTTACTTTGGGAAGAAGGGATGAAGTTAATTTGGACTGAGGGCTTCTTTGTTCAGTACAAGTTTTATTTTACTACTTTATTTTTCAAAACAACTTTCTGATGAGGTGTAACTCTTATTTATTTATTTATTGTAAAAATATTTTTATTGATTTCAGAGAGGAAGAGAGAGATAGAAACATCAATGTTGAGAAAGAATCATTGATAAACTGCCTTCTGCCCACCTTCTACAAGGATTGAGCCCACAACCTGGATATGTGCCCTTGACCGGAATCTAACCAGGGACCCTCCAGTCCATAGGCTAACGCAAACCTGCTAGGGCAAGGTAACTATTTTAATGATGAGGAAGCTGAGTCTGCTTTAGTAACTTCTCTGAGGTCACAGAAGCATGCTTGGCTGCAGTGCCACAATCTTTTGGGCTTTTATCTGCCTTTATCTCCACATTCCAAGAGATTAGAAATAAAAAGTTTGGGGTAACTTCCAGCCAATAATTTCCCTAATTTTTCTTTCTCCCCAAACAACAGTCTTCTTCATTTGGAAGTGATAGGGCCGGAATGCTACTCTCTGTTACACTTAAGGGAGATAGATGAAAAAGTCTCTGAGCTGGGGCCTGTTAACCAGTGAGATCGCAAAAAGTAACCAGTACCAATGTAGTTTATAAATTGACATTTAGTGAACTAACTTTCTAGTTGATAGATCTAGTATAGAAATGTCTAATAACAGCAGGTATTGTTTCTACTACTTAGTAATTCATCTAATACATCATTAGAAATTCTTTGTTCTTTCATGAGGAGTTGTTTTTTTTCTGGCTGAATATTCTATGATGTTTTTACTCTGGTACGTTTTAATACTTAAATTATTTTACTGAAGGAATTTACCAATAGAGCATGGAGAATTTTATGAAATAGTTTTCTGACATTTGCTTTGAAAAAGAATTCCTTATTATTGGAAAAAATAATAAGCAGATTCATGACTTGTATTTCAGAAGTCTAATGATTAAACATGAATTAGATATAGGGTCAGTCAAAAGTTGACAGCTTTTGAAGTGGTATCTGGGTACTTCTGATTTATTTTACCTAAGAAACTTACGTCTGCTCTGATAAATAGAAGAGCTTTTTATAAATTATACATTTCTATACAAGTATAAAATAATTTAGAAAATACAAAATAATACGGTCCTTTTTTATACTAAGAGCCCTACTCGTGTGAAATTAAATTCTTTTATCTTTGTAAATTCAGCAAAGTCTGAGAGTAATTCAGATAAGGAAGATCAAAATGTAGTCATTCTTTTTTTAAATGGATTTTTTTTTCTTGATCCATAAAACATGGAAATACAGTATTTTCCTATTTTGGCAAAATAACTGTTGTGGATGGTATTCTTATTAAAAGTATGCTCTTGCATTATTTTAGCTGTTAGATACTTTACCAAAGGTGGTGGGCTTCCATTTCTTGTGTTTCATCCTCCTACAATAAACCACTTCCATGCTATTCTCATTCAAGTGGGATGATAAACCAAATCATAAATTTATGGCCTCTGTTCTGTCGACTTGTTTTATTGGGTCATGTTCAAAGAACATTTTGCATATTAAATACTTTGGTTCAGTGTTGGTGAGATTGAAGTATCAAAAACTATTATCAATTTAAATCAGCCTAAGTGGATTGAGTGCCTATAACATGGTGATGCTGATTTAGACTTCGAGATGAAAAAGATGAATATAGAACAGTTTTTTTTTTCATTTTTAAAAATTTCTTTATTGATTAAGGTATTACATATGTGTTCTTACCCCCCTATTGCCCTCAAAGTAAATGTATTCTGCAGCTGCAAAAGGCCACTAGATGTAAATATCTATGCTATACGTTATTCTGTGCTAATTGCTCTAACCCAGTGGTCAGCAAACTGCGGCTTGCGAGCCACATGCAGCTCTGTGGCCCCTTGAGTGTGGCTCTTCCACAAAATACCATATGCTGGTGCGCACATACTGTGTGACTGAAACTTCATGGCCCATGGGCAGAAGTCGATTTTTGGCTCTCAAAAGAAATTTCAATTGTTGTACTGTTGATATTTGGCTCTGTTGACTAATAAGTTTGCTGACTATTGTTCTAACTGATATGGCATAAAATGGTACTGAGTAAATATCATTGAAAAACTGGTTAGTCCCAGCATAGGAGCTGGACACCAAAGTGGAGGTGGGGAGTGGAGTTTCTTGCTCTGACACTGTATTTGTACTAATTGTCATTAGGGTTGTAAAATTAATTTGGCCCAAGCACTAGTAGACTTTAAAAATTAGATTTCTATAATTTGGCTTTTACTTAAATACTAAAGGTCCGGTGCACGAAATTTGTGCCTGGGAAGGGGATCCTTTCATCCTAGCCTGTACCCTCTCCAATTCAAGACCCCTGGGGGACATCCCTCTCACAATCCGGGGCTGCTGGCTCCTAACTGCTCACCTGCCTGCCAGCCTGATCACCCCTAACTGCCCCTCCTGCCAGCCTGGTCATCCCCAACTGCCCTCCCCCCCACCAGCCTGGTCACCCCTAACTGCCCCACCCTGCCAGCCTCATTGCTCCCCCCACACACACTGGTCACCCTTAACTGCCCCCCTGCTCGCCTGGTTACCCCCAACTGTCCCACTCATCCCCAACTGCCCCCCCCCCCTTGCCAGCCTGATTGCCCCCAACTGCCCTTGGTTATCACCCTATTGCCCTCAAAGTAAATGTGTTCTGCCACTGGAAAAGATCACTAGATGTAAATATCTATGCTATACATTATTCTGTGCTAATTGTTCTAACCCAGTGGTCAGCAAACTGCTCTGGCCAGGTCACCCCCAACTGTCCCCCGTTGGTCTGGTTGCCCCCACACAGCCTGTTGTTAAGTTATCTGTCCAGATGTTTTGGTCATGACATCCCCTGGCTTTTTATATATTAGGATTAGTGTATCCCTTTGGCTTTTGGTCTATTTAAAAGGTCACTGACTTTTTGACAAAGATTTCTAATAATATTATAAAGATATGCTTTAGTTAAGTGTTTTAAACTTTCTTCTTAATTTCTTTTTTCCTTTCTTTTTATTTATTGCTATTAGTGTTGCAATCTCTAATGATAACAGTTTTGAAGTGAAGTATTTGAAGATTTCACTACCAAATCATGTTAAAAGCATACAGACTAAAATAATATGTTTGAACTAGATTTCAAACTAGTGGTCCAATCATGTGTCAATGAAAGTATTATAAACTATTATAGTTTACTAGAGGCCCAATGCATGAAATTTGTGCAAAGGGCTTGGCCTATGCTGCTTTGGAGGCTGCCTCTGCCTTGGCCCCCATCTGCTGCGGTGACAAGGGGCCTCTGCCTTGGCTCCTGCCTGCTGCGGCAGCCTCCTCTGCCTCAAACCCCACTGCCACAGGTTTGTCCGGAAAGATATCCAGTCTAATTAGCATGATATGCTTTTATTATTATAGATACTTATCTTTTATTTAGATAAAGTATACTAGTTAGGAGTATGTTAATAAGATTCTAGTCCAATTATTAAAGCACAACATGAAATTCTAAAGAAGTACAAATTCTGTATGACCCTTGAGAAATTATAGATTGATAGAAGCATTGGGCATAATTTTTAATCAGTTTACAGGTTTTCCAGAATGTTTTCAACCCCTATTTTCAACTGTGATTTGTCTCATGGCTTAGTCAGCCATGTTTTGGAGGTCCCATGAGTTTAGTTGCCTTAGTAATCTGGGCTCTGATTTTGGGATTACTCTTTGACTTGATCAAACCTTTATTATAGCTTCTTTTTATCGGTTTGGTTTATTATACCTCAGAATGTTTGCCTTTTCACCCAGTTTTAGTTGTGGCCTTCTTTTGACTGATCCTTTCTGGATATCAACCCAATTTAGATTCAAATCATGTTTCTGAAATATGGTGCTCAGTGTTCCAAATGCAGCCATAGATGCTTTTGATAATAAACAAATACATTCATAGTTGAAATCATAAAGAAGAAGCCTATCTGGCAAAAATATCCTATGTAATAAAGAGCTAATATATTAATTAGACTGGACAGCAGAACGAACTTCCGGGAGGCCTTCTGGAGTGACCAGTGTGCAGGGCCATGAGGCTGCAAAGTAGCAGGGGCTGTGAGGTTAGCTGGAGCTATGATGGGCCAAGCCCCTTGCATGAATTTCATGCATTGGGCCTCTAGTTTATTCATAAGATCACAACATTAATAATGCCTCTAATGATGACATTAAAGCAGCAGAGAGGAACAGAGACACACAGAATAACAACATGAGAGTCTTCCATTCTTTGTCTTGGCGCTCTTTGGCATCATGGAAGTACAGGCATTCATATCTCATTATTTACCCATCCTCACAGTAATAATCTACTTCTTTATAAGTTTTATATATGGCGTGTGTTCTCATATCATTTGGTGCTATCTGTTTTTAGTAGTCCCAGAGAACATGCTCTGATTTGTTGTAAGGTTCAGGGTTTTGTTGTATTTTAGTAATTTCCTGTATACAGCCTCTGCATGAATAATACAGATTCATATGAAAGTTTTCTATAGCTTGAAAGGGCTTCAGGAAGTGGGTCAATCACATATGGACATAGAGATTTACATATGAAAACCTTGTTTCACACAGATAGTGATATGTTTACTGCATGAGGAACTGTGAACAGGAATCATTAGGAAGAGGATTTTCTTTTCTTTATTTTTAAAAAATGTGACCATATATGTAATTTCTGATATATTTGTCAAATATAGCTAAATAACCTTAAGTCTAGTATATAGATCTTAAGAATTAGGGTAATTAGTACTTTTCTTCATTAAAGATGTTTTCTTGAAAAATTTTGTCTTAACTAGTGTTTCACAATTAAATTATAATTTCATTATGCTTCATCTATATTTCTAAATGACCTTCAATTAGCAGTGGCTACTGATTTTATAGTTTAAAGTTTTACCATTCCCAGTTCCCATATTAAATAATCAGTGTAAAGTACACATAGGGGAGCTACATAAAGGAACATAATACAGTACTCATCATTTTATAAAGAAGAGCCATCTTTCATAAAGCAAATGATAATCCTTTATCATATCTGTTAGGTAAATCTTGGCTCCATATTTTGAATCGCCCTTATTTTATGCAACATATATTTATTGAGTACTCACAATATATAAAACTAGATTAGGGACTCTGGGGCTTGTAGAATTAAAAAAATAGTGGTTCTAGTTTCAGCATGTTTCTAGTATAGTTATGACACACATACCACATATGGAATAGAAAATAAAGACAACGATTCTATAATATTCATGGGACACAGGGATGGTGAGTATAGGGTGATAGGAAATGATTACGAAGGGGAAATTGGGATGGAGCTGTATTGTTTAGTATTTAGGTATTGTTGCAAAAGCTTCCTTGAATTTATCAGGGAGAAAATGAACCTGGTGGAAAGCCCAGGTTAAACCTACCTGAGCCAAACAGTTCATTCCAAATGTGTCATCTAAGCAAGTGACATCACTGGACCTTTTAAATGTGGCCCTATCTTCCTCAGCAAAAGAATTTGAGCATGTATCTTTGATATGTGTACATTTGTTTATAAGTTACATATACTGAGGTATTAATATATTATGTATGTAATTTCTCTCTATATAAAAGCCTGAGTGACCATTTGACTGACCATTTGACTGGTAGCTGTGATGTGCACTGACCACCAGGGGGCATATGCTCAATGCATAGGCATGGAGACATGGAACAGACTGATGAATCTCAGAGGGAAGGGGGAGGAGGAGGGCAGGAAGAGATTAACGAAAGATCTTATATGCATACTAGAGGCCCGGTGTATGGATTTATGCACTGGTGGGATCCCTCGTCCCCACCTGAGGGGATCAGGCCAAAACTGGCCTGGTGCATAGATTTATGCACTAGTGGGATCGCTTAGCCTGGCCTGCAGTCTGACATCCCCTGTGGGGTCCTGGATTGTGAGAGGGTGCAGGCCAGGCTGAGGGACCCCACTGGTGCATGAATCCGGGCACTGGGCCTCTAGTAAAATATAATAGCTTAGAAATAAGAAAGATAAGTTGAATATAAATAAAATTCTAATATTTTCTTCTTACTATATCTTATCTACTATGTCTTGTTTATGTTTTGGTGTTCGAGAACCCCACTTTGGAGACTATAGGTCAGAACTGAGCAGTGTTACACCAAGTTTAGGTAAGTTCCATTAGATCAGGGACTTTGTTTTGCTGAATGCTGTATCCTCAGCCCTTACAACTTGCTAGGATCTCAATAGATACTATAGAATGAATAGGCAGAATTAGGCTAGTCAGGAGGGAGGAAGACAGACCTTCCTCAGCATGAGGGATCTGTTAGGAATAGAGACAATTTTTGTTCTTGCTGTATCTATGGTAAGCAGAAAGTTACAGCCAGTGGTGCTGGTGGTGCTGGTGGCGGTGGTGGTGGGGTAGGGGGGCACAGTGTTATATGAATATCTCAGAGGAATGGCTTTGGCAACCTCAGATCTCAAAAAAAAAGTAACCATCTTAAGCAGTAGAATCTGGATTTTATTCATCTTTGTGCCCAGAGTGCCTAGATCTGTGCCTATGATTTGTTTTTGTTGAATTGCTCTGTTTTATACTATGTGCTGGATATAAGAGGCTCTGCGTGTGCAGGAATGGATCAGTGTCAAGATCAGAGGCCTGTAAGTGAATCCTGCCCTGATTGAAGCAAAGCCAGTGAGTGATTCTGGGATTACCTCATACGCAGATATGTTTTTAAACCTTGGCAGTGTTTCCTGCACAGAGATGTTGTAGTGACCACAACTGCCAAATTACAGTTGTTTATTTAAAGATCATTGTTAACATACTTTTATTGACATATTATCAATGAAGAAAATGGAATTTACAATAGAATTATTTCTTAGATGCTATTATCTTATACCTTCTTCCCCAACCACTAAAGCTGGGATATGTTATGGATCAGCACAATGTATACTATTACAATTAGAACAGGATTTATTTACACATAAATGAAACAAGGTACTTGGCATTTTCTTTCTTCTTTTTGGAATTTTCTTATTCATACTTCTTTAAAAGGTACTACAAATTCTAATTTTGTGGTCATAAAATAAACCTGTCATGCATTTTATTGAGTGCTATAAGAGTTGGGGAGAACAAACATTTCCTCCCTGAGAAGTGAAGGCATTAGCTGCCCTTTAGGAGCTGTCCAGATGAAGATATCCATCCTTTTTGGCTCTGCCATAAACGTCAAGATGGGTACTTCCTTACTCCCTCTTATATCTCAGTCTCATTTAGGACATGTTTATTTAAAGTAGTTTCACTTCTGCACAATTAATAAGTTACTGTGCTCTCATTTGCATTTCTGATGTCTTATAGTAAATACAGGAAGTTCCCCTTTGCTCTTACAAAACTAGTTTATTCTGCCCAAGCTTCCTAGCCTTGGAAAAAAATTCTTTAGAGAGCCCTCCTCCATCTTTAGCACAGTCTCATCATTAAGTCATCAAATCATCAAGTCTTTATTATAAGGCTGTCACCCTTAAAGGCACAGTAGTAACATAGCTTACTTCTACTTGTTATTATAGTCTAGAGTTTACATTGTGATTTCATTGACCTTTTACTCTTTAAAACTACTCTGTGAGGTAGATAGATAGTAGGATATCATTTTTATTTTGCAGATGAGTAAATAGGCTCAGGGTAGTTAAGTGGCTTGACCCAGTCACTGAGTTTGCAGTGGCTCCTGTGAGACCAGAACCCAGTATTCCGGTCATTCATTTAGCGAGTTACCCAATGTGCAAAGCAGAATTTATCTTATTTGAACAGCTATTTTTTTTCTTTTACTTATTTTCAACCAAGTAAGTTATTGTAAATACCTGTAATAGCAGTGGCATGGACAATATGGTAATTTAATTGTTCATGCCCAGTGATATATAAAATGTCAGTGAAATGGGTCTTAACTTTCTGGTATATTTAGATCTACTTGTATATTTAAATAAATGTTCTCAGGTCCTGTGCAATGACTGATCATTTGACTTAACTATTTCGTAGCTTGTGATGGAAAATTAAATGCATAGGGACCACACACTAACAAAGAAGTGCTTTGAAGTGTATGTTAGGATTCTTATGTGAGATTTAGATTATGTATTGGGGCCATTTATTTTCCTCCTATGAGACATTTGTGAACTTGTAATGAAAATTAATTGGAAAATATGAATTGGTATCTAGATATTTAAACTACATTCATTTCTGGAATACATCCTATATAATAAAAGGCTAATATGCAAATCCACCAAACAGCAGAATGACAGGTTGCTATGATGTGCACTGACCACCAGGGGGCAGAAGCTCAATGTAGGAGCTGCCCCCTGGTGGTCAGTGCAACAAAAGCTAGGCTTATGGCTGGAGCAGGCCTAAGCCATCAGTCAGACATTCCCCTAGGGCTCCTGGACTGTGGAAGGACAGAGGCTAGGCTGAGGGATCCCCTCTCTCCCAAGTGCACAGATTTTGAAGGCTTGTGCATAGTTTTCTTTTTTAAATTTAGAAGACAGTTTAATTTGGCACTTTGTAGAAAAGGAACATTTAACAGGCTACTAAGAGATTTCAATACTTCACCTCTTCCAAGTATAAAAGAAGATATTTCTATACAAAAATTACCACAGGATCAAATATTCTACATAGTAGAGAAGTTTTACTTGTTAGGATCTTATTTCAAAGTTCCCCAAGAGTAAAGAGGCTAGTAATTATCTTACTGTGAGAGAATGATAAAAAATTGATTACATTAGATCGCCAGAAACTTTTTTTTTTTATTTAAAAGATTTACAGTCTGAGACAAAAGCAATTTATTTAGAATATATGTTTCTATAGATACCCTTTATTTCAATTTAGTGGTTATAATTTGTATTTGAATATTACTATTTTGGGACATGATACAGATAGTAATAGATAAAGAAGAAGTTTATTGAAGAATTGCAATTTGAAGAAAAACAGGCACATGTTTATTGAAGAAGGCATATGAAGATGGAAGGGATTAGAAACTATAAACTTTCTTTTTTTAGGTTGGGTTATCAATGAAGTGGGATATGAAAATAAATGTCATGAGGATAACTTAAAATTCTGTTTTTAAGCAGTTATGCAAACTCTGAATAACAGTGGTCCCTCTCTTTGTACCTGGAAACAACCTATGCGGAAGGAATTGTCTCCATTTTAGATGAGGGAACTGTATTTCAGGCTCGGCAACCCTCCCAGGGTCATTCTTCCCATAAGCAGTGGCCAAGCACCCACTCCTGCTCTCTTATCTGCCTCTCGTGCTTCCCTCATGGCATTTGTATCACTCCATAGTGCATGTACCTGTCTTGACTCCTTATGAATTGTAACACTTGAGGGTTTAAAGAACAGCTTTCTGGCTCAGATAAAAGTGCTTTTTCTCCTTTTGTGTTTCTACATTGTCATGTAGATTGCTGTATACACAATTACTTTATTTCTTGAGTCTAAGTATATGGTAAAGTTCTAAAGTTAAAATTAGTATTATATAGTATGTTAGGAGATTATGACTAAAAAAATTGTGCCACCACATGAAAAAAAAGTAGTTTTGGGATTTGCATAACTTACATCCAAGACAAATAATAGAATTTTAGCTCCAAAAGAGATACTATAGATGATCTTGGAGTAGCATAATCTATTATTTTAAATTTAAAGAAAGTAAGGCCTAGACTAAGAAACTGGGACCCAGGCATGTGAATGGAAGATCTAGAACTAAGATGTAAGGCTTCTGATTTGGTGTTTTGCTGTAGAAAATTGCTTAGCTCCAAAATAACATAAAAAAAGTTTTAGTCTATTGATGGCACCATTTTCACAGCAGGAATATGTGATTTTTAAAAATAGTTATAAAGATAAAAAAACTAAAATGTTATGTATTATTAGAATAAAGCTATATGTAATACATTATACATATTAACTTTGAAATCATTTTATTCTGTTACTAGTTGACTTCTAATTTATTTAGCAGTATAATATAATTTTTGTAACCAACAGATAATAAACTGAAACATGGCCTTGGTATAGTTCACTGAATCATGTGAAAACAAAGGAAGAAATTGCAAAACAATATCACATTGTTACATAGCATCCTAGCTTATCAAATGTTTTTAAGTGTATTACAGTCTGGTTTTAGGAAAAACCATCTCAGCCTTACAGCATTTTTACCTAAACTTAAGTAAAAGAGCCTTTCAAGTTTCCAGGGCTGTTAAATTTTGTTCTGTTCATCAAAGTGTAAACTGCTCATTGCTGTTAATCAGTAGAAATACGTTTGTGAAATCTTAACAGCTTTATTTGTGAGAGGGATTTAACTGATTTGTGTCTTGCGATGCCTCATGATGGCCTTATTAAGAAACTACTGTAGTGAAACAGTGACCACATACCTTGTAACTGACTGAATCCACTCAAATGTATGTGGACTAAACATTAGTGAGTTAAGACCCTAGATGGCATTTTCAAGGTTGGTGTTTTTATGTCTCATTTGAGAGAAACTAACCTTCATTCTGTAGTTCAGGGAGGAAGTCTGGCATGCCTTATCAGAGGAGCTCATCTAGGAGTGGCCATCCCCCAACTCCTTACTTGCAGTCACAGGAGCCAGGTAGCCCCAGCAGCTGGCTAGTCTGTTTTTCTCCATTTGTGTATATTAGAAAAGGCAACCTTTACTTGAGATACTGTAGTTTCAAATTTTGGAAAATTGTCATAATAGAATGATTTGGTAAGAAAATGAAACTTTACTCCCCATTAGCAGAAAATTGTCATAATAAATGTATAGATCTGTGCTCTCTGATGTGAATGCTGCCCCTAGTGTTGTGCACAGAACAACTTGCACAGCTGTACGTGGAGACCCTGCAGGAAATTTTATCCAAGGAGGTTATGTCTTTAGTTATTAAAACATTACCTCTAGAAAACTATAAATACAGGTTTTAGATATGAAATTTAGTTATTTATGAACTCCTTATTTTAAAATTTATAAACAAAATAAAAATTAAATTGAAAGTATAGACAATGAAGTCATTTTTTTTTTTTTACCTCTGCACTGTACTGACAAGAGGCTCTGTATTCTATTACACATCTATTGGCCTAACCAATTTAATATATTTTCAAAGTTAGTCTTTAGAGTTCCGATTAAAGAAGAAAACTTTGGACCTTTATAAAGGAACTTTCCTAAATTAGATAGGTGCAGTATTAGAATGTAGAATGACTTTAAGCATCCACCTCTTTTATCCATCGTAACAGTTAATTGTCACATCATATGAGTGTAATTTGATGGGATTTTTAAAATACCAAAATTTGGTAATCTATGATGAAAAAATATGCTCAGTGAGAACTTGAGTTATGAGGACAAAAGGAAAAATGAACTTTTTATAAATCTTAAGTGGCAGCTAAATGGAAATAAAAACCTTTAATTTTTGTGTGAGAATGGTGATAGCAGATCAATACCTTGTGTTTAGTTGGAAGCAGAAGGTTTCAGAATGCAACTTGTCTGACTTGAGAGCATTTGTTTGGGCAAATAGAGATTGTAGAGAGTTAGTTCCTTACACATTTGAAAGGATAATAATCTATTCTGAATCTTTGTGCTGGTCCATAGAATTATTTTCTTAAAAGGGATAGTAGATACCTTTCTTCTTATTTCAGGAGTTGCAGTTGATAGGATAGTCTAGTGTTTCCCTAGTTGAGTTTGAGTCTCTACCAATAGGTACTGATAATGCATTAAGTAGTTACAACAACAGTTGTGCTGGGCCTTTTATTCAGCTCAGTGACATGATGTAAAATACAGGGTTCAAAACAAAGATTTTGAAATGGTGATCTCCTACCAGTTCTCTTCACAGTTTGGGGAAAGGACAGCAAAATGTTGCTGGTTTGTAAAAAGGAGACTGCTTGTTTACAATATCTCAAAGGTGCTAATTGTTTCTATTGGAATATTACATGTGCAACCTTAAGGTAATCCTTAATCTTTTACTTTTACTTAGGTCCTACGGGCCAGTGACTAGTTTGTCCCCACTGTAATACCTAACCTCTCCAGAGCCTTTCTGCTGGCTTCCTGGCTCATGGCAGACAGATTAGACAATCAGCTCCCTTCACTATGCCCTCTGAAGATCAGCTCTAAGATCTGAGAGCCAATGATCCTCCAAATTTTTATTTCTTTACTGTATAGACTTTGCTGAGCTGACATTCATTCTGTAGTTACTCATGCCCAAGTGTTTAAATTGTTCATATATAAATTTTACTGTTGTCATAACTTTTGGAAATGTTAGTATGAATAACTTAAGGACTATATTTTTAAGTCCTTTGTCAAAATACTGGTTATTTGCTTACTTTGTTCACTAAATGAAACTCAGAATTTTTAGATTTCATGATACACAAGGCCACATGATTAAATAAATCAAGTACTTTCAGTGATATCATTTTGGGAAAGTCACAAAATCATTTATGGTACATGAGATCATTTTTACAAGAAGTTTATGTCCTCTTTTGGATTAAAAAATTAAGTATAGTTGATATACAATCTTATATTGGCAATATTCATTTCAGGTGACTCAACATTTTCATGTTTTACAATGTGATCACCGTGCCAGTTCTAGCAGTTATCTGTCACCGTGTAAACTTACCACAATACTAGAGGTTCAATGCATGAAATTCATACAAGAGTAGGTCTTCCTTCCCCTGGCTGCTGGCACCAGTTTCCCTCTAACCCTCGGGACCCAGGCTTCCCTTGCAGTCCTGGCTTTGTCCAGAAGGTCATCTGGAAGGAATTCCAGTCTAATTTGCCTATTATGCTTTTATTTTTCTAGATTACTGACTGTATTCCCTTTCTTCTTTTCAGTCATCTACGTACCCCATCCCTTCTGGTAACTATCTCTTTGGTCTCTGTTTCTGTGAGTCTGTTTTTGTTTCATTTTGTTTTGTTTTACTTTTTAGATTCCACATACTGTATAAGTGAAACCAAACAGTAATTGTCTTTCTTTGCCTGACTTATTTCACTTAGCATAATACCTAGATGCAGCCATGTTGTCAAAAATGGTAAGATCTCATTCTTTTTTATTGCTGTGTAATATTCCATTGCATAATACCACATCTTTATACATTCATCTATAAATGGACACCTAGGTTGTTTCCATATATTGTCTATTATAAATAATGCCACAGGAGTATAGGGCTGCATATATCTTTTCAAACTAGTGTTTTTATTTTATTTGGCCAAATACTCAGAAGTGGAATTAATTAAAATTTTTAAGTTATGTAATGGGACTTCTGAGTTAACACAAAAACAGATTTTACCTTTATAAAAATCCATAATAATCAATGCTAATGCAACTTGTATGCATGCATATAAGCCTAACCAATGGACATAGACAACAGGGGGGTGAGGGCATGGAGGAGAGGTTACGGAAGGTAGTAGGGGAATAAAGACACATATGCCACACTGTAATCAATAAAGAATTTAAAAAAAATGCTAATGCAAAGAAAAAATTAAATATATGCTTTATGAATTTAAAATGTATAAATTAGATATTTGATCATAATACTTGGAATACTGGTTGTGGTGCTGGGCCTATCATTATTTATTGCGAATGTGATATAGTTATTAAATCTGCAAGTAATGTGTGAGACTCCTTAATCCTTTTAACTCCTACTATATTTTTAGAAGGAAAAGTAAATTATATTGATTTGCTGAGTAACTTCTTACCCAACCAGTTTCTTTTATGGTTTGTTAATATGACTTCTCTGCTAGTGTGTTTATTCTGACTTAATAGTAATGAGTATTTTAGGTAAATTTAATAATGTTCAAGATAGTTTGAAATTTAATTAGTACTTATTTCCTTGCTTTATAAATATATAAATGCTATACAAGTAACAATTACCTAAAAAAGTTACTTTATATTATAATGAAATAGTGCTAGAGTAATATTTGCTCTGATAACATGAAATGAAACTCAAAAGTTCTAAAAAAATTTTTGATTAAGATTTATAGCTTTAGCCCTATCCGTTTTGGCTCAATGGATAGGTCGGCCTGTGGACAGAAGTATTCCAGTTAAGGACACATGCCCAGGTTGAGTGCTCACTCCCCAGTAGGGGTTGTGCAGGAGTCAGGCAGTCAGTGATTCTCTCTCATCATTGATGTTTCTATCTCTCTCTCTCTATCACTTCCTCTCTCTGAAATCAATAAAAATATATTAAAAAAAAGACTTATGGCTTTAAATCTTTGTGATAGGTTAGGATGATGACATAAATTATAGTTATCTGGCAGAACTTTAAGGCCAGTTTGAAGGAATTTATGATGGTTCTAAAACAAAGCATTAATTTTGTGCACCGGGCCTCTAGTTTATATATAAAAAAGATTTAGAAAACAAGTGTTCTTCTTGGGGTTGGTAGAATCCTGATAATGAGTAATATTAAACATTTAAAAATTAATAAAGAATTGTCGCATTCATTCAACAGCCATTTATTGAGCTTCTTCTGTGGGCTAGCCTTTATGACTAGTAATAATAAGATGGTTAGAAATGCTGCCCGTATGGGAGGGTATCTCCTCGTGGGGAAAAAGAGGCCAGTAAGTAAGTTGTATATGATTGGTGGTAATATATTACAGGAAAAATAAAGCAAAGGAAGGAGAGAGAGTGCAGGATTTCAGTTTTAAACAGGATGGTTTGTGATGAGAGGAGTTTTACTCTGTCAGGAATTTGGCAAGTCCAAGAGTGGTTCATACAAAGATGGCGAGTGTGGTGCTGACTTTTGGGATGCCCTGTCCTCTTCCAACACCGGAGTGTCTTTTTCTGCACCATTTTTAGAGTGTCTGGCACTCTTGGAGACATTCCTATTTAGTGTGAAATGTGGTATAGAAGTTTGTACCTGGTGGCAGGCTTTGGGGAAAACTGCTATGTTGCTTGGAAGAGGATGCATAGTGCTCTGGATGGCTTTTTCTATAGTTTTCAGAATTAGGGGCATGCCATGTGCATTCCTTGCAGCTAAAATGGTCACTCATACTTTTCTTAAGACTTTTATTTGAAATTCTCTTATAGCAGTCAAGTGAGCTAATAAGTAGACCTTTCAGAGTGACAAGAAGAGTATCTTGAGCAAGTGTCTTGTTCTTTAATTGCCTTTTTTAAAATAGTGCTAATGGCAGGAGGGCTGATTATTTTTAAAATAATATATAAAGAGTTAAGACAGGGAGTAGTGTTGAGCTATACTTTCTTTTTAAAAAAATTTCTCCCAAATTTATTTATAGATCTGTTAATTCATTCAGCATGTATTTGTTGAGCACCTACTATGTTCTAGGCACTGTGGAAGTTACCAAGAGGATAAGGGTGGGGAAAGTGATATTCCTACTCTCAAGGAGTGTGTACAGCAGGGAGAAAAAGTATAGAAATACATACCTCCTTAGGAGACATTAATGAGATAACCCGGGAGGAAGAAGCTAGCACATGCCTGGGTACAGTAGATGCTCAACACCTGTGGGCTGATTTTTGGATAAAGTGATTAGTTACTCAGAAGAGTAATACAGTATGCTAAAATGATAGATAGCAAATGACATGACGAACAAGGCAGCAGTAACATCTGGCTACGTTATTAGGGAAGTCTTCATGGAAAGTTGAAATGTGTCTTAAAGATTGAATGGGAGCTGGGCACACCCTGTGAGCATGAGGAAATTACCTTATTTGGTTTTGTATTTTTACAGAATCAGCTGTCAGATTTTTGTTGAGTGAGAAAATAGGGGAAAGGACAATCCCGGTGGACGGAAACATGAGGGTTAGGGCATGCCAGAGATTGGGAAGCCTACAGGTGGGTGCAAGGGAAATATTGCTTCAAAGTAATAATGGATCAGGTTCTAAAGCCTCATAATTGCAAGGCCAGGCAGTGGAGGATTTTTGAAGCAGGCTTCATACCATGCATAGGTAACTCTGAAGAAGCAGAGTGAGTGGTAGGAGCAGGTGATAAAGATTTAAACATTAGAGGCTGGAAGTAATTAGGAACTCATCTAGGGTGGCCATGAATGGACCCAAGTGGTATTTTAGAGGCTGAATTGACAGCACACTAAAGTTTAGTAAACAGCTTTAACCTGCTCAGTGGAATGATTTTGAATGTCTCCTTTTACTATAGGAACTCTTTTTGAGAAAATGAGAGCATCAGATCATATTAACTGGAACAACTTTTCTTAGATTTTACCACTAAGTCATGCTTGCAAGAGCCTTTATAAACACTTTGAAAGCAAAAGAGTGTTAAGTATGTAAAGTTATTATATCATGTTAGGTAATTTATGTCTGAGTTTAATTTTTATATATTGTAAATATATTTTTATAGTTCTTTTGAGCCCTTTATATGTTCTGAGTTATAAATACACGAGAGAGAGGGAGAGAGAGAAAGAGAGAAAGAGAGAGAGAGAGAGAGAGAGAGGGAGGGAGGGAGGGAGGGAGGGAGAGAGAGAATATATAGGAATAACCGCACATTAGTTATACATTTGATGCTGCATCTTATATCAGAAGTGATAACACTTTGTTGGTTTTTATGTGAAAATTCTTAACGATCATCAGTTTTATAAATTGTTTCCAAGAAAGCATTTCAGGTAGGGCATTTTTGTATTTATTTAAAAAGGACAGTAATGATGTTTAGGTTTTATTTAGAACCATACATTTTTGTTAGGAAAAGAATTCAGAAAATTTATATCAACTTTTGCCTTCACATCTAGCATAAATGCATAAGACTATATAGAAGAGACAATAGAAAAGTGTAATCTGTATGATCCTTTCTTTCAAAATCACCTATCTTATTAATGTGCTTGTGTGTTGGGGTGTAAATTCTGAAAACAGATAAACCCAGATTCTAGCCCTGGCTTTTACACACCACTGAGAGTGTAACTTGTGCCAGACATTTTATTTCAACAGGACTCAGTTTTCTCATCTATGAAATAGGGGCTGGCCTGGAATGATCAGGAAGGTCCTTCCCAGGGCAGCTCCTTGTGACTCTGTGACCTGTTTGAGCCACCAAGGGAAGAATCTCTCTTAATCATTGACAAATTGTAGTATTTTTTTTATTATTAAAGTTTTTAAAAAAATATATTTTATTGATTTTTCACAGAGAATAGGAAAGAGAGATAGAGAGTTAGAACATCGGTGAGAGAGAGACATTGATCAGCTGGCTCCTGCACAGCCCCTACTAGGGATGTGCTCGCAACCAAGATACATGCCCTTGACCGGAATTGAAGCTGGGACCTTTCATTCCGCAGGCCGATGCTCTATCCACTGAACCAAACCAGTTTCAGCAAATTGTAGTATTTTAAAATTCAGATTATTTGGTATTCTTCGTAAGTTCCTAACTTGTATCTTTTTTCATGTAGGAGGCTGAAAGGCGATGTTTACTTCTGTTACAAAACATTTGCCTTTTTTTCTGAGCAGAGTGCAAGGCCCATGGAAGATGCCCCCAATAAAGAATTGCTGGGTTTGTTCAGCTGTGAGAGACATTAGTGTGTTAAGGGATTATTACTCTGGGCCTTGGTTTGATCCTCTGCTAATGTTAAGAAGCAGTTGAATCAACTCTTGTTATTTTCAGAAGTAAACTCTTGAATAAGCTATCACAGAAACTATTACATTCACTAAACGAACACTTATGGAAGTCCTGCCATTTGTCTGACAAGCATGGTATTAAGCCTCAGGAATATAGAATTAACAAAAGTAGGTACCCCAACATCAGCTTCCATAGTAACAGAGAAAACAGGCATTATGGACTTGGTATGAGTAGGTATTACTCCAATTAAAGACGAAAAAGTATGAAGTATACTCTAAATCATTGTTAAAAATAAAACTTTTTTTTTTTAAAAAAAGTCCAAATAAGTAAAAGTACACACTTGAAAAAAATAAAAAAATATTAAGACTCACCCCAACTTTCCCTCCTGCCACTAGAGTTTCTTTTTCTTGAAGTAAGATGACGGATTCTCATCTGGGTTTCTTCACATTTCCCTTGTTTAGGTCTGAAGAACCAGGGACATTTCAGCTAGTCTCAACAACCGTGATGGCAGGCAGGGAGCTCTCCAATCTCTAAGGACATTACAGCTGCAATTATTTAAGGATTTGTAGATAAAAGCAAGTTTTAGTAATTTTTGCTGCGCTAGCAAAGACCTCATTTTACCCACCCTTTAAATGCTGTACTTCGGTTGACTTCTTAAGGGAAGAAATTCTTATTTCAAAAATTTTATTTTGGAGTAACAAAGTGATCTCAGGTCAGGTTGAATTTGCTAAGTTTGAACAGACCAGTAGGTAGTGAAAAGCTTGAGTTATTTGGTATTTAGACATTCCATTACATTACAATGAACAGTGAAAATCCTCACTGTGTTATATCTATAAATTCTTCTGTATTTATAATGCTACTGTGTATTAAGCATTATGTACCAGGCATGTGTTGTTAGGTATTTTAAAGCATCTTACTTAATCTTTATAGTTGTACAATGAGGTAGATGTTATTATTCCTCATTTTACCTATGGAGACAATGTAGGTATTTCTGTGTTTCAGGATTTGAATTGTGGACACTGTGACTCTAGAGTTCAAGTCCAATTTTTCACTTTTCCCTATGCTCCCAAGTAATTCTGACTAATGTCTATGACAGAGCCTTTTTTTTTTTATTAAATTTATTGGGGTGGCATTGGTTAATACAGTTATATAAGTTTCAAGTGTATAATTCTATAATAAATCATCTGTGTATTGCATTGTATCCTCACCACCCAAAGTCTAGTTGCCTTCCATCACTATAAATTTGTTCCCCTTTATTCTTTTCACTCTCCCTCATCCCCTGCCTTTCTGATAACTACCCTTCTGTTGTCATTGTCTATGAGATTTTTTGTTTATTCATTTATTGCTTTCTGTTTTATATCCCACACATAAATGAAATAACTTAAGTCTGTGCTTTTTAATGCATGGGCTAAAGGAGAGATTAGGTAGGTGAGGGTTGTGCCTGTGAGTACAGCACGAGGGAGGGGAAACTTCAGGGCTTAAACAGGAGAGGTGCATTTTAGAAGCTTGAGGTAAAAACATGGAAACAATAGCCATAATTGTTCCAGATAGAAGTTTCCTGGACCCCCGTGGGTATCAAAATCTATCAATGCCCAAGTCCCATATATAAAATGGCACAGAACAATGTGTACAGTCAGCCCTTCACATTAGTACATGCCCAGCTGAGGGTCAAAACTACTGCTTTCAGTCCCCAACTGGTTGAATCCACAGATGCAAAACGCAGGAATAAGAAGGGCAGACTGTAAATTTATTGAAAGAAATCTGTGTCTACGTGCCTGCACAGGTCAAATCTATATTTTTTCAAGAGTCACCTGTAGTATAGTTGGAATACTTTTCTTGTATTTGCCTCTAGGTTTAAGGTTTTAGATATACCCAGCTCACAAATGAATTTGTAGGTTTCCACGGGCACTTTAGCAAAGAAAAAGTAATTTACAAACATCAAAGTAATCTACACAAGTTGAGTTTTTCATTAAAGACCCTGGAAAAAACTTGGAGAAGGCTTGTTAACCTTTTCAAGAAGACATTGCTAGGGTCACATCATACTGTAATAGTAAAAGTCCAATAAAAATTATTCATCACAAAGCATAAAGTGCACCCAAAATACTATTCTACTTAAGTTTAAGAACATGATGCTTATCTTCTGGAAATACAATATTTGCATCTCCAGGTTAGAAAGAAAGAAGGGTAGCCTGGCTGATGTGGCTCGGTGGTTGATCATCAACCCATGAATCAGGGAGTCATGGTTCAATTCCTGGCAGGGCACGTGCCTGGATTGTGCGCTTGATCCCCAGTGGGGGGAATGCAGGAGGCAGCCAGTCAATGATTCTCTTTCATCATTGATATTTCTATCTCTCTCTCCCTCTCCCTTTCTCTCTGAAATCAATAAAAATATATTAAAAAAAAAAACACGTTAGGAGAGAAAGCAAGATGGCGGCATAGGTAAACACCTGAACTGCCTTGCACAACAACTTCTAAACTACAACTGAAAGACAAAACGGATATCGTCTAGAACCACAGGAAGGCTGGCTGAGTGGAAATTCTACAACTAGAAGGAAAGAGAAAAGCACACTGAAACTTAGAGGAACTATGGAAGTGCAGAGGTATGGAGGGGTGTGTGCTTGTGGAAAGGGCTGGTAACTGAGTACGTGGCTGTCTTTCAAGTGGGAGGGAGAGAAAAGCTCCCAACTGCTGTGCACTCCAGTTTGCTCTGCTCTGAGATTCCGCCCATTTATGCTGAGAACAGTGGCTTTTGCATCTGAATGGCCTGGTCCTTTGAATTCTAAACTTACCTAACAAACTGCAGTTGAATCAGTGAGATGTAGAACATCCAAAAGAAGGCCCAAGGCCCTGCAGTAGCTTGCATTGCTTCCCAGCTGGGTCTCATCTGGGCACCTTCAAAACCCAAACAGAGGAGAGGAATCTATAGATCTCTCCATAGTTCCTACTGGGTGGCCTCAGGCAGAGGCTGAAATGCATCTCCTTGGAGATCCAAGAGCCAGTATACCCAGGGGTCAGTGTAGGACCATCCAGATTACAACTCCTCAGATCCATAAGGGACATACTTGGGGCAGACTAATCACCAAAGCCATACTGAAGCAGGTCTTGCCTCATAAGGGTGTCTCCAACACAGATCTTCTCACATCATAGACACAGCTGATCCTCACAGCCAATTGGCCTGGAGGTCAGTTCCTCCCAGTGATACCAACATCAGTCAAGGCTTAACTACAAAAAGACTGTGCACACAGCCCACAAAGGGGTGCACCAAGAATGTCCATCTCAGGTAATTGGAGAGGCTGAGCCACAGGGCCCTATAGGATACCTAGCACACAAAGCCACTCTTATTAACTAAGGGAAACAGCCAAAGTGTGGAGACAAAGACATGGGTCACAAATGAAAAAAATGGAGGAAATCAAACTACTGGATTTAGACTTCAAAACCATAGTTATAAGGTTTTTCAAGAATTTTCTAGAAAAGGCTGATAAATTTAGTGAGATCCTCGAGGATATGAAAAAGGACCAACTAAAACTTAAGCATACTCTGACTGAAATAAAAAATAATATACAGAGATCCAACATCAGACTAGAGGATTACAAGAATCAAGTAAAAAATTTGAAATACAAAGAAGCAAAAAACACCCAACCAGACAAGCAAAAAAAAAAAAAAAAAAAAGAACCCAAAAATATGAAGATAGTGTAAGGAGTTCGGGGACAACCTCAAGCGTACTAACAGAATTATGAGGGTGCCAGAAGAAGAGAGAGAGCAAGATACTGAAAACCTATTAGAAGAAATAATGACAGAAAACTTCCCTCACCTGGTGAAAGAAATAGACTTACAAGTCCAGAAAGCATACAGAACCCCAAACAAAAGAAATCCAAAGAGAACCACACCAAGACACATGATTAAAATGCCAAGAGCAAAAGACAAAGAGAGAATATTAAAAGCAGCAAGAGAAAAACAGTTACCTACAAGGGAACCCCCATATAATTGTCAGCTGATTTCTCAACAGAAACTATGCAGGGTAGACGGGAGTGGCAAGAAATATTCAAAGGGATGAATAGCAAGAACCTACAACCAAGATTACCCAGCAAAGCTATCATTCAGAATTGAAGGGCAGATAAAGAGCTTCACAGATAAGAAAAATGTAAGAGTTCATTACCACCAAACCAGTATTACATGAAATGCTGAAAGGTATTCTTTAAGAGGAAGAAGGAGAAAAAGGTAAAGATAAAAATTATGAACAACAAATACATATCTATCAACAAGTGAATCTAAAAATCAAGTGAATTAAAAATCTGATGAACAGAATAAACTGGTGAATATAATAGAATCGGGCAAGGAAAGGGAGTAGACTGACAATTCTCGGGGAAAGAGGTGAGGGGGGTGAGGGGAGAGACTGGACAAAAATCGTACACCTAGGGATGAGGACAAGATGGGGGAGGTAGGTAAGGGCAGAGGAAGGCGTGGGAACCGGATGAAGGAGAACTATGGGGAGGAAAAAATGAGGAACAATTGTAATCTGAATAATAAAGATTTATTAAAAAAATAGAAAAATAAAAAAGGTTAAAGAAGCCCCAATAAAGGCCATTTGAAACACCATTGCGATGGTGGGCTCTTCTAGAAGACATCTCTCATTGCTCTGGCTAAACCCGTGAAATCATGGATAAAGCCAGCAAAGAATTATTTACACAAATTCTCGTGAATTTGAACATTTTAATAATAAGAATTTCAATTTGAATTTTAAGACTTTTATACAGTTTTAAAGTTTCTGTACAAATTCTCCCCCCACCTCCAAGCATGACCATCTTAAATAGTAGGAAAAAAATGTTATAAACTGTTGTCCCCAGAAGATAAAAATATAAATTTTTTAAAAATATAACTTGCATAAATTCATAATAAACAATAATGGGGCAATATAGCAAGTAGGAGGTTTTGGAGCTTATCCATATTTTTGTAGAGTTGATGTCGGGAAAAAGCCATGTCCTTTCACAACAGCCCTTGTCTCTACTGTTAGATCAAGTGTTGGACTGTGTGGCTCAGGGTCTGCTCAGCTTTGTTGTTCACATGTTCTGGTATCCTCTTTATTGCCATCCTTTCAACTTTCTCCAAGATATTATGACTTTACTTTCCATTTTAGAAAAATAGTTAATAGAAATCACTGCATATTCAATTCTGATTCAGTAGATATTTATTGAACATGGTTATTATTTTAATATGGCTCATATTAGATTATAATTTTCATATATGTATCTATATTTATTTTATTTGTTTGGATTAGATGCTGTTTTAGATCCTGGCCTTGAGATAGACCATTTTGCTGAGCAAACTTTCAGAGCCCTTCTGGTGAAGGAGTAATACATTTAAATGCTGGTTGTTAAACAGCTTTATAGATATCTGGTAACTTTCTGTAACTATTCCTTCAATTAACAGAACCAGTGGTACTGTCCCGCTGGGCTAATGTGGTTATAGTGATTTTCTGATATTTCTTTTGTAGAGGTTGCTTTAGGAAATGTGTTTTGAGGCACAGACCAGTCTTAAGTGATAATTCTACTAGGTCAGCCATTTAAATGGCCAGCAAAGGCCCAATTTATATAAAATAATTCAGTGAAGATGTTGAGAAACTTTAAGGAACCAAGTATTTGTCTAGATTCTGGAGCTCTCCCTTAAATAAACCTGGAAGCCAGAATCAGAGAGATTTTTGGTTAGTGTTCTGCTTCTTGAATTTTTTTATCTTTCTGAATGCCACAAGAAAATAAATTTATATTCTTACAAAGTCAGGGGTCATTGGCCATGTTGTTCTACTAGAAGTTCATATTTTTGAAGTTTCTAGAATGCTCTATCTTGTCAGAATACTTTAGCTTATAAAACCTTTTGAATATTACGTTCTACTCCATAATACTTTAAAAAATGAAGGTCAAAAATTAAAGACAGAGATCTTTCATGTTTGGTGAGTGTTGACAAAAGAATACACTGGTATAATCCACATACCTACATGTTTTAGCATAGGAGTCGCCTTTGAAATTATTTTCATCAAGAATATTGATATTTTTTAAAATTTTATTTATTTTTTTAATATATTTTTATTAATTTCAGAGAGGAAGGGAGAAGGAGAGAGAAGATAGAACCATCAATGATAAGAGAGAGTCATTGATCGGCTATCTCTTGCACACCCCACACTGGGGATCGAACTCTTCTCTACACCCCCACACTGAGGATCAAGCCCACAACCCCATTAAATGCCCTGACTACGTGACTTCCTTGTTCGGAGGTTGAAGCTCAATTAGTGAGGCATGCAAGCTGGGCTTGATATTTACTCTTTAAGTTTTATGGCTTGTTATACCACTCCATAGATTCCCTAGGAATGGTGACAGTGGGCAAGGAATGATTATTGTATTTTGAGAAGTGTGAACTTATCCGAGATAGTTGTACAAAATGATTAGACATTATAAAGGACTTTTTTAGCTAAAGGCTAACAACATTGCTAGAAAAGTTTGTTAATGCTCACTGTTCATCTAAACATCAAAAAATTTCTATTTCTATTGCAAGTCACTCATCAAGTAATAGGTCTGCTATTAGGAAATTAAAGATTCATTCAGATTCATTGTTTTTACTGAGAATCTGTTTTTTAGCAAAGCCTTATTCACATGTATGTGACCTACCATTTAACATCCTTTTCAGATAACATTTGACCCTTTGCTCTGCAGTAGTCATCTTTCAAGAATCCCTCTGATGACGCATTCCCAGCTTTCCCCCTCCCAGCCCCCCTCCCCAATTTCTTAAATTCTCTTATAAACATTGCCTGTAACTGTAAGTGTTGCATCTCTGTTTTCCTCCAGGCTTTTTTTCAGAGAACAGATATTAAAGCTTCCTTTTAGTGGAGACCAAATTTTAGTTATTGTATTGAGTGCAATGCAGTAAGCTCACTAGATTGACTTCAATTGTATATACAGTGGTACCTCGAGATACGAGTTTAATTCATTCCGTAACCTTGAGGCGTGGGAAACTATGAGACGCTCGAGTCGCGGTAAACTGGTGGGTTGTGTGCAGCCGGCCGATCCTCGAGATTACTCGTATCTCAACTGTTGCTCATATTTCAAAACAAAAATCGCTCGTTCGATGGCTCGTATGTCAAAAATCTCGTATGTTAGGGCATTCGTATTTCGAGGTACTACTGTATTATTAAACATTCATGAGCAAAGGGTCTATTCCTTACCCAGTTAGGTAATATCTTCTATATTACATAATAACAGTATGTATTAGGGGAGTTGATGCTGGTAAGTAATACTTAAGAGATTTTTATGTGCTAAGGTAATATTCTAAGCTTGTTGCATGTGTTATTTGATTTTGAATGCACCACAATCATTTGAGTTAATAACATGCCAGTTTTATACATTAAGAAGCTGTGTCTTGGTCAGGTTTCCTAGAAGCAGAGCCTGAGATGTGGATTCTTTGTTGAGGAAGGTCTCAGGAGGAACTGAGCAAGAGAGGGAATCAAGAAGCAGGATGGGGAGAGCATGGTCCCTGGGCTAGCATTGTCAGCATAACATGTTAGAAATACACTTTCCCAGGTCTCACTCAAGTGAGTTGGGCAGCAGCTTGTGGTTTAAGTAGTCTTCAGCTGATTCTGATTGATATTAAAATTTGAGAACCACATAGGTAGAGAAATCCAGGTAAAGATGTGGGTTTTGGTAAAAATCTAGCCTTAGTTGGTTCTTTAAAGAAGTTTAGGAGTCACTTTATTTATTTGCTTTTTAAATATATATTATTGATTTTTTTTTTTTTTACAGAGAGGAAGGGAGAAGGATAGAGAGTTAGAAACATCGATGAGAGATAAACATTGATCAGCTGCCTTCTACACACCTCCTACTGGCGATGTGCCCACAACCAAAGTACATGCCCTTGACTGGAATTGAATCTGGGACCTTTCCACAGGCCGATGCTCTATCCATGAGCTAAACTGGTCAAGGCAGGAGCCACTTTAATACTTTAATTAGTCAGACATTGTGGTCAGGGAGACTACTAGAGGAAAAGTCAGTGAAGAAGGGAATCTCTGGAAAAGGTAGGTTTTTGTGCAGCTGTGAGCTGTTAGCATCCAACAATCCTAGCATCCACTACACTGACGTACAGGGAAGGTAAGTAGCTAGTAGTGGGATTTGAACTTAGGCAGTCTGGTTCCAGAGTCCATCTTCCTAGCCATTAGTTATACCGTCTTCCTGTGATCAGAATAGTAATAGCAATAATAGTATGGGCATAAATGAAAAAGAGACAATTTAGAGGAGAGAGCTGCTTCTGATGGAGGAAAACAGGAGCCCTCATGAAAGGATCATGATTTGATTTTTGCCTTGAAGTAAGATAAGATCTGCATATGAATGTATTTATGTTAGATGCCTTTTAGGTATTAGGGGTGACCTGAGAAAAAGCACTATGTCATGCAAGTATGAGTTTGTGTATAGAAAGCTAGTTATTCTGTTTGCCTGAGACTTGGCTTATTAAGGAGATCTGGGAGAAAAGTTGTTTAACATTGGTTTGAGGCCAGATCATGGATATCATTGGATGCCAGGCAAGTTAAAATTTTTAATCTGGGAGGTGATGTAGTCAGAACTTTAGATTAATATGGCAGCATATATTTAGGATGAATTTTAGGAGGAGAAACGGGGGATTAGTAGAAGGGAGACAAGTCTGGAAGCAATTACTGTACACCAGCGGTTTTCAACCTTTTTTATCTCATGGCACACATAAACTAATTACTAAAATTCTATGGCACAACAAAAAATGTATGTTTAGCTGATCTGGCAAAAAATAGGTATAATTGTGATGCATACATGCCAGATGGCTGTTGTGTTGGCTATTGTCATTGTTTTTTCTTTGACAATTTAAGGGAAAAGAGGTCTGTGCCCTGACTAAAGAGTTCAGTATTGGATGATTTAAAAATTCTTGCAGCACACCAGTATGCATTTTTATTTAAATTTTTAATTTATTAATTGATTTTAGAGAGAGAAACATTGGTTTGTTGTTTCATTTATTTATATATTCACTAGTGGCCCAGTGCATAAATTCGTGCACATTAAAAGAGGGACCCAGAGTTAACCCACATGGACTTCAAAATCATGTGAGACCCAAACCCAGCTGCCCTCCACTCCTCCCTCCCCCCCCCCCCCGCCATTGGGCTAGATCCAACCCCAGCCAGCCCCACCCTTGTCAAGCCCCGCTGGGCAGGTAGCGTAGCCTCAGGTCCCCTGGCCCTGTGCCAGGATGTAGGGCAAGGCCTGAAGTCCCCCAGATGGGGTGGGAGGCAGGCCTTGAGGTCCCCTGTCAAGCCCTGCCAGTTGGGAGAGATGGCCTGATATCCCCTGACAAGCCCCGCTGGATGGGGGGCATGGCCTGAGGTCCCCCGTCAAACCCCACTTGGCAGGAGGGAGGCACAGCTTCAAGTCCCCTGTCAATTCTTTCTGGCAGGGGGGCACAGCCTCAGGTCCTCTATCAAGCCCTGCTGGGTGGGAGGCATGGCCTGAGTTCCCTCGACCAAGCATTGGGGGTGCACCTTGATGTCCTCTGTCAAGCTCTGCTGGGTGGGGAGGATGGCCTGAGATCCCCTGTCAAGCCCCGCCAAGCAGGGGGTTGCAGTCTCAGGTCCCCTGTCCCAGTACTGGGGTGGAGGATGCAGTCTAAGGTGCCCTAGCCTGATGCCAGAGTGGGAGGCACAGCCTGAAGTCCCCTATCAAACTCTACCTGGTGGGGGGCGCAGCCTGAGGTCCCCTGCTTGGCACTGGGGCAGGGGGAGCAGCCTGAGGTCCCCTAGCCCAGCACCAGGATGGGAAGCGCACCTTGAGGTCCTCCATCAAATCCTTCCATGTGGGGGACATGGCCTCCGGTCACTTAGCCTGGTGCAAGGCAGGAGGTGCGGCCAAAGGTCCCCCAGTCTGAAGCCAGGGCCGAGGGCGCATCCTGAGGTCCCCTGTCAAGCCCCATGGGGCAGGTGAGGTCATAGCCTCAGGTCCCTGCTGATTGTTTGTTAAGGGAACTTGGCTTCAGCTGTGGGTGCAGCCATCTTTGTGGCAGAGTTATGGTCAATTTGCATATTACCTCTTTATATATAGGATTGGTTGCCTCTTGTAGGTGCCCTGACCAGAATTGAACCCACAACCTTGGCACAGCAGGACAATGCTGTAAGCATGAACTACCCAGCCAGGGAAGCAGTATGCCTCTTGTAGCACCCCAGTGTGCTGTGGCACACTGCTGAAAATCCTTGGTTTACATGATAAATTAGGACCTGGTCTTGGCTGTGATAGTTAAACTGGAAAGAAGAAACTCAGAAAAGATACTACAGAAGAAGCAGAATAGGGAGTTGAGGAAATAAAAGATAACAAGCCATTAAAGAAGCTGCCTGCCTAAGAGGATGCTGGTCCTTTCACACAAGGATGGAGCTTCCATAGTGGAAGGTACTGAGGGTGTACAGAGAAAGTACAATTCAGGTTCAGGAGTGTGGAATTTGGTAAGGGGCATCCTATTTGTAGATCAAGCAAGTGTTTGGAATTGTTGACCTAAAACTCAGGGATGGATTAAGACTTCATTGTAGAGGCAATTATTGAAAGTGACAGGTCTGATCAGAAAATTGTCAAGTATGGCAATAAATAAGAGAGAATCAGTGTCAAGTTTAAAATTCTTGGTCATGTTCAGTTTTTAAAATACATTGATTCACATGGTCTTCAAATAAATTATGAAGTTACATTTTGTGTATTAAGTCAAGAGGAAATTAAAACTCACTCAGGGTAGGGAATGGGAAAAAAAAAGTTTTCAAAGTCCTTGCTAACATGTTTTTATACCAATTCCTCTGTGGTATCTTGACCTTAATTTTTTTAATAATCCTCACCTGCGGATATTTTTCCAATGATTTTTAGGGAGAATAGAAGAGAGAGGGAAAGCCAGAGAGAAACATCGAAATGAAAGAAACATATTGATTGGTTGCCTCCTGCATGAGCCCTGTCCAGGCCTGGGCTGGGGAGGAGCCTGCAACCAAGATACTTGCCCTTGGCTGGACTCCAATCCGGGACCCGTTGGTCTGCAAGCTGACACTGTGTCCCCTAAACCAAACTGGCTAGGGCAAATCTCTTGTCTTCCCTTACCCCTCCCCCCAAAAGAGGTAGTTAAATAATTTGGTTTTAAAATCGTTCTCTCTTGCTCTTGCTCTATCTCATTTAGATCCTATCTAATAAAAAGAGTAATGTGCAAATTGACCGTCACTTCAACATACAAGATGACTTCCTCCATGTGGACACAAGATGGCCAGCAGGGGAAGGCAATTGGGCGGGAGCAGGCCTGAAGGGGAGGGCAGTTGGGGGTGACCAGGCCTGCAGGGGAGGGCAGTTGGGGGCAACCAGGTTGGCAGAGGAGGGCAGTTAGGGCGACCAGGCTGGCAAGGGAGGGCAGTTAGGGGTTATTAGGGCAGCAGGGGAGGGCAGTTGTAGGTGACCAGGCCTGTAGGGGAGGGCAGTTAAAGGCAAACAGGCTGGCAGGGGAGCAGTTAGGCATCAATCAGGCTGGCAGAGGAGTGGTTAAGTGATGATCTGGCTAGCAGGTAGAAGGGGTTAGAGGCAGTCAGGAAGGCAGGACGGCAAGCAGTTCAGAGCCAGCAATCCTGGGTTGTGAGAGAGAAGTCTGACTGCCCATTTAGGCCCTATCTACCTGGATTGGGGTAAAATGGGTAGTCGGACATCCCTCGAGGGGTCCCATATTGGAGAGGGTGCAGGCTGGGCTGAGGGACCCCCTCCCTCTACCCACCCCCGTGTATGAATTTTGTGCACTGGGTCTCTAGTTTATAAATAAAAGAAAAGGCAAAATTATCAGTCAGGATACTAAATAAAGTCAAGTAGGAATTAAGAATAAATTTCTTTGTAATAAACCATGAGACTCAGATTTAGTTGTATTTCCAGTTTAGATATGTAGTCAGTTGTTTCAGGAAGGGATGTTATACTCTGAATAATGGGGCTATAGGATATCATTATGTGCTGTAGCTCATATTCTTTATTCAGAATCCAACAGTTGTGATTTCAGGAAAAACACTTCCACTTGATGTCACTGCTCGTTATCTAATGAATGATTTTATAGGCCAAAAGTTTCTGGAATTTATACTTGGTCAAAGAGTGGAAATGAATTTATGCCAGAAGAAACCAGGTGGACATTCTGTTCTTCAAAAGACTATATGGGGAAAGTGAGAAATCCCTGGCCTCCAACCACTAGATGCTGGTATTATGTCCCCTACTAATGACAATCAGAATATCTCTGAGGGGGTAAAATCACCTCTGGTTAAGAACCAGTGTACTAACTAACAACATGGATCAACCAAGAAGCTGAAACTCTTGAATAGTCTGCATTTAGGTATCATAAAGTGTGGAATAAATGAAATTTTTGCCATTTTAGACATTGATTACTTGAACACTAAGCTTGGGACAGATTGTCCTACTTCTATAGAATCCATTGCAAATCAGAGCACAGTTTGATACAATCACTTAGGGACAGCAATTTGTCAATATTTCATAAAAGTTGAGAAACACAGCAATTCTATATCTAGTATACCCTAGAGTAGTGGTCCGCAAACTGCGGCTCGAGACCCACATGGCCCTTGAGTGTGGCTCTCCCACAAAATACCATGGCCTGGGCAAGTTATTTTGAAGAAGTGGTATTAGAAGAAGTTTAAGTTTAAAAATTTTGGCTCTCAAAAGAAATTTCAATCATTGTACTGTTGATATTTGGCTTTGTTGACTAATGAGTTTGCCGACCACTGCCCTAGAGAAACTGGCAGACATCTGCACAAGGGCCCAGGTACAAGGACATTCATGGCAGGATTTATTTGCAAACTGGGAATGCACCATGGAACACCAATTAGGAAACATAATATTGAGGTGTATTCAATGCCATGGAAGAAATGTGAACCAGTTAAAATGAGTTAAGCAAACTAGTGTGGGTCAATTTAAAAAATGATGTTGTTGAGCAAAAGCCAAATCACTGAATACTTTTAACTTTGTATGATCCATATAAGTTTTACAAAACACTCAACACAATGGTATACATAGTTAAGCTCCAGTTCATGGCAGTGTCCACTTCTGAGGATAAAGGGATAAAGATGACTGGGACAAGGCAGAGAAAAATGGAGGATGTCAATTTTATTTGCATTGTTTTATTAACAAAATAAAATGGTGGGGTTAGGAGTCTTACCCCCCTTTGCATAATTGAAAATTTGGGTTATAATTTTTACTCTCAAAAATTTAACTACTAATAGCCTCCTGTTGACGGAAAGCCTTACTGGTAACAGTCTGATTAACTCATGTTTTATATGTGACATGTATTATATACTGTATTTTTACAGCAAAGTAAACTAGAGAAAAATATTAAGAAAATCTTAAGGTAAAGAAAATTCATTTAGAGTACTTACTGAAAAAAATTCACATGTAGGTGGACCTGCACAGTTCAAATCCATGGTGTTCAAGGGTCAGCTGTACTATAGAAATGTTTATTTTCAATTGTAGCTTCATGCATATTTTGTTCTTTATCATTCTCTGCATTTTTCTTTATTTTCTTTCAAATGAAATATAAAATAAATAATTTAATACTTGACAGTATACATTGATATGCTTCAGTGCATTTTGGGAGATACTGAATTACACCTTTTCTGGAAATATTTGTTAGCTACAGATTTAATTTTCAGGAAGTGATGCTGCTGTGTGCTATTTCCTAGTCACATTACCATGCACTAAATCATGGTTTTGTGATTCGTTCTTACACAGGCGTGTAGATCTGAATTCTCACACGTTGAACTGAACGCAGCTGTGTTTATTTCAATGACATTACATTAAAATAAACACACGTGATCCCTTATGAGTGTGAACCTGTAAAACACTTGTTGATTTGGTTCTGAAATTGTGTGTTCAAATAAACACACTTGTTTTAAGGGAAATTTTGCTTTACTCAGATGTTCATGACTTAAACATGTGTTTTATAGTAGGCAGATGTGGACATAGTGTCTTAAAAGAGTAATAGTTATTTAGAGTTTGTCATTGCTTTTAGACAAATACAGGGTTTATTTAATGGTCTAATTTTTTAATATATGTTGGTAGTTGTCCTGTGTAATGAATTAAAAATAATCTTTGAATATCACATTTTATATAATTAACTTATTTTTGACAGGTTAACTAATTGGAATTTACTTTTTAACAAATTAATTAATACATAAAATACATATGTATGTTTTAAGAGATATTAATGATAAATTAAAAATTAGAAGTTTTTAATTTTGAAAACTGCTGCTTGTTTAACCATACTTAAAGTCTGTTTTTACATTTCATATTTTAGAATGGAAAATGAGGAAAGTTCCAAACCAGCAAGAGTACTATTCACACTTATAGGTATTTCTGCTGAAAGGACTGTATGTAACCTGAATGAATTAACATGCTTGCACCTTCTAAAACATAGCTTAATCACATAGAATATATAATTTATAAAGTACCAATATTAGGTTATCTCTTTTTTAAAAAATATTATTACTATTATTTTATTGATTTCAGAGAGGAAGGAGAGGCAGAGAGAGATAGAAACATCAATGATGAGAGAGAATCATTAATTGGCTGCCTTCTGCATGCCACCTACTGGGAATTGAGCCCACAACCTGGGCATGTGCCCTTGTCAGGAATCAAACCAGAGACTTTTCAGTCCGCAGGTCAATACTCTGTCCACTGAGCCAAACTAGCTAGATCAAGGCTATTGCTTTTTTTTTTTTTTTTACTAAATGAACCAATAGACTATAGCAGCCAGAGCTCTTTTCTTTCCCTCCAAAATATGAGGAAATTTTTATGTGGTGGTTGTGCAAATATTTAGCAAAAAAACTAACATCTGTTTTTGACCTGAAAGTTACTGCATTATCCACAGTAAGGTTTTTTGATTTAGAAATCTTGTCAACCCCACAGCCTTGGGCTCTGCAGCATTCCTCCGTTCTGTATGGAAGGAGCAGAACAGCAATCTGTGTTTATGGGGTGTGTGTGGGGATTGGTGGGAGGGGAGACTGTCTAAAGATGTCCCAAATGGAGGGACATCTTTAGACAGTCTTCTTTGTCTAAATAGTACTCTTGCTGGTTTGGAACTTTCCTCATTTTCCATTTTAAATGGACCTTATAGTTCCATTTTCTCAGGGACCCTTGTCTCTTGTTCACCGCTTCTGTGAAGCTCAATGTGGTTTTGAGCTCCATCTCTGAGGAACAGATACAAAGTGCTACCTTCCTAAATGTAAACTATTATATAGAAAAAAGCTTTGATGAAGTTTTAAAAATTAATATTTCTATTTCACAGGTAATAAATGAATACATTTTTCTTTGTCAAAGTTCAACACCTTCCAGAACATGTGTGTGTGTGTGTGTGTGTGTGTGTGTGTGTGTACGTACTAGAGGCCTGGTGCATAAAATTTATGCATGAGTAGAGTCCCTAGGCATGGCCCGCAATCAGGGCCAATCAGGGCCTTCTGGCTGCCAGCTGGGGCCTTCCTTCGTTCCATGCCATTCTCTGTTGGCCAGCACATGTCATAACAAGCGGTTGAACTCCCAGTCGGTTAAACCCCCCAAGGGGACAATTTGCATATTAGCCTTCTATTATATAGGACTAGTAGCCTGGTGCATGAAATTTGTGTACATTAAAAGGAAATTAATTAGAGGAAATATTTTAATATTGCTATTTGCCCATTGCCGGGGCAGTGATGTGAGCTTCAGGTGCTGGGCCTGTTGCTGGGGTCTGGAACACATGCCTCATGTCCTGGAGCCTATTGCCAGGGTCAGGAATGTGTGCCTCTTGTGAGTGGGCCAATGTAAGGGGTGGGAACGTGAGCCTTACATCCCAGTCCCATTTCGGGGGGGCGGGGATGCAAGCCTCATGTCCCTGGGTGGCGCAAGTCCCTACCGCCGACACCACAATTTCCTACCCACCCGCTCCTGCTATGCATGCAGCCTGCTGATCAGTCATTATGTGATGGCGTCCTGACCAATTTGCATATTACCCTATTATTTGATAGATATATGTATATATATTTAGTATTTACTAATTTCTGAAGTTAATTTAATACCAAAATAAAAAGTATGTTAATGCTTTGTTTGGGTGGCTCAGACATTTGGAGCATCATCCCATACACCTGAAGGTTGTGGGTTTGATTCCAGATCAGGGCATGTATGGGAGGCAACAGATTGATTTTTCTCTCTCACATTGATGTTTGTTTTCTTTTTCTCTCTCCCAATCAGTTTCTCCCTTACCCTCTCTCTCCATTTTTATCTCTATCTCTATCTCTATCTCTATCTCTATCTCTATCTCTATCCCTATCTTTTTCTCTTTCTATCTCCTTCTCCTCTCCCTCTCTTTAAAATCAATAAACATACCCTCAGGTGAGGATTTAAAAACATGAGTAAGTTTAGAATCTGCCTCTTCTCTTTCTAGAAAAGGAAGCTTCAGGGAAACAGGGCTTTTTGTCTGTTTTGTATGTTCCATAAATCCAGTGCTATAACAGTACCTCACATGTATTAAACATTAAATAAATGCTTGTCAATTAATTATGAATGAATAAAAGATACAGAATTTCTTTTGATTTTATTCTCAATCTTAATGTTTTGCCATGTATTCCACAAACCTCCCCAAGCTAGATATTTTATCAGTTAAGTGTGTATTCTTTAGAATCCTTTGAGTGCATTTACTTAGACATATTTTTTCATTGTAAAAAACAGAGGACATTCATTATTTTTCTATACCTTTACCAAATGTAATATCAAATATTAAATTTTTTCCAGGCTGATGTATGAAAATAGCATCTTGCTTTAATTTGAATTCTCTACAAAGTAGAACATACTTTCATCTGGTGATTAAAAATAAAAATTACCTGTTTATTTAGTTATCTCTTAGAGTCAGTAGGGGATTGATTGCTGTACCCCCGTGGATACTAAATTCAGTGCATGCTCAAGTCCATTTTATAAAATGGCATTTCATTTACATATAACCTATGCACATCCTTCTGTATACTTCACATCACCTCTAGATTACTTAAAATACCTAATCCAAAGCATATGCTATGTAATTAATACTATGTTATTTAGGGAATAATGACAAGAAAAAGGGAAAAAAGTCTGTACATGGTCAGTACAGACACAACTCTCATAAGCTAACTACACAGTATGCATCAGCAACAATTCAGAGTTTATTTATTTTTAATATTTTCAGTCTGTGGTTGGTGGAATGTGGAACCTGAGGATATGAGTATTGACTGTATATCCTTCACCCATTTCACTCTCAGATTTTCTTTTCTTGGTATTATTTTTGAATGAGCTTTACATATGTAATCTACATATTACTTCTCTAAATACTATATTAATATATATGACAAATCTTCCTCAGTTTATTTTTCTTTTATTTTGTTTCATTTCTCATGGGGACATTGTCAGTTTTTATGTAGTCAGAATTATCAGTCTTTTCCTTCTTGTTTTTTCTTTCTGTACCCATAATCATGGATATACATTGATAAATAATGCATTTATTGTTGTGAGTTAGAGATGAATTTTTAAACTCTTCCTAGCTCTTCCCTTCCACACACAAAGTGGAAGCCTGTTGATCCAGCCCATTTGTGGGCTAGTATGTGCTTTTTCTAGCTAATTTGAAATGATTTTATCATGGATAACTATTTTAGGGTTGATTTTGAACATACACTTTGCGTACTATTGATGTTGTTTCTCTATTTCTGTGGAATATTAGATAGAATTATATAGCTTTACTAGAGGTCCAGTGCAAGAATTTGTGCTTGGGTGGGGTCTGGCTGGCCCTCAAAAATATGTGGGCCAATCAGGGCTAGGAAGGGAAGGGATGCAGGAGGTTGGCTAGCTGGCCCCACTCCCAATTGGGGTGGGGGCTGATTGCAGGCAGGGCCAGCCATGAGGAGGGGCCATGGGAGGTTGGGGGGTCCCAATTGGGGCTCTGATTGGGCTACTTGGCCTCCACAGTGCACATGTTAGTGAACAGTCATTCTGGTTGTTCCAGTAGCTTGGCATATATATATAGACTAGAGGTCCGGTGCATGAAATTTGTGCACAAGGGGGTCCCCTCAGCTCAGCTTGTACCTTCTCCAATCTGGGACCACTTGGGGGATGTCCGACTACTGGTTTAGGCCCTATCCTGGCAGTTGGACATCCCTCTCACAACCCGGGACCTAACTGCTCACTTGCCTGCCTACCTGATCACCCCTAACTGCCCTCCCTCCCCTCCCTACCCCCCCGCTGGCCTGATTGCGCTCTCCTCTCCCCTCCGCTGGCCTGGTCACTCCATGCAGCCTGCTGTACAGTCATTTGGTTGTCCCTCATTAACCCTCCTCCTGGTCGCCTCACGCAGCCTCCTGTTCGGTCATCCGTCTGGTTGTTTTGGTCGTGATGTCTTCTGGCTTTTTACGTATTAGGATAATACCTCTCTTACTAGGTTTGATAGTTTCTCAGTTGATTCTCTTGGGTATAATTTCCCCAGAAAATCAAATCATAAGTAACTAATGATAGTTATGTCACCTTGTCCAATCTCTTACTTTTTCTACTTTTTTTTTTTTTTTTGATTTTGCCTAATGCATTGACTGGTACCTCTCTTATAATTTTGTTTACTTCTAGTGATAGTGTATATATTTTTACATGTTTTAATAATACATCTAATATTTATTTCACTACTATGAGTGGTATTTTCTGTATGCTTCTTTTAGATCCTTTTTATAAGGTTGAGGAAATTTTCTCCTATTCTTAGCAAAGAAATTTTATCATGAATGTGTACTAATCTAGTTTGTTGACTTGACTCATGTCATTTTCCTCTTTTACCCTGTTAATGTAGTGAATTGCATTGATAAATTTAATTTTACATTTCTGAGATAAGCTTAACTTGATGTTTCTTTTTTCATGCATTTAAAATTTTTACTTAAGAATTTTATATCTATGTTAAAGTATCATTGGATTAAATTTTTTTCTTTGCTATTTTTACTTGGTTGTATCATGGTATTAAGTGAGCCTTAGCCTACACGGGTCATAGTTCCTTATACCTTTCTTTACTTGGGAACATTTGCTTGAGGTAAACATTACTTAATCTGGATATTTATTAGAATTTCCATGAAACTGCCTCAGGTTAGTGCCTTTTTTGAAGATGTAAACTTTGGCAACTGTTTTAATATATTTTTTTTAACTTTGGATATTGTGTTGTTGGGTTTTCTGATTATTTCTTGGATAAGTTTGATCATTTATGTTTTGTTAGGAAACTGTACTTCCTGTAAGCTTTAAAGCTTTTGTCATAAAGTTGTTTTTAGTCTTCTCTTCTAATATTTAATCTTTTCTCTGTCTAGTTTTTCTCATATGTTTATTAGATTCTTTTATCATAATTCCTTATTTTGTCTTGTATTTTTTTCTAGTGCATATTTTAAAATAATTCATTTATTGTGTTTTAAAATGTCATTTGTTACGCTCTTTCCTATGCTTACCATTTTGATGATATGACAGGTTTTCATAGTTCATTGACAGTTTAGAATATTTAAAAACGGCTCTTTGATTACTCTTTAAAAATGTTTTATTATTGATTTTTAGAGAAACAGGAAGGGAAAGGGAGAGAGATAAATATTGATATGAGGGTAAAATACTTGGCTGCCTCCTGCATGCCTTTACTGGGGATGGAGCCTTCAAGCTGGACATGTGCCCTGACTAAAAATTGAACTGGCAACCTTTTGGTGCACAGTATGGTACCCATCCAACTGAGCCAGTCCAGCCAGGGCTGACTTACTCTTATGTTGCTTGGAAATACAGTGAAACCTCATTTTTCAAACATCTCTCATCTTGAGCAATTCAGTTTCATGACCAAGTTGTTCATAGATATCTTGGTTGTCAGATTAAACTTTAGTTTTCGACCCCACAAGCCTTTCATGTTGATACCTGTGTGATCAGTCACATGTCTCTCGGATGATAAACACAGGAGCGTTTGCCCAAATATGAGTCAGTTTAATGCTAAAACTTGCTTTGTTAACATTTCAAGAAATTGTGCTATGAATATTTTTATTTTTTTGCTGCTTATTATTATTAAATACGTACAGTAAATCACCGTGGGTCCTAAGAAGTTTAGTGATTGTAGCAAAGTGAAAAGGAAGTTGTGAGAATGATAAAGCATAAAAAGGAAATATAGTACTCTATATAAGAAAAGATAAAACAGGAAATTATTTGGGAGTTTGAAACAGATTAATTCAACTTATATTATTTCTAATGGGAAAAAATGATTCGGTTTCCAAACAAATTGCTTCTCAAACAGCCTTCGGGAAAAATTAAGTTTGAGAACTTAAGTTCCACTGTATGGTTTAAAATTTTCAGTTAAAAATTTTAAGCTATCATTTTTTATTGCCTTTTTTAATTTTACTGTATTTAAGTTAGTGAATGTGGCCTGTAGGAATGTGTTACTATTTCTTTTGTTACATGCTATGTAATCAATCTCTGAGTATTTCATGTCTGAAAGAATGTGATTTCTTCTTATGTGGAGTCCAGAGTTCTGTATATCACATTTTTTTTAGGTTAATACTATATCTATTAGGTTGATTTGAATGTGTAATTCTTATCCTTTATAACATTATTTATATTACTTTTAATTTTCTTATTTTCTGAGAGGTATTTTAGGGTCTACCAATGTGAATGTGATTTGTCACTTTCTATTATTTCAATTTTTCTTTATATATGTTTAGGCTGTGTTGCTAAGTATACAAGAATCAGTGGTTGCTGTTCACTCTTGGAAGATGATTCTTTTTGGAAATGTAAATATTTCTTAATCTCTCTTAATTATTTCCTCCTTGATTTCTTTTTTGTCTCTCGCCACTGTTGCTATGCCTACTTTCTCTTTCCATCTGCCTGCTATAGTTTCACATCCCTTAATTTTAAACCTTTTTGTGTCCTTTTGTTTTAGGTGTGTCTTTTAAGGGTATGCACAAAACTAAATTTTACTTTTTATTTTTTAATTTAGCCTGAGCATATCTCTGAATAGGTGTGTTTCTATTTATTGTGATTTAAATTGGCTAGTTTTTAAATTAATAATAGAATGTTTTCATTTTAACTTTCCAGACTTTCATTGGAATGATCAAAATTTTTTTCTTTAAGAAATAGATCGATATTTTTATTGATTTCAGAAAGGAAGGGAGAGGGAGAGAGAGAAAGAGAGAGAGAAATGTCAGTGATGAGAGAGAATCATTGATTGGTTGCCTCCTGCACGCCCCACATTGGGGATTGAGCCCACAACCTGGCGTATGCCCTGGCCAGGAATTGAACCATGACCTTCTGGTTCATAGATCAATGCTCAATCACTGAACCATGGTGGCTGGGCAAATTTGCTTTATTCTTTATATGCTTTACTGCTTTGAATAGCCTACTTTCTTGTCCTGTTTTGTGCTTACTTTTATTTACTTTTTTTCAATTTTATTGAGATATAATTGACACACAGTGCTGTATATGAATTTAAGAAGTGTGGCATAATGACTTGACTTACATATACACTGAGTGGCCAGATTATGATCTCTGAACACATAATAATCTGGCCACTCAGTGTATATCCTATATATCCTAATATGAAATTGTTCCCTGGACCAGGAGTTCGACCAGCAGGCAGGCCAGCCAACCACCCATGTCCCCTCCCCCTGTCCAGGCTGGCTGGATCCTACCCATGCACGAATTCATGCACTGCCTCTAATACACACACACACACACTCTCTCTCTCTCTCTCTCTCTCTCTCTCTCTCTCTCTCTCTCTCTCTCTCT
>JAAGEH010000286.1:14221941-14359408 GCA_011751065.1 Lasiurus cinereus | reverse complement strand
TCTCTCTCTCTCTCTCTCTCTCTCTCTCTCTCTCTCTCTCTCTCTCTGAATGGCCAGATTATTATGCGTTCAGAGGTCATAATAATCTGGCCATTCAGTGTATTGTGAAATGATTACCATAAGTTTAGTTAAGATCCAACATTTCATATAGATACAACAGTATATTTTTCCCTTGTGGTGAGAACTTTTTAGGATTTACTCCCTTAACAATTTCAAATATACCATAAAGTAGTGTTAACTATAGTCATCATGTTATGGGTTATAGTCTCACTACTTATCTTATGTAATAAAAGCATAATATGCAAATTGGCTGAATGGCCGAACAGCATAACAACCATCTGATGACCATCAGGGACAACACTATGACACCCACTGGTGCCAGGCCAGCCAAGGCGGGTGCGATGCGATTAGTTGGGGGCCCGGCCATTGCCCCATGATTGCCTCACAGAGGGAGGCCCAGGCCACAAACTGGTGAGCTGCTGTGGGTGGGCTGGGCCTCCCTCTGTGAGGGAAGCCTGGGTCCTGGGTGCTAGCAGCTGTGGCCAGAGGGAAGCCCAGATCCTGGGTGGAAGCAATCAGATGGAAGCCTGGATCCTGAATGCCGGCAGCCAGAGGGAAGCGGTTCTGGCAGCTGAGGGAAGGACGACCTACTCTTGAATGAATTTTGTGCATTGGACCTCTAGTTTATTTTATAATTAGAAGTTTGTATCTTTTGACCAGTTTCATCCAATTTCCTCACCCCTAAAAAACATTTAAACATACCTATTTGAACATGCTTTTCTAACACTTCTAGCTTCTCCCTAAATAGGAGAATGTGAACATGCTCTTTTCATCCTCCATTATGTCTCTTGAGTCTCTTAGGTTGATAAAGACAGAAATTCTCCCTTGCATTATTCTTTAAAATGGAAATTTGCTACCTCTTTTATGGATAATCACCCTCTCTCCTCTTCCTTTCCCTCTGTGTTTTCTGTTTTTTAAAAAAATATATTTTATTGATTTTTTTACAGAGAGGAAGGGAGAGAGATAGAGAGTTAGAAACATCGATGAGAGAGAGACATCGATCAGCCACCTCCTGCATGCCCACTACTGGGTATGTGTCTGCAACCAAGATACGTGCCCTTGACCGGAATCAAACCTGGGACCTTTCAGTCTGCAGGCCGACGCTCTATCCATTGAGCCAAATCGGGAGAAGAAAGGGAGGAGAGCAGAGAGGAGAAAGAGAGAGACATCAACATGAGAGAGACACATCAATTGGTTGACTCCTGTTTGCACCCCAACTGGAGATTGAACCTGCAACTAAGGCATGTACCCTTGACTGGGAATCGAGCCCCAAATCCTTCGTTGTAGGAATGAAATTCCATAATCGTAATAATAGTAGCTAACTTATTAGACACAATCTGCTGGTAACTATACTGGGTTATTTTACTCACAAAATGTTATGTCATTAAATTAAACAATTCCTTTATAACAACCCTAAGAAAATATTCTTAATAGTTTTCTTGGTATGTTATTCTCCTGGAAGCAACTAATCATATTGCTCCAGTTATTGAAATTCATTGCAGAAACAATACTTGATCAATGGCTTTCCTACTGGCTTCCCAAACATAGCAAGTAAACAGTATTTTTAAGAGAGTATGTTTGGCCTACCTTTGACTGTTTGTTATCTGGAGTGATTGCTATTTTGTCCTTATTTTTCTGCACAGTGTTTAGTCCCAGTTTGCCTGTACATGCATGTGCATGTGTGTGGGCTCATATGCAACATTTAATACACTGGTTGGGATTCATTAGTTGAGCCTAGATGCCATGGGTTCAGATTCTTTCCTTCTTGACATTTATTCTGCTGGGCATTTACTCTTTCTGAAAAGATAATGTACTTAATTTGTGAAGAGATTATTTATCAAAGTAATATGAAAGGGTAAGTAATAGTTGTAGGAAATTATACTAGACTAAGCTACTGAAGATATTACCTAGAAAATATACAACTTTTTGAAAGATGTTTAGGATGGTACACTCCTGAACAGAAAAATTGTATGCTGATGGCTACTTCACAAACTCGATGTTTCTTGAACTTTTTGGAACTGCGATATTCAGGTCTTTTCCTTAATTCTCAAAAACAAATTCTAGAGAAAGGATTTATGACAGTCATTTATTTAAAAAAATAAGAGCCAACAAGTAAAACTCACTTAATACATTGTTTTGAGACAATTAGTGCCTATTAAAGGGCTATTTTACCAGAATTGTTCCTCTTCAGACAAGACAAAATACCTGAAATGCATTGGAGATTGTCATGCATGTTAATTAAGTAAATTGCATGTTAGTCTTTATATCTGAATGTTTTATAATTATAAGTAAACTCAATGTGTTACCTCCTTTCTTCACAACCTTCTGATCAATAGTATGTTTTCAAATTCTTTTTAAAAAAGATTAAAATTACCATCTATGTAGTATAATCATTTCAATGTTTAACATACAAATGTGTAAACAGGCTCATTTTAAAACATAATGGTTTAAATCATCAACCATTCAAATGGAAGATTATCATAGTTATTGACATATGACTAGGAAAGCTAATCTTTTCAGGAAAAATACTGACTTATCTCGGCTATATAAAGAATATATAACAACACCAAACAAATTTCATTAGGTGGTGTTGTTAAATGGAACACCCTGTTTGTTAATTTTGACCTCAAAGACATGGGTGCCTTTAATTTACTATCAATGTGCTGTCATGTGCTTTCTGGCTTATTTAAAAATTTTAAGTAAATTTAAAACTCCTACTAATTTTTAATGTTATCCTGTTAAGTTTAAATAGTAATAGCACAGTAAAAACAATGACGATATGATACTCAATTGCACACCCTTATTATTGGGATGAGATCATATTCACAATAATTAACGTACACTAATGTAACTTTTCCAGTGTTTCACAATTATGTACGTAGATTAAATCTAAGAACAACAAAAAGAATCAAATAATTTATGTTTGTTGGCTATTAAAATATTATTGATTATAAAATCATATGGTATCTCTGTATAAACTAAAAATTTCTTAAAGTACAGATAAGTAAAATGTTTATGAAAATATGTAGGCTTTAAAAATGAAACTTAGATTACACATGTTATAATTTTGTTAACTGTTTTTAGTAGATTTTAGAGGACACATATATACTAGTACTTAAGTACATATATTTTTTGAGATAACTATCTATTAAAGTTTAGGATGCTCTTTGGAAATTATGAAGGATAAAGGATCATTTCACATGTATTTTGGTACTTCTAACAGCTAGCACATTGTCTGCATAATAATCACTCAATAATTATTTGTTGAAGTGAAATAAAGGAAATTCCTCTTTGGGAGGAATTTACTGAAAAAAAAATATAGGTAAAAGCTATGTAACAACATTTAGAAATCAAACTTTCAAGTCTACCATTATTAATGGAATTTACAGATGAAACCAAATGCCCAAGAATATTTCTTGATCATGTGTTCTATGCTGTTCTTACACATTATAAAAATACAGATCTGTTTTTTAGAAGAAATGACTCAAGGCTGTAGAGGGCAGTGTAAATCAACTTAAGTGGATTTTCTGGGTTAGTGAGGTGCTCTAGTAGTTGCTTTTGTCCAAATGTCCAGTTATGTTTTGATACCCCAAGTATCTGATGACAGATATTAGAATGGTCTCAGACTTAAACATAGAGAAGGATACATGAAAGGTGTATTAGAACCAAATAATTACCTAAATCCACAAAGGAACTGGCAATTAAATACTGTTTTTGCCCTTCTAAACTCTAGTGTCAAACCTAAGACCATTATTTGGATACTCTAGTTCTAAAACACTTTTGTTTCAATGAACTTGATGATAACATTTCTTGTAAAGAATTTCCCCTCCTCTTTTAATTGTCTGTATAATTTTAATTAAAAACCCCAGTTGTCTCTTCTTTTTCTCTTCCGTTTCTCACCACTTTATGAAGGAATAGACTAATAAGTTGTGTATCAAAAAAGTGAGTCATATTAAATTTAGAAAATATTTAATAATACCAGTTCAGGTTTATTTGCCATTCTCTCATTGTGTTGCCAATATTCATGGACTGTTTGATTATTCAGGGTTTGCTTGATTATATCAGTTTTCTGGAACACAAGATATTTTAGGACTATTTTGCATTAAGTGGTATAGGTTTTTTTAAAAATATGTATTTTATTGATTTTTTTACAGAGAGGAAGGGAGAGGGATAAAAAGTTAGAAATATTGATGAGAGAGAAACATGGATCAGCTGCCTCATGCATACCCCCTGCTGGAGATGTGCCTGCAAGCAAGGTACATGCCCTTGACCGGAATTGAACCTGGGACCCTTCAGTCCACAGGCCAACTATCCACTGAGCCAAATCAGTCAGGGCTTCTTCAATAATTTTAAATGAAAATTAATTTATGTGTAAAGTTTAGTGGTAGCAAAAGGAGTGGACAGGAAAGATCAAATCACTGAAGAATAGATAACCTAGTCTCTATAAGGACTTAGCAACTTGTCTGGTGTGGTTGTTGATGTTAAGGATGAATGTAATAGTTCTGGTATGGAGATTTACCTATTAAAGAGATGGTGTTCTCCCCTACCCTAAGAAAGAGTTTTCAGACAAAATCCAGTGAGGCAGGGTAGTGGGTAAAATAACTCAGGATAACTTTCATTTTTATTTGACACACTTGTTTTAATAAATTGGTGTTCAGCATTCATCATTTTAAGTGCTTTTAGGTAAACAGTTTTTTTTGTTTGTTTTTTGGGGGTAGGAGTGGGTAGTTCTTCTGCCTAAATAATTCAAGTTTCAATACATATTTGTTTGGCTATTGAATGTTCTTTCTACACAATTGAATGATAAAATTCCTTCCATTGCTTTGTTTCAAAGAATTGGCTTTTCTTTAAGATAACAGTATCTGGAAGCATGGCCAGGTACATTCACTGCACACTAAGAGAGAGACAGGGGGGAGTAGTCAGGAAGCTTGTAGGTGGGAAGGGTTTCCTGTTTCCAGGCAACAGCGAGGAGCTACCAAGGGAAAGGAACTTGAATATAAATTCATTCAGGAGAGGACATTTTACCACACTGCCTTCTAGCCTGTGAGGACACAGACTTGATTCTGGAAGAGAGGGTGGAGTTTAAACTTCATTTGTCAGTGGGTAAAGTTATTGTAAACCTATTTCTCATCAGGTTTTATATAGACAAAAACATAATGTCTGAGGGTCCATGTTAGAATTTTATAATATTTTGAAAACAGTAGTATCTGCCTGTTTGCTTCCTATGTCATTTTCCAGAAGCACAGGGCTTCCTGTGGCTTCATTTTTCTGTCTGTCTGCTTAGAGAACGGAGAAGCTCTTGGCCTTAGAGCAGGCTCTTTCTCGGTTGCCTCCATCTGCAGGAAGGAGGGAGAAGCACAGCACACTGGGCTCACCGAGAGACGCTTCCCCCTCCCTCCCGTGGAGCCAGCCCAGAGGCTCACCCTGAGCAGATGAAAGAAGAAGCCCTTCTGCTCCTGGGGCCGTGGAGAGTGTGTGCGATAACCTGCCTGTGACAGCTTCCTCATCCTGAGGAATGCTGGAGGAGGTTGATTTGGAACGTGGAAGGGGCATTTGCAGGAGGCAGATAGCTGATGGGCTGGATTAATCTTGATGCTTTTGAGTTATTAAGAAAGGTGATTGTTTAAATACCCTGTTCCCAAGATTTTGTAACTGATACAGTAACTCTATAGATCTTGAGGACCTTCTCATTTTATACTCCCTTTCTTCATCAAGTTTATGGTCTGGTGAGAAACCAGAGAAGGATTACACATGCTAAGAGGTGTTTGTGTATGTAGAGCACATGGATTCTTATTTCTCACTTTCACATTGTGTTTCCTCTAGAGTTGTTGAGATGAGCTACTTTTCTTTTAAAATCCGCTTTTCATTGTTTCATTATACTGCTTATGTGTGAGAATTTCCTTCAAAATCTAAGTGAGATAGTAAGTCTTGTTAAAGGGTGAGTGAGCACTCTGATGGATCTTGCATTAGGATTTGCCCTGTGCTCAGACAAGAAGAGAAGAACAAGTGCTATAGTTTGAGGGTTGACCTGGAAGGGTTGTGTGTTTTGATTGCTAGGTCTGTAGCCTTCTTTAGTAACTTGTCCCAGAGCTCTAGTAGGTACTGCACATCCACTAGTTAGTTACAGGTCCACAGAAAGAACTGCCCAGATGCATAAGCACAAACAGGCAAGATCTAGGCTTTATAGTGAACCGCCCTTGCCATGTGTCTGAGGATGAATCACTTCTTGAAGGGTCTAATCTGTTTCCTTATTGTCCTGTCTGGAAAGGTCACATTATTTAAGTGTAACTCCTGAGAGCCTGGCAGGTCTTTTCAAACAAATGTTGATGGATTTTCTGCCGTCCGTCCCATCTCAACCGATTTCTTTATGCTTCTTTTTACATAGATACTTAACCTATGTTAAGGGTGCCTCTTTTATGACCAGAGCGAAGAAATTAGAGTTTAATCCTCATGTCTTATAGTTTGTTCTTCCCCAGATTGTGCATCCAGCTTTTAGTCAGATGTTGACCTGTATCTCTCTCTCTTTCTCTCTATCTTCCTTCTTTACAAAATCTTGGGAACAAGGTATTTAAACAATCACCTTTCTAAGTATCCTGTGGAAACATTAAGAAAGTATCTATATGGTAGATTGAGTATCTTTTACTATCATTTTTTATATAATTAATTTTTAAATCTAGTTTTGAGAACATGAGTTGGCAAGTTCTGGGGTATTTTTGTTAATTATATAATATAACTATATTATTAATGGCAGTGGATTTTTCTCCCTCATGTAACTTTGGATTGTACTTGAGAAGCTCATTTGAATCAGTACAACATATTTTTAAAAGCCAATAATCTTTCATGTAAAATTTGTATTACTTAATGGCATTTGGATAGACATCTAATTTTGTCTAGTTCATTTTAACCACTTGATATCAGTTATAAAGTTTAATTTTAGATAGAGGAAATTCTGAAAGATTAATATAATAAAAATAGACTCTATGCATGTATCATGCCTTCTTTAAATGAAAAAATAGAGTTTAGTTTATGTTGTCTGTTTATCTTATTTTCAAAGAAGACATTGCTTCTGTTCTAGCATTTTGGATAGAAGATAAATTTGAAATCTATAAGTTTTTCATTGTTCATTTTTCCTTATTATTCTCATCACTCTTTTTCAACATTATCATTCTTGCTATTTCTTTGAATGTTCAATATTATTATCTTCTACCAGCATGTTCATGTGATAATGTATATTAACAATTTGTTTTATTTTACTGAGGATTGAAAAGTAAGATATTCATGTGGGACTCAATTAATAAAGGAACATTGTCTTTTGGTATCAGTCCCATTAAACTTTAGTTGCATTCTTAATAGGTATTTACCAAAAATGTGACTACTATCATAGGTATGCTATAAGGGAAAAAAAAATCCTCTTTAGTTGTTATCCATGAGTGAGTTCTGAATGAGTTTTGCTTAAAGAACAATCTGTGTTTAAGTAGGGGCAAATTTAAATCAAGATTCTAATTTTTTATACAAGCTGCTAAGTTTGCCTTAAAGATATCTTTAATCGTACTTTCACTTATTGAGCTTTTACAGAGTAATCATACTTAAGTCTAAAGTGTGGGCTGGATAAAAGAAATGTAAGACCTTTCCCCTGCATTCTAGGAATGCAGGGGAAAATAATTTCTCTTGAAATTATTTTTGGTGATAGAGGCCAATCTCTTTCAGGATTTCCAAACTCAGGAATTCCATTTTTGTGAGCCTTTATTTGTGCCTTGCTTCTACCAAGTTAGAAGTGAACAGGATCATATTTTCTCCACTCTTCTGCTATCAATATTTTTCTGCAGTAAAGCTGTTGGCACATAACTACTTGGGCAAAGCTCTGCAGGGCCTTCCAGTGTTTTGCCCAAGTAGACAGATAATGCTTGTGGAATTAAGCCAGCCTTTGTAAAAAGTAGCTTGGAGGGTGGAATTATATTCCAATTAAGTGTTTTGCTAATTGGTATCTGTTATGGACCTGAGCTGCTGATGTTCAGTTTGTATACATTGCCTATGTCCTCAGTATTTAGCATCCTTTTTTTTAAAAAAAAAAATTAAATCTTGTTCAGATTATTACATTTGTTTCTCTCTTTTTTCCCTTCATAGCTTCCCTCCACCGGCTCTCACCCCTCCCTCTACTCTTACCTCCCCCTGCATTGATTTCATCCATAGGTGTATGATTTTTGTCCAGTCTCTCCCTGCACCTCCCTTACCCCTATTCCCCTGAGAATTGTCAGTTCACTCCCTTTCTATGCTCCTGATTCTATTGTATTCACCGGTTTATTCTGCTCATCAGATTTTTAATTCACTTAACTTTTAAATTCATTTGTTGATAGATATATATTTGTTGTTCATAATTTTTACCTCTACCTTTTTCATCTTCCTCTTCTTAAAGAGTACCTTTCAGCATTTCATATAATATTGGTTTTGAGTTGATGAACTCCTTTAGCTTTTTCTTACCTGTTAAGCTCTTTATCTGCCCTTCAATTCTGAATGATAGCTTTGCTGGGTAGAGTATTCTTTGTTGTAGGTTCTTGCTATTCATCACATTGAATATTTCTTGCCACTCCCATCTGGCCTGCATCGTTTCTGTTGAGAAATCAGTTGACAGTCGTATGGGTGCTCCCTTGTGGGTAACAAACTGTTTTTCTCTTGCTGCTTTTAATATTCTCTCTTTGTCTTTTGCTCTTGGTATTTTAATTATGATGTGTCTTGGTGTAGTCCTCTTTGGATTCTTTTTGTTTGGGGTTCTGTGTCCTTCCTGGACTTGTAAGTCTATTTCTTTCACCAGGTGGGAGAAGTTTTCTGTCATTATTTCTTCTAATAGGTTTTCAGTATCTTGCTCTCTCTCTTCTTCTGGCACCCCCACAATTCTGATGTTGGTACGCTTGAAGTTGTCCCAGAGGCTCCTTACATTATCTTCACATTTTTGGATTCTTTTTTCTTCTTGCTTTTCCAGTAGAGTGTTTTCTGCTTCTTTATATTTCAAATCTTTGACTTGATTCTTGTGTTCCTCTAGTCTGCTGTTAGGTCTCTGTATAATATTTTTTATTTCAGTCAGTGTATGTTTAAATTCTAGTTGGTTCTTTTTTATCTCCTCTCCCGTCTCGCTAAATTTATCCATCTTTTCTAGGAAATTCTTGAAAAACCTTATAACCGTGGTTTTGAATTCTATCTAATCATTTGTTTTCCTCCATTTCTTTTGTTTGTGATCTATTCCTTTGTCTCCGCATTTTCACTATGCCAGAAGAACTTCTGTGTTGGAATCAGCCTTATGATACAACACTTGCAAAACTGCAAAAGCCTCTCTGTTGAGCTTGGGTGGGGTGAAGTCTCAGGGCTTAGCAGACCACCTTGGCTTCCAGTCAGCCCTGCCTTACGTGGCCCCTGGGTCTCACATGTCTCTTGGTAATCGCTGGAGCCTTCCCTGTGTGCACACCTGCGGTGCCTCTAGACCGCTGCCTTTCTGGCTCCCCTGCACTCCGGGACCCGTATGAGTCTGGGTCCCCAGGGTCTCACCCAAAACTGGGGTTCAGTGGAGTTAGAAGTGGTGCAATTTGGAGGCTCTGTCTCCCGCCCACAAGCCAGCGGCACAATCTGCAGTCCGTTTCTGCGCGCAGTGGTGTGCACGCCTGCAGTCACCCCCAGCTTCCCTCTTCTGCCGGCCTGGTCATCCCTAACTGCCCTCCCCTGCAGGCTTGATTGCCCCCAACTGCCCTCCATTACAGGCCTGGTGTCTCCCAACTGCCCTCCCCTGTTGGCGTGATCACCCACCCACAGCTGCCCTCCCCTGCTGGCATTTTGTGGTGGCCATCTTGTGTCCACATGGGGGCAGATTCTTTGACCACATGGGGGCAGCTATCTTGTGTGTTGGAGTGATGAACAATCTGCATATTACTCTTTTATTAGATAGGATAGAGGCCTGGTGTATGGGTGGGGGCTAGCTGGTTTGCCCTGAAGGGTGTCCAAGATCAGGGTGGGGGTTCCCTTGGGGCGTGGGGCAGCCTGGGTGAGGAGCCTGTGGTGATTTGTAGGCCGGCCACACCCTTCAGCGACCCAAGTGGAGGCCCTGGTATATGGGATTTATTTATCTTTTACAATTGAAACTTTGTAGCCTGTAGCGGAGCCAAGCCTGCTGCTCACTCCCTGGTGGCAGCCATTTCTGTTGGGATTTATTTATTTTCTATAATTGAAACTTTGTAGCCTTAAGGGAAGGCTAAGGTAGTCTAGGGCTGGGGAAAGCTTGGCTTTCTTCATAATGGAGGGCAACCCTAGCCTCCTGTTCTCTCCCGCTCCGTGGCTGCCATCATTTTTGTTGGAACTTATTTATCTTCTATAATTGAAACTTTCTAGCATTGAATGGAGGCCTGGGCCGGCCAGGGTGTGCGGAAAGCTTGGCTTCCTCCATTGGTGGGGAAAGCCAATCCTCTCTCCTGTTCTCTGTGGCCACAGCCATCTTGGTTAGGGTTAATTTGCATACTCGCTCCTGATTGCCTGGTAGGCATGGCTGGTGGGTGTGTCTTGAACTGTAGTAAAGGTACGGTCAATTTGCATATTACTCTTTTATTAGATAGGATGTTTTTGGTTTTCTTCATCATAGTGTGATTTTTGCTGAGCTAGTCTTCAGGTTTGATTTCTGAAACTGTTTTTTAGATAGGTCTGTTCTGGTGGTGCTGTTTTTTTAAGTGCCAGACATTCCAATCTTTCTGATAATTGTACTTAAAATTTTACATAGTATCTCTAATATTATTATTTCTTCTAAACTTCAGCTAATTTCACAGTTGGTTTGTTTTTTAATATCTGAACCAAATTATTCATATGATACTATGTTTTCTTTAGTTTTACACTTTTAGAATAAAAATTAATGGTTTTTCATTTAATTTGTGAAACTCATCTATCCCCCCCTTCTTCTTTCCCTCCTTCCCTCCCTGCCTTCCTCCCTTCCAATGTTCATTTAAGCCTATGTGATGGGCACTGGGAATCACAGCCCCTACCTAACCTTACATTCTAATGAGGGCAGTTGACATCAGATAACTACTTATGCATTCATTTAATTCAAAACATCATAACTATTTAAAAGGCAGAAAAATAGAATAGTACTAGTAAGAGAATTTAAAAAATATATATTTTATTGATTTTTTTACAGAATGGAAGAGAGAGGGATAGAGAGCCAGAAACATCGATGAGAGAGAGATATCTATCAGCTGCCTCCTGCGCCCCCTACTGGGGATGTGCCCCAAACCAAGGTACATGCCCTTGAAGGGAATCAAACCTGGGACCTTTCAGTCCTTAAGCTGACGCTCTAACCACTGAACCAAACCGGCTAGTAAGAGAATTTTAAGTGGGGCACTGACCAAAGTAGGAGCAGGGCAGGCTTCTTAGAAAAAGTGATGTTTCAGTTGAAATCTTAATTTGTTGGCCTTTGGGAGATTAAAATGTAAAGTATAGGAAGAAGATTGGTGGAGGGCAACTGGATTGGAATCAGTCAGTACAGGACCTGGATTCTGACTAGGGAGGCAGGAGGATTATCATATCAGTAACTCAAGTGGAGGAAACAGTAAGGTGAGATTGTAAACCCACTGCTGCATTTAGCAATGTTTAGGCCATTGGTTTTGAGAAATAGAGGGGATGAGAGCCTACAGAATAGTGGTGTGAGTAGCAAGTAAGAAGGGAGGAAAAAGGTGACAGTTGTTGACAAATGTTTTAAATAGTTTTACTTGGAAAGGGGGAAGTGAGAAAGGATAGTTCTTGGAGATGGAATTGGGAGCTGATTTATGCTGAGATAAATAGGTCATATTTTTATGTTCAACGGGAGAAGAATAGTATAATTTCTCAAAAGATCAGTACTTACATATATGAAAATAAAAAGTTTAAATATTACTTTTTTATAATTATGGATGTTTATAGGGAGCCTTTCTTTTCCAATTATGAAGCCTTTTTAGCTAATTCATTATAGCAAAATACAACCATATTTCTTTTTTTATGGTTCTTTATTTTCTTTGGAAAATGTTTTACCAAAATATATAATTTTAAGTGAAGCTAAATTGGCATGAGCCACTTAAAATAATAGTAAATATTTCCAGAACAGGAAATCTATTTTATACTTACATGATTTTTTGGGTAACTAAAAAGTAAACTTATTTTAATTATGTTATTTAAAACACAGTAGTTGGATGAAAGAAAAAAAGATATTAAGTTATATTATATTTACTTCACAAAGGTCAGGAATTCCTAAACTAAGAGGTTCCAGAATCATCTTTTAATCTGCAGTTACTCTTACTAGTTAGAATCATACTTCATAATTTTTGAACATTTTTGTAGATGAACAATAAAAAAGATCAAGTTTCAGATATATTTTCTTATGTTCTTTTTTTTTTAATATATTTTATTGATTTTTCACAGAGAGGAAGGGAGAGGGATAGAAAGTCAGAAACATCGATGAGAGAGAGACATCAATCAGCCACCTCCTGCACACCCCACATTGGAGATGTGCCAGCAAGCAAGGTACATGCCCCCGACCGGAATCGAACCCGGGACCCTTCAGTCCGCAGGCCAACGCTCTATCCACTGAGCCAAACCGGTCTCGGCTTCTTATGTTCTTTAATATAACTTTAATGTTAAACAAATGTTCTCAGTTTAAGAAAATCCAGTGCAAAATCAGAAGTTAATAACAAGTAGAGGATAATTATTTGACCAAGATAATTCATCCACATGGTTCTTTTAAATTTCAGAAATCTACTAGTTTATTTATATATTATTAACTATTTGTCCATGGGTTATAGGCAGATAAATTTAAGATAAAAAATGTTAAGAATCACTAGCACTTAAATTTGTTAACCAGGAATGAACATTGATTAACAAATTCAGTTTGTTTTGTATATATTAGAGGCCTGGTGCGTGAATTCATGCACCAGCGAGGTCCCTCCACCTGGCCTGCGGGATTGGGCTGAAATCCACTCTCTGACATCCCCTGAAGGATCCCGGATTGCTAGAGGGCACACAGGTCAGGCTGAGAGACCTCACTGGTGCATGATCAGGACCAAGGAGGGACACGAGAGGTTGGCCAGCCAGGGAGGGATTATGGGAGGGCTCCAGGGCATGTCCAGCAGCAAGCTAACCCACCATTTGGAGAGTCTGCCAGATGATCAGTGCACATCAGAGAGAGCGCTTCAGCAGTGTTAGCATATCATTAGCATATTACGCTTTGATTGGTTGAATGGATGACTTGGACACTTAGAATATTAGGCTTTTATTATAAAGGATGCCCATACTACAAAAATATATAAATTAATTTTTTGAGAGATACCATTACTTTGACTTTTAAGATCTGAATTTTTTAAACTTGAGTCAAGTATTGCCATATCCTCAGAGTTAGGTAGTTCTTAATAAAAATTATAAAGATTTTTAAAACTCTTTTTTACTGATAAAAAAAGAAACATATTTTCTGGGTGGCCTGATTAATTAACCTATGACTGAGCATGACTATTGGATTTTTGGCTCAAACTTTGCATTTGTGTTTATGATATTGTTGACAATTAAATGTGTACCTAAAGCAGATGTTTAACTATTAAGATCATGTTCCTTAGACTGGGGTTCACAGAGTTGTTTGTGGATTTATTTTTGTTGTCAAGGTTAAGTAAGTTTGAAAAACAATGTCCTTGATTATGATCTTTGATTATTGTGTCCAATGATATAAGTAAATGATTCACATTGTTAAGTGCTTTACCACTTAATTTTGCTTTATTTAAAAATATATTCCAGCAGGGAACATACTGAGGAATCTCAGAGGGAAAGGGACTGGGTGGTGGTGGGGGGGCAGGAAGAGATTAACCAAAGAACTTATATGCATGTTTGCATAACTCATGGAAAAAGATAATAGTGCAGTGAAGGCTTGGGGGTGTGGGTGATAGAGGGGTGGAGGGAGTTAGTGGGAGAATAAAAGGGGACGTCTGTAATACTTTCAATAACATATAAAGATAAATTAAAAAAAATACACTTAAGGGGATTTAATTAACCATGATAGTTAAATGGGTTAATTGTTTAAGGAAATATCTGTTTAATCTAACTGAAGATTAATTAAAGGAAAAGTTACAATGATGAAAAAAATATATTTCATCATTATTTCTGAATATTTTGGAAACTTTTTAACATTAAAAAATGAAATTCGTTTTGGTCAGCTTTGGAGAATTTAGTCAAATATTGTAATGATTTGAATCTTGTAATTATAAATAATATGAGGTAGAAATTGCTATTCTCCCAATCTTAAATAATTAAGTAATAATATGAAGTTTTTCCATTTTCTTTCTACTGTTAGTTATTAAATTTTGAGACCATGTACTAAAGGAGAACCTGTCTGGGGCAGATGCTTGCAGGAGCCAGGCAGGGAACATGGTTATAGGAACTGAGCATTGGGCAAGAAGATAGGAAGTAATGGTGGTCATGCCTTAATTGGAGGTGCCTGGTGTACCTGAAATAACTGGGATTCATTTTCACCTTTGCTGGGCAGGCCAGACCAACATAGGTTTGTAAACTCTTAAGCTCTTGAGCCTCAACTTAGTTGGGGAAACAACCTAGTTGGGGGAAGCAAAATGTAGAGATGAAGTGGTTTAGTCATAGTTTGAGGCAGTTGTTTGTTTATTCATTCATTCTTGCATCCATCTATCATTCCATCCATTCATCCATCTTCATTTATCATATATTAATTTACTGATCACTGAGGTGCCTATGATGCGCCAAGCTTAGGCATACATGGAATTCTTGCCCTTAGTAGTTTGGTTTTATAGCAAATTGTCAGAAAGCCAACCAGAAATAGTACAGAAATCACTCTGCTTTCATAATATATATTACTGACAAGCTATTTTTGCTTTTTAAAAACTTGTTTATCTTCTTATGACAGTAGAGTCTTGTCTGTTTTGTTCCCCTTCCTATCCCAATGCTCACGGCAGTGTCTGGTACATAGTAGGTGTTAAGTAATTATTGAATGATTTGAATGAATGAACAAAGGTTCTGATAATTCATTAAGACTTTATGGAAGGAAGGGGGCATGATCCAGATATTAAAAGATGGTCAGGCTTTGAGGAGATAGCGAAAGGAGGAAGTGACTGACAGGGAGCTGTATGAAAAACATGTTCACAAAATAAGAGAAGGGACCTGCCACATAGGGGTGCAGGATGGAAGGGTAGGGAGTAGGAGGATCAGTAAGGACGCCAGCCTGGATTGAGTAGTCATTTAGTGTGGAAAAAATCCAGGCACTGAAATGGTTGAATGAAACAGAGGGAAATGGCATAACATTGCATTCAGAGAAGCAATTTGGTTATTATCATGTAATCACACATTTTAGGATAAAATCTGAGTATCAATAAACTGGACTACCTTGTTCAAAATGCTTAAATCATCTGTGCCTGAATTTCCCAATTCCAGTAAAATATATTTAATTCGACCATTAAAATTATGTTTATTAACATTTTTATTAATTTCTTTTTATTAAGGAAATACTTGTGCTATTTTTTCTAAAACTAACATGTGAGTAAAAAAGAATGGGGCAAAAATTGAATATGGCACAGAGCACCTATTGATGTACCAGGCTTTGGGTTTACAAAGGAAAAAAGACTGGGAGTCAAAAATGTCAATAGTGGTGTGATTATAGATAAAATTTATTTATTCTAATTTAAAAATCACATGTATTATGTACTTATTAGCATTTTTGAAGGTGAGGAGTTAAAGCTCCCAAATTAATTAAGAAATAACATAAACAATGTTTACAAAGAACATCTTTATTCTCAGAGTTGGAGATGATGTGTCTTACTTCTTATTTTCATTTCTGCCATTTACCTTCATTTAGTCTTTTGATATATCTTGTTAGAACCATTAGACATCATTTTATGTTGTTTCACCTATTTTTTTTAATGCAAACTTGATTTTAGTAGGGAAAAATGAGGAACCATTTTATCTTATTATTTGAGCTCATTAATTATACTCAGTGAGTCATTATCTTTGAACATCTGCTATTTGACCATTATTTCATTGTGTTCGTACAGATCTAGATAAAGAAGTGTACTTGGTTCCTTACTCTCTAAAAAGTTACAAAAGTTCTTAGGAAACAAAGCTGTTAGATAGAAGAGAATAATTAGAGAATGGTTGAAGTCAAAACTGTGTAATCCTAATTCATAACTGTTCTCCAGTTTCCTGCCTCCTCCTGATCCAGTGCTCTTTCCCTTGCTCCCAGAGTGCCTTCTTGAACAAGTTACTTGGTCCTCCAGATAATTATTTAAAAACTAAAATATAACTGAGAAATGACCACTGATTCATATACTCCAGCTGCTTCCAACTCATCAGCATTGGCTTAAGTCATTAAATGATTCTTGGCACAGCTTCAAGAAATTCGACGAGAGAAAGAAGGGAAACCTAACTGTTGACATGGTTTTGAGCAGTACCCCACAGCAATACTTTTTCAGAGTTCCAGAAGTGGAATTATGCTCTTCATTTTCTGTGGGAAGATATCAAGAGAGGGCAATTGAACTTGACTATTGTTCAAGTATAGAGATACCTCATAATTTATCAATACACTAGAACAGTGGTCGGCAAACTCATTAGTCAACAGAGCCAAATACAGTACAACGATTGAAATTTCTTTTGAGAGCCAAATTTTTTAAACTTAAACTATATAGTTAGGTACATTGTTATTAACTTAATTAGGTTACTCCTAACTTGGCCTATGCCAAGGAGCCAAAGAGCTGCATGTTGCTCGCGAGCCTCAGTGTGCTGACCACTGCACTGGAGGACTGATGCATGAATTCGTGCATGGGTGGAGTCCCTTGGCCTGGCTGGCAATTGGAGGTGATTGGGCTGGCTAGCTGGGAGGAAGGACTGTGGGAGATTGGATGGCCATGGGAGGTTGGCTGTGGGAGCCCACTGACCACCGGGGGTTGCTCTATGTTTAACATTTGCCCCCTGGTGGTCAGTGCACATCATACTGGCCAGTTGTCTGTTCGTAATTTTTGCTTAGGCTTTTATATATATACTAGAGACCTGGTGCATGAATTTGTGCATGGAAGGGGGTATCCTTCAGCCCAGCCTGCACCCTCTCCAATCTGGGATCCCTCTCAAAATCCAGGACTGGTGTCTCCCAACTGTTCACCTGCCTTCCTTCCTGATTGTCCCTAACCGATTCTGCCTGTCAGCCTGATCACCCCCTAAACAATCCCCTGCCAGCCTGATTGATGCCTAACTGCTCCCCTTTCAGCCTTTTTGCCCCTAACTGTCCTTCCCTGCAGGCCCAGTGACCCCTAACTTCCCTCCTCTGCCAGCCTGGTCACTCCTAACTGCCCATCTTGTGGTGGCCATTTTGTGTTTACATGGGGGCAGTCATCTTGTGTGTGGAGTGATGGTCAATCTACATATTATTCTTTATTAGATAGAATAGAGGCTTGGTGCATGTGTGGGGGCCAACTGGTTTGTTCTGAAGGGTGTCCCAGATCAGGGTGGGGGTTCCCTTGGAGTGTGGGGTGGCCTGGGCAAGGGATCTGTGGTGGTTTGCAGGCCAGCCACACCCCCGGATGACCCAAGCGGAGGCCCTGATATCTGGGATTTATTTATCTTCTACAATCGAAACTTTGTAGCCTAGAGAGGAGTTAAGCCTTCTGCTCACTCTGTGGTGGCAGCCATTTCTTTTGGAATTTATTTATCTTCTATAATTGAAACTTTGTAACCTTAAGCTGAGGCCTGGGCAGGCCAGGGTGTGTGGAAAGCTTGGCTTCCTCTATCGCTGGGGCAACCCAAAACGCCCTCCTTCTCTCTCTGTGTCTGTAGCCATCTTGGTTGGGTTGGTTTGCATACTTGCTCCTGATTGGCTGGTGGGGTGGCTTGTGGATATAGTGGAGGTATGGTCAATTTGCATATTACTCTTTTATTAGATAGGACTAGAGGCCTGGTGCACAAAATTTCTGCATAGGGGAATATGTGTCTCCCTCAGCTTAGCCTGCACTCTCTAAATCTGGGACCCCTCTTACAGTCTAGGACTGCTGGCTCCCAAATGCTCGCCTACCTGCCTGATTACCCCCTAATCACTCCCCTGCCAGCTTGATTGACACCTAACTGCTCCTCTGCCAGCCCAGTTGCCCTTAACTGCCCTCCCCTGCAGGCCTGATCACCCCAACTGCCCTCCCCTGCTGGCCATCTTCTGGTGGCCATCTTGTGTCCACATGGGAAACCCAGATATTTACATTATGATTCATAATAATAGCAAAATTACAGTTATGAAGTAGCAACAAAAATAATTTTGTGGTTGTGGGTCACCAGAATATGAGGAACTGTATTAAAGGGTCATGGCATTAGAAAGGTTGAGAACCAATGGTGTGTAGATAGATATTTTTAGAATGTTGGCCTTCTTAATCTCAGAAAAGGCACTCATGTATTTAGAAAATGGGCAAGATCTAGCAAAACAAAATTTGTTTTAAAAGTGTGATTTTCGCAGTTGGCTAGAAATTTTGTATCCTGCTCCATGAATTTTGATTACTTTCTTTATGCTTTTGTTTTAGTGCTTCCTTTCATTTTTGGGTCCATCTTTTGTACAGGTCTTAATCCCCCCTCCCTTCCCTCAGGAATATATGGCTTCACAAGTACCATATGGAGTTTTGCAGTTTCAAATATAAAGTATCTACTTAAAGTACATATTTGTAAACACCTGAAAATATTTTTATAAATAACCATTCCATGGAACCATTTTGAGATTTTTTAAATAAATTAAATAATAAGTTTTAGAATATGGTTTATAATATGCTTAAACAGAAAATTATTTGTATATGCATATATTTTTTCTTAAATTTTCTAAATCTTTACCTCTTTTATTTTACTCAGGTTCTTGCTTAAATCACTTTAGAATTTAAACTTTATTCATAGCACATCCTACCTACACAGATGAATTTTTCCCTGTCAGTGACCATGTTGGGCTGCTTACCTCTTTGTCCCACATCTGAGAGATTATTTATTTTCTAGAAGCCTGGTGCATGAATTCATGCATGGGTAGGGTCCCTCTGCTTAGCCGGTGATCAGGGCCAATTGGCTGGCATGTCGGGGGTAGAGAGTGCAGGAGATTGGCTGTGAGAGTGCAGTGACCACCAGGGGTAAGCTCCTGGATTGAGCTGCCCCCTGGTGGTCAGTGCACATCATAGTTATCAGTCTACTGGTCTGGTTGACTGGATGTAATGGTTGCTAAGGCTTTTATATATATAGATTCACTCCATCATAAGAAGCCACAGCACTTAGGTTTGGGGCAGATAGTGGGAATTAAGCTTTGGAGAGCTAGGTCACAGCATAGGTTATGTGTGATCCCAACAGAAGTCACAACTTTTAGTCCCAGTAATGCTAGAAATTTAGTCACTGACCTTTCATGACCATGCTCCCTTAACACTACATGTAATACCTCCAGTTTCCAGGCAATATCCAATCTTAAGAATCAGCCAATTTCCTAAAGTTTAAATCTATTCCAGATAGATTTTATTCCCATAGTCTTAAGGATGGAATAATAGATTAAATATAGAATCAGCCGAGACCGGTTTGGCTCAGTTGGATTGTGGACTGAAAGGTCTCAGGTTCGATTCTGGTTGGGGGCATGTACCTTGCTTGTGGTCACATCTCCACTGTGGGGCGTGCAGGAGGCAGCTGATTGATGTCTCTCATTGATGTTTCGGACTTTCTCTCTCCCTTCCTCTCTGTAAAAAAATCAATAAAAAATATATTTTAAAAAATTAATATAGAATCACATAATTAGCTTTCAAGGTATATATCTCCTTCTTGTCTTTTCTAAATTCTAAAACAAGCCTTTAATTTTTATTTTTTTAAAACTATAACATCACCCTGGCCATTTAGCTCAATTGGTTAGAGTATCATCCTCCCAAGATTCTGGGTTCAGTCCCCAGTCAGGGCACATACAAAAATCAACCAATCAGCATGAAAAATAAAAAAATCAACCAATGAATGAATAACTTAGTGAAAAACAAATTGATGTTTCTCTCTAACATCAGTTAAAAAAACACAACACAGCCAAAACCGATTTGGCTCAGTGGATAGAGCGTCGGCCTGCGGACTGAAGGGTCCTGGGTTCGATTCCGGTCAAGAGCATGTACCTTGGTTGTGGGCACTTCCCCATTGGGGAGCGTGCAGGAGGCGGCTGATAGATGTCTCTCTCTCATCAATATTTCTAACTCTCTATCCCTCTTCCTTCCTCTCTGTGAAAAATCAATAAAATATATTTAAACAAACAAACAAACAAAAAAACACAGCACAACAAAACAAACAGCCCTGTAACCCCTATCTAAAGAAAAAAAGTGAACTTAGATAATTTTTCAATGAGCTCCTTAATGTTCTTCTTGTTTCTAGGATAATGAAGAAAGTTATAAAAATAACTAGAGAGCTGGTGCACGAATTTGTGCACCAGTGGGGTTCTTCAGCCTGGCCTGTGAGATTGGGCTGAAACTGGCTCTCCAACATCCTCCCAAGGGTTCTGGATTGGGAGAGGCCACAGGCAAGGCCAAGGGAATCCCTCCAGTGCATAATTGGGGCTGGAAAAGGACTGCAGGAATGCTTTAGGGCATGTCCAGCCCATCTTGCTCAGTCCTGATCATTAGGACCCCAGCAGCAAGCTAACCTACTGATCAGAGCATCTGCCCCCTGGTGGTCAGTGCACATCATAATGAGTGGCCTTAGCATATTGTTAGCATATTATGCTTTGATTGGTTGAACAGCTAACTGGTCAACCAGACACTTAGCATGTTAGGCTTTTATTATACAAGATGAAAAGTGAAATGGATGAAAACCATGGTCAGAGAATTCAAGAGAGGAGTGCAAGTCCAATGAAATAGGTTTGAAAATTTGTTTTAAGATGCAGAAATAATTCGTCAGCTGCTCAAAGGGGATAGGAGGAAAGGGAGACATTTTAGAAGCTTGAATCCCCAGCAATTTTATACTGCATTGATGAATAAATTTAATTTTAAACTTTTCAGTATGTGCTAAAAGCTCCTAGTTTTAAGTAAGAAAGCCCAGTTCAAATCTTGACTTTTCAGTAAGTAGGTGAGATGTTTTATCTCTTAATCTTTGTGACTTTTTCTGTAGAATATAAATATTTGTAAATAAAAATTTTAGTATAATAGACCCATCTTAAGTGTCTGTATAATAAGAAGGGGCTTGTTAAAACATTTGCAAGTTAAGATTTTCAAATATGAAACCTCTTACACCTAGAGACAAAGTACCATATAAATAAACCTTCTTTTTGGGAAATTTATCAGATTAAAAAGAACATGAAAATAAACTATATATGTAATCTGATTTAAGAGAATGAATATATTTCTACCAAATATGACATTTATTTTATAAGGAACTATAAAAATCAACACATATCTCAGGTAACAGTAATTGTACACAATTAAAAGGAGCACTTCAATTACTTAATCACATTCTATTTATTTTAAAGGGCCTTGATAGTAATAGAAATATTTCCTTGAGGCATAGTACTTGACTATAGGTAATTGAAATGTCTTAGTAAGATTTCATTAAAGTAAAAGGAAATATTTTATGTGGTGAAGAGGATCTATAACTTGCTAGTAAATATATACCTTTTAGCCTTTATAATTGTTATGGTACAAAAAAATGTTTCTTTGAATTTCTTTGGCATTGTAGATACAATTTGTAGATGTGAGGACTCTGGCTTTATATGAAAGAGATTAACTCCTTCAAGAAGTTAATAATCCAGTTGTGCTAGTGTTTGCTTGGTTAGAGCTTTGAAGGGCCTCATGTTTGATTCCGGCCAAAGGCATGTATCTCTGGGCACTATTTTTAATAGATCTATTTTTAATAGAAATGTAATCATAATTTTACATTTCTAAAAAGCAATTATCTGTTCTTAGAGGCTAACTGGTGTTTTGCTAACTTTTTAAACACCCTAGTTGCTAGTTCAAGGTCTGCATTTGTCCTGTGGTGGTTCTAATAGCAGCAGTCAACCAATCAAACAATATAAAAGTGCTTATCTGATATTGACCTTGTGCTGGGCACTTCTCTGGGTATTATGGGATAAACAAAGCCCCTTGAGCTAGTCAATAAATTTTAAGTGGTCATGACCCTAAGTCATATCTTTTGTCTGAAAACTGAGTACTAGGCATATGTTCAACAAAGAGGGCACTGAAACATCATCCCAAGGGTGTTTTTCTTTTATTTTCCCAACCAGTTGCCAGAGAAGTAATCACTAATCCACTAAATCCTAATCACTTTTGGTGATTGAAGATTATCACTCTCTAAAGAGGTAGGCTTCTAGGGCAAGCTCAGTGGCAAAAGAAACCTCAGTCAGAAAACAGGTTTGAAAACTTTCAACTTATCTTTTTCAACATTTAATGAGTACAACACAGTGTACTATGTACTTGGGTTGTGAAGATGAACAAAACACAAATTCTCTCTGTTCTGCTGGATCTTAAAAGGTAATGGAGAAACCAGATTAGTAGTCACAAGTGAGAGTACTCAGTGGCATATGCAAAGCATTTGGGAGCACATAGCATGCAGCCTAACTCTGCCTTAAGGAAATGGTCAAAATGTGGTTTCCGCCAATCTCCTTAAGTGAAGAAAACAGACTTTAGATTTAGACAAAAGCCACAGGAAAATCATGTGGGTTAAAAGCCCAAAGTATAGTTATCCAAAGGAACTCAGTAAAAACATTGAGCATATGATTTAAGACTTGCCAAAGGAATTGAATTTGCAGTTCAGTAGATGACAGGGACATTTTACTGTGCTCTGATACTTTTGAGTCAAATGGTTTTTATTGTGCTTGTATCAGGTCATCAATGAAAGTTGATTAAAGTGATCACATTCCCCCCGGGCCGGCCCCCCCCCGCACCCCATTCAGATAGTTATTTTGTAGACAGGGAATAGACCCCAAATTATACCACAGGCCAGGTTTGGGCCATTTTTCTTTCTGGTATTTTTTTAGGCACCTGATAAAGTTTCATAAATACAGGTACCAGTACAACTTCGTTTTTCTTAGGCTAAGTTTCTCTTTTTCTTCCCTGTCTAGTAGCTGATATATTTTTTTTCATGTTCCCACTTTCAGGCCACCATTTAGTTTTTCCATTCTATTGCACATTATTCTCTTCCAGGGAACAGCTTCCTCTTGACTTCTTCCCTGAAGCCCTTACTCTTGTCAGTCTCACTTAGTCAAATTCTCAACTTTATTTCTCATTACTAGGGTACATCATAGACCTTAGACCCTCTAGGCCAGTGGTTCTCAACCTTCCTAAGGTCGCGACCCTTGCATACAGTTCCTCATGTGGTGGTGACCCCCAACCATGAAATTTTGCTACTCTTATGCATCGTGATGTAAATATCTGCATTTTCCGATGGTCTTAGGCGACCCCTGTGAAAGGGTCGTTTGACCCCCAAAGGGGTCGCGACCCACATGTTGAGAACCGCTGCTCTAGGCTATCAAGAACTTGATGATAGAAATGTGGAGAATGAGAGCTGTGCTATCATTATAATTATTCCCAGAGAGTTAGTCTACAGCTGTACAGACTGCTTTAGCTCTGTGGCATCTCTTTCTAGCTCTTTGACCTAGGCAGATTGTGTTTCCTGTCTTGGATAAAGTTTTTCTCATCCATAATATAATAATATCTATTATGCCATAGATAATATCTATTATGCCATAGGATTATTGGGAAAATTAGATGAATTAAGACACATAATGCTAGCTAAAAATTGTTAATTATTATTTAGTAGACTCAAGTTTGTAATTGGTGCAGTGCTAAGGATATTATCTTTTAAGTCCCCACAACAACCTGGTAAGTGCTATTTTTACCTTTTATAGATGAGGAAATTGAGGCTTAGGAAAGTTAAATAACTTGTCCAGGGTAACATGGTCTGGACTCAAACTCAGATCTGTGTGACTCCAGAATGCCTGCCCTTTGGACTAAAACATGATGCCCTCTGGGACTCAGAACAGCAGGAACCACTGCCACAGCTTGCTCACTGCAGCTATACCAGCTGTTCCCATGGGCCAGACACATCCCTAGGGGACTTGGCTGGACCATCCTTCTGCAGGATTGAGTTCTGGTTCTGGCTTTAACTGCCTGCTTTTTGATTTTGAGCAAGTCACTTAAATACTTTTGAGGCTCTGATTCATAATCAGTAACCTGGAAATCATAGCAGAGTTGCTTTAAAGCAGTGGTTCTCAACCTTCCTAATGCCGCGACCCTTTAAGACAGCTCCTCATGTGGTGGTGACCCCCAACCATAAAATTATTTCCGTTGCTACTTCATAACTGTAATTTTGCTACTGTTATGAACTGTAATGTAAATATCTGATATGCAGGATGTATTTTCATTGTTACAAATTGAACATAATTAAAGCATAGTGATTAATCACAAAAACAATATGTAATTATATATTGTGAAATATTTATTTCTAATTACAAATAAATGAAATTTTGTCTTGAATCGTGGTATAGCATGGGCAACAGTTATATGAAAACTACATTGCTACATTTTGCTACACCGAGGAGCGGTGTGTTGGTTCCTAAGACCATGGGAAATAGGTGTTTTCCAATAATCTTAGGTTAGGCGACCCCTGTGAAAGGGTTGTTCGACCCCCAAAAGGGTCGCGACCCACAGGTTGAGAACCGCTGCTTTAAAGGGTCAAGCAAGACTATATAATACATACTAGTAACTACATAATAATTCATAGTCTAGAATAAAGTGCCTAGCCCCCCATATGGACATTTTAAATAGACAGAATAGGTAATATCAGTTAACTTTTTAAAACCTTATCTTCGCTTTGAGGTTATTTGAATTTTATTTGCTACTTTGGAAAGTGAGAGATTTACAAATTTTGTGTTTCTGGAAATGAAAGATTCTAGGGCATTAGATGTAACTAAATTGGTGTGCCAATTGAAATTTTGGACTAAACAGCATAAGTAAAAACATTTAGTGAGCAGATAATAAAAGTGTGTTGGTTGTTGGGTCGGGGATGGATTTGATACTAAAGAGAATCACATCTTTCTGTGAATCTGTTGTTATAGCAGATTGAGCTTTTGAATAGAACACAATGTAGAGTTATGTCTTTATATACATTACTCAGCCATCCATCTAGCAATATCCATGACCCAGAACCCATATGGCTTCTGGAGATAAATAGAAGACACCCATCCCTTAAGTTATTTTTATGATAATTAAACATATCTAGTTAGCTTTTTGGCTGATTTCCACACCCATAACAGTTAGAATGGCGAGGAGAAGTTCATGCAGGCAGTAAGTGGTGAGAAGTGATAGGCGGAGCCTGACCAAAAGGGGGAAAAACATCCTAAAATGTAAGTTTTCTTGGTATGGAATCTGTAAGTGAATGCTTGTTCACTTCTGTGAACTCATCTCAGTTTTGGAAGATAGTTTAAGAAGGTGAGATTAACTTCTTTTAATAGGGAAGAAAATTGGAGCTCAGAGAGTTTCATTACCTACTCAGTGGCTGGTAGCCCACACCCCCCACTTGCTGGCAGAAGTGCATATAGCTAACTAGAGGAACATCATAGGTTTTGGGAAGCATTATATAAATGCTCAGCAGGACTGGTGTTAGTAATAATTGGGAATCACTAATAAATTTTAAATTATGTTAATATGGTGTAAGAAGGTGTGAAGGAGTTCCCTATTTTTTAAGAGGAGTTTCATTTATAAGTTTAAAAATAGGAGACAAAAATATTAATGATACTCAAAGAATATAACCAGAGATAACTGGAAAATTTAGTTGCTCTAAATGGCTCATTTCCTGAGGTTCTAGATTGCTTTCTTTTCTAAAACTCTATAAATGACACTTGAAAAGTGCTTTGGAATGGAAGAAGTGTGAACCAGTGTAGTGATCTTTAAACATTGGCATTCCAGTAAAAGAATTTTGAAAACTATGGATCCCCTCTATTGACATTTAAAATTTTTGTCATAAGTTTAAATCATTTGTATGGTATAATTGTTGTTGATTGTAAATACTACACTTCTTAATAAACTTGCCATACCCTTCTGTAATATTTGAGTCAAACACCACTATATATGTACAAACAATACTTTTTAACAGTCAGAAGTTTTAGTGTTAATTTTTCTCCTGAAAATCTTTATTATTAGACTTTTCCCACTAAATTTTATCCTTGTGTATTATGTTTAAAAATCTATTTTTAATCACCCTATCATATTTTAGTGATAAAATTTAATTTACTGTGACAAGACTGTGATTTTTATAAAAGTTATTACAGTGATTATTAGTATACAATTGATCATAATAGTATGTGTGAATTATAAATTTTGATAATTAGAGAAAAATATAATTTTATTGGAGATATACCTTAATGCATTATTAATGACTTTCTTCAAATTAGCTTATATATTAGTAGATGAATATTATTTATTACAAAAAGTTCAGCATATTTTTCATTTTAAATATATACACTGTTGAATTTTGTTTACATAAATAAGTTGAAGAGGATGAGAGTGTTGATAAAATTGTGTCATTTCTTTGAACTTCTGGCTTCTATTCAAAATCACAATGACCTGTCATTTAAAATATTTTAAATAATTTATCAGCTAACAGCCCAATTAGTTTCTCCTCTGCTTTTATCCCAATTAAAGACATAACAAAGATACCTAAGTTGCAAAAGAAGAGTGATTAGGGCCATACACTTTTTCATCACCAGAATTTCTCCTGTGTCCTGTGTCCTGCCCAGAGGTTCTTTCCTCCCCCAAGCAGTGCCTCTGAGTGAGATTTTTGATGGTTGAATTGTGCCTGGATTTTATAAAGTGGGAGAAGGGGTATTGGAAAAGGGAAAGTGGGAAAGTTAGACCTGTTCTGTAGGGGCATGCTCAAGTAGATTGGTTTCAGGGAAGGGTATTTAGAAAAGTTGATTCTGGAAACTGACTTACCATCTGCTTACCTTTGTACTATTCAGACCCATTGGAAAGTCCCAGGTACTTCTAGGAATTTGCCTACCCTAATTTGAAACTGTTGGGCTAGTAACCACTATATTAACTGGCTCTTAATTTAAACATTTTTTGTATTCCTGATGTGTGTGTGTGTGTGTGTGTGTGTGTGTTTGTGTGTGTGTGTGTGTGTGTGTGTGTGTATTTGTGTCCCCTTTAAATTTAAAATACTAGTAAATAGTTGTCTAAGGTAATGTCTTAGGTCTTAATTGCTTGCAAGCAATTAATATAATGTGTCCTTTCCATCTTCACTATCCTAATTCTCTCTAAATTCTCCAGATGAGGATTAACACTTGAACAGCCTGTGTAACTTTCCCCCCTATACATCTTTTGGTAGTCCTATTCACATTTATCAGTACTTTGGGAAAGCATATCTTAAATAGCTCAATATAAGGATTTATTGCTGTTTTTAGTAAACAGCAAACAATTGGCCACAGTTAGATTTTTTTTTTTGACTGTGCTTATTTCTTTTGAGTATCAGGTCATAAATTGAAAACAGCACAAGGGATTTCAGATGTAATTTATATTAACTCTTTCCTTTTACAGAAAGTGAAACTGGAGAGATTAAGTCAGTTGTCCAAGGTCACAGAGTTGGTTTTAGAGTAGTAAAACTGGGGTCTCCTAACTGATTATCACACCCTTTGTTACATCAGACCTTCTGTTGCCTTTTGCTAAATTGCATTCATTACATCAGTCCTATTTAATATTAGTTCTTCTGTGGATTGACCCAGCTTTTGTTGACTCAGCATTATTTTTGAAGTAGAGACATTTGCTTTTTCATTGAAGACTTTTCTTAAATCAAAAGTACTCCTTATCCCCTGGCAAATACTTTCTGTGGCACAATAGGACACAGAAAGCTTGCCTGGGGCCCTGCGGCCCAAGGCAGTGGCACTGGGGGAGGAGGGATGTTAACAGGTCAGAGTAGAGGTGGATTGGCAGAGCTGGGGCTGGTGGGAGGTGGGAAGCTTACATCATTTCCCTGCAACTGGGCTCTGGTGAGGCTGTAAGGCCTTACTTTCCCCTGTGTAATAGTTTACCAGATTGACAGAGATTCGTAAAAGAGAAAAAAGGTACGGCAGGACAGATGCTCACCCCGTTCATAAATCTGTACTATAAGATGAAACTGTCAATAAGTAACTAGAAGCAGCCAGGACTCTGCTTCGCTTCCCCCTCCAGCTCAGTTTCTTTCTGCTCCGCCCCATCCCTGCTCTCTCTGCTGCTCAGATCAGCTTCCTGCTTCTCTTGAAAGCGGTTCTCCTATAAAGCTGGTCTGCTTTCACTGAAAGCATTATATTCATAAGTCTGAGTCAGGTTTTGTGGAAGTATTGTTGGTTTGGTTTTCTTTGGGGGATGCAGGAAAGAATTTAAAAAAAAGAAAGGGGCAGGCTGATGAAAAAGCAAAATCATCATGAATTTTGTTGTCACATCTTGCCGGTGTTACAACCAGCTCTGTAGACGGCTGCACTGAAAACATTTCTGTGAGAGGTATGTGCTTGAAAATGGAAAGGTGACTGTTGGCTGTGGAGCAAACTGTCCTCCCTGCAGCTGCTCAGGTGGCTGTAAGGTCAGAATTCTCTCTAGTGTTTTGATATCATCGCAAGGCCAGTCGTTAATTTTAAACGTGGTACAGTTAACCAGCTCTTGGTGAAATGTTAAATGTGTGCTTAGTCCCCGCATCAGGACTCTTGAAAAGCTCATTCAGACTGAATTTGTCTAGTCAAATCCATGGTGTTATTCCAGGCTCTCTTGATGGTGCTTGTCTGTAAACAAGATGATGATCTTTAATACCTTTCTCATTATTTATGAACCACGTGACCAAGATTAATGAGAGACTTCAAGTAGTCTAGAAGAAGCTTCAGATTCTTTAGGAGCCTTTGCTTCAACAGATGGCAAAAGTAAAAGGAAATAGTTGATGATTTACCTTAACATAAAGTGAAAGTTTTAAAGTTTAGAGGGTGTGTTTTGGCTAAGTGGAAAAATCTGGAGGGACCACTAAAATTTAAAATCATAATCCCACCCGCCAGAGTGGATGCCTGACCTATGTTATGGCCATAAGACTTTTGAACACATATGGATGTATCTTTTTAAAGGAAATTAGGGAATATGCATAAATGTTTCTGTTCAGTGGGATTAGTAATAAGAATATAGCCAACACCAAAAGAAATGTGGAGAACTATATAGTGATTACGAAGTACTCAGGCTATCCTGTTATAAAAAATTTTAGAGAAAATATAACATAATTTGTCATGTACCTTGAATAAGATAGTGTGGCAAAGACCATTTGAATTACAAAGTAGTTTCTGCTTGATTATAAGAATTATTTTATTATGTAAGAAACATGAAAATTCTTGAATGCTAGCATGTTTTACATTTATTTTATAAAACTTTGGAGTTAAGTTGTTTAAGTTATTAACATATAAACGTGCCAGTACTGTTGCTCTTTTCCACAAAGATGGTAGTGCTTAAATCTTTGAAGCTCTTTGGTCACTTATTTATGAATAAAATAAACTAGCAATTATAAGTCAGCCTAAATTTTTCCCTTTACGAGACTGCCATTTAAACTTCATTTATTCTCAGAATTGTGCATGGAGAGAGCTAATCTTCATGATCATAGATGTTATTGTTAATAAGTTAAAAATGGAAAAGATTCTAGAACAAACAATCTGGGAATTAAATCAAATGCAGGCTTCTGAAAAGGAATCCCTTCTCCAACACACAGACAGGTGGCCGTCCTGATCCTATTAACTTGGTCATTCTCAAGTGCACATTAGAAACCCCTGGAGAACTTTTAGTACCTACCATTGCCCAGGCCCTGCTTCAGAGATTCTAATTTAATTGGTTGGGGAAGGGACCTGAGCAATGAAAGACTTAGAGCTGCCTCCAGTTGTTTACAGTGTGCAGCCAGGTTGGCAATAGTTGCATTTCCTGAATGAACATCCTCAGTAGTGAAGCAGCCCATGATGTTTTGGGTGCTGTTATGGATCAATACCAGGTCTGCTTTGGTATGTGCCCTCTTAGGTCTCAACTTTGTCACTTGAAGCTCATGAGATATTTAATATCTCTCCCCTAAGACTTAGCTTTTCTAGACTGAATAGTCCTAATTCCTTCAGTCTTCAGGACTTGCTTTCTAGATTATTTCCCATTCTGGTCTCTTCCTGCCATGGAATTGCTCTTTTGCCATGGAATTGCTCTTTTTTGACAGTTTCACACTGTCTTTTTTTTTTTTTTAAGCCCTCATTCTAGGACAGTGGTTGGCAAACTCATTAGTCAACAGAGCCAAGTATCAATAGTGCAATCGTTGAAACTTCTTTTGAGAGCCAAATTTTTTAAACTTAAACTTCTTCTAACACCACTTCTTCGAAATAGACTAGCCCAGGCCGTGGGATTTTGTGGAAGAGCCACACTAAGGGGCCAAAGAGCCGCATGTGGCTCGAAATCTGAGGTTTGCTGACCACTGCCCTAGGATATGTTTTTTATTTATTTTCAGAGAGAGAAAAAGTGGGAGGGAGAGAAATATTGATTGGTTGCCTCCCATATACACCCTAATCAGTGATGGACCCTGTAACCTGTGACTGTGCCCTGATGGGGAGTCGAACCCAAGACTTTTTGGTGTACCAGACGGCATTTCAACCAACTGAGCCACCCTGGCCAGAGCTGTATCACTCTTAAATAGGATGCCCTGGCAACTGAGCCCATCATTCTAGATATATAGTGCCTAGCACAGGAGGCAGAGAATACAGTAAAGCTGTAACTCTCTTGCTCTGGACACTATACTTTTGTCAAAGATTACATTTGCTTTTTGGCAGCCATGTCACACTGTGAACTCATGGTGAGTTTGATCTCAGCTCGAGCTCTTAGTTCTTTTTCACATGAACTGTGCATACGTCAGGACTCTCCTATTCCATGCCTGTAAATTTTTTTAACTATAGTTTCAGATTTACATTTATGCTTCTGAAATATGAGGAACTCTGATGAATCAGTTATCTCACACAAGGAGAGGGATGTATTCAAACTGAATGTCAAAAGGTTATGATGTGCATATAGCAGCAATTTTAATGAGTGATCTAGACCTTTTGTTTTCCCGTGTTCTTTCTAATTCATCACTCAGTGCTTGCTGTTCAAAGAACCTATTTGACTAGATAGCCTGAATTAATGTTTATATTCGATATGTAGGGGAGGAAAAATAATTTTCCTTTTACCTTTCTAAGTTTCTCTGGCTGCTCTAATAGTAAACTTGATAAAAGACAAATTACCAGGTCAAGATAACCAAGTTTATTACATATATACATATAGGGGCTCCAGAAGAATATGGCATCCAAGGACAAATTGGGCAGTTGAGGCTTCTAGCCATTTTGGACTACAGAGAGGAAGGTAAGTGGTCCAGGACTTTAAAGATGCTAACAGACTTATGATAAGGTGATAGTTCCCTTCCTTTAAGCAGGTTTTTCTATCCAGTCTTCTTTAGGCAGGTACATAAAATACTATTTCTGAGTCTTTTGTTTCTTAAAAGTAATCTGCCCAAAGGGCGGATTTTGGGGTAGCACACACTGCTCTCCTTCAAATACTTTGTCAATGCTTTTTCAAAATAAAAATACATTATATCCACGGTACTCTCCTGAACTATTTTTATTTTAAAAGGCAATGTATTAAACTTGTCATGATATTCTTATTTAGTGAGTTAAGTAGAGGAAATATTTTACAGATGAGCAGGTGACATACCTAGGATCTTACTACTGTCAAAGCTTGGACCCACCACAAGCTCTACTGGTCCCCTCTCCAGTGCTCCTTGAATCAGACCACAAGTGCTGATGCCATTTGTTATTTAGGAAAAGACTTGGAAGAAAACAAAGGGAATAAAGCCTCTGTGGATGCTTCACTCTTTGGGGATATTTGATACTTAATTCCGTAACATAAACCAAATCAAATTTTGATTTGTTTTCATTTAGTGTTCTGCCCAGAGCAGTAAAAGAGGAGTAAATGACTAGCCAGGATTACTAAGTTAACTGCTGGGAATAGTTTTCTTAGGATTTTGGGCATCTAATTCCGCTTGGAAAGTTATTCATGCCAAGGGCCTTCCACACAACTGATGGTAATACTGCCTTGCTTATAATGAATTACACCATGCAAAAGTTTTATATATTAAGGGAGAGGTATAGATGGCCTGTTTTCCAGTTTTGCAGATGAAGAAACTGAGGCCCTGGCAGGAAAGGCTTGCTGTATCCTTAGTGCTTAGCAGTGCATTTAGCACATAAACACGCTTGGTCAATAACTGGATATTGCACACCTTTCTTCAGTATTGTTTTCTTCTCCACCTAGGAACTGGATTTTATCTTTCTTTCTGCTAGCTTTGCTTTGGGGCACTCATTTCCTTAACATTGTTGAAATGAAACAGCTTTTTCAAGAATACCTATTACTTTAGAAAAGCTCCAGTGATATAGTAAAAGCTCAGATAACTAAGTTTATTTTTCCAGCTTTTAAAGGGGAGGAAAATAAGTCCCTTTCCTCCCCTTTAAAAATTGATTTAAAACCACTTAGTTTTTAAGAAAGAAAAAAGAAGAGCATCCAAAGAATGAATAGCCTAGGGCTGGTCTGTATTCATCTAGCCCCATGTCCACATCTTCATTAGGTTCCAATGAAAACTGATGTTCACAACAAGGCTGGCCCTAATGTTTGATAAGACCTGCAGTCACCAGTGATTTAATTATATTCACTATGCTGTACTTACTAAAGTATCAAAGTATACCTTAATACATTTGGAAAGGTTTTCAGTAGCAGTGGTTGAAACAACAAGGCTTTATAAGTAAATTTAGTCAATCAGACTAAGTTCTTTTTCTGGTCAATATAGTTTTGATTGCATGTCCACTTCTACAGTTTGGAAACACCTGCCTTTATTAGCCAGAGGCTTGTAGAGTGTATCAGCTGTGAAACTGCACTTTTAGAGCATCTCTTGCTTCTGTTGTAGTCCCAAGTGTCTATTTTCTGTTTTGTAAGGATATTTAAATTACTTTGATTAATAGTGGTTGTATTTTTACATGGTGGTGCCTCTTATCTCATGTCCTGAAATCCATTCTTGTAACCCCTTCATTATTTTTATGCTTCAAAATGATGCTTTTAACCAGATGTTTTTAACAGAAAATGAGAATTAAATGTTCATAGAACCATGAACCATGTATACATTAGCCCTATAAAAGAATACAGTTTAAAAAATGTGATATGACACATAGATTAAGATGTGATTACTAGTGGATTTAGTTAATTCTTGAGTAGTACTCAGTACATGCATCCATATTTAATTTGAAATCAAAGACGAGATGTCAGAAAAAATAATATGAGTGGGAAAATACAGATTTATTGCAAATACTTCTTGTAGAATATTAAAATGTAAAGACCTCAAAACCTAACTTCTCTAAATTACGATTCAGAGAGTGCTTATAGACACATCTTCTAAAACTTCAACCAAAACACTATACATGGCATATCCCAGCAGTTGTTTTTCTATGTGTTTTTCTTTTTGTGATTGTTTTTATTATTATTAAGAAACTGGATGGAGCTCATCAAATTGTAGAAAGAATGCTGGATAACCGAACTTTGGTGTTATTTTTAAAACATGTGTTTTTAACACACTGAAATTAACCTCCAGAAAAGTTTGAATATATATTAAGTTGTCCTTAAAGTATATAGAATGATAAAGAATCGCAAGAAAATAGTGTACAAGTTGCTATAAGTATTCATAATTAATAACAAACAATCTGTCTCAGTCTGTTTAGGCTGCTAGAACAAAATGCCACAGACTGGATGGCTTATAAACAACAAACATCTATTTCTTATAGTTATGGAGGCTGGAATTCTGAGATGAGGGTGCCAGCATGGTCAGATGAGGGTTCTCTTCTGGGTCACAGATTTCTTGTATCCTCATATGAGCAAAGGATTAAGGGAGCTCACTTTTATAAAAACACTAATCCCTATGCTGTGTACTTAAATCTAATACAAAATAATATTGAATATAAACTGTAATTGAAAAAAATATTTTAATTTTAAAAAAGGACTTTTAAGTGGTGGCCTTAAAAAAATAAAAATAAAAATACTAATCCCACTTATGAGGGCTTCACCTTCATGACCTAAGTGCCTCTCAAGGGCTCTACCTAATACCATCACATTGTACATTAATATTTCAACACATGAATTTTGCAGGAAAACATTCAGATCATAATATTTTGCCCTTGAGACTCTCCAAATTCATGTCCTCCTTGTATGCAAAATACATTCATTCCATCCCAGCTACTCAAAAGTCTTGAACTATCTAGGATCAACTCAAAAATCCAAAGTCTCATCTAAATGTTACCTACATTCGACATGGTGAGACTAATGGTATGGTTCATCCTGAGACAAATTCCTCTTCAACTCGAACTTGTGAAAACAAACAACTTATATTTTCCCAAATATATTGATGGGATGGGCATGTAATTAAACACATTTAAAAAGGGAAAAATAGGAAAGTAAAGGGTATGATAGACCTCAAGCAACTAAAAGCTCAGTAGGGCAAATTACATCAGATCTTAAGGTAAGAGAATAATCTTTAACTCAATGGTCTGCTCACCAAGCCCACTGGAGCAAGTCCTACCTCCTGGACACACTCAGGGCAACCTGACCCCTATTACTTTTCTGGGTGTAGCCCATAAAACAACTGTTCCAAGCTGGAATGGTATTCCCGTGTTTTTTTTGGTTTGCAGCTTTAGCCTTTTTCCTTTAGCTCTATTGAGTGTTGCCCTAAAGGAATCTCTGTGGTGGCCTCTTCTTCGCCATGTCCTCAGCTTTCCTTCTGCCTCTGTAGGCAGTTTGATCCTTTGAAATACAGATAGAAGTAGCCACTCCCCCATTGGCTCCCGTTGTTTTGGGTGGAAGGTCTTCTGGTCTCTTGAAACCCAGGGAATTTCCTAGCCCCTTTTGAAAGTGAGGAGGAAGCCCTGATGATCTCCAAATTGCCTTTGGAATTCTTTTTCCCTTGTCTTGAGGAATATCACATATTTCCAGTAGAATATCTCTTTGGTTCCATCCTTTATATTCTAAGAAATCTGACAACCAGCCTTCATTCATTCTTGTCTCCATCCCCTTCAGTTCAGATTGGTTGGCTAAATAAATCCTGGCTCACTCCCATACTAATCTCTTTATCCAAAGGTCTCTTGGTCATACCCTTGGTTTCTCTTCTAAGACGCTTTATAATACATATTAACAGGTTGAGAATTTTCTAATTTTTAAATTTCTGCTTTCCTTTTGATTAAAAATTCTATCTTTAAGTCATTCTTGCTTGCATTTTCCTATAAGCATTCAAGAAGAGCCAATCTGTGCCTTCAACACTTTGCTCAGAAAAAAGGTTAGCCAAACATCCATTTTCATCACTCAGATTTTCCTTACTCACATTCTATCTTCCACAAAATACTAGGATATGAATAGTTCTTTGCTACTTTATACCATGGATGGCCTTTCCTTCAGTTTCCAGTAACATGTTCCTCATTTCCAAGAGCACATCAGAATGGCCTCTACTTTTCATATTTCCATGAACATTCTGTTCATGACTACTTAGGTTTTCTTTAGGAAGACAGGCCTTTTTTTTTTTTTTTACCTCTGTTCTCTTCTGAGCCTTCACCAGAATTGCTTTTAATTGTCTGTTCACGGTAATGTAGGCTTTTTCTACAGTGCACTACAAAAATCCTCTCTTCACTACCCAGTTCCAAAGCTGCTTCTCATTTTTAGGCATTTGTTATAGCATCACCACACTTTCAGTACCAGTGTTTTGCCTTAGTTAGTGCAGGGTGCTGTGACAAAATACAGACTGAGTGGCTTATAAACAACAAACATTTATTTCTGCAGCTCTGGAGGGTGAAAAGCTGAGATCACAGTATAGTTGGATTATGAATGACAAGGCCTCTTACTAGAATTACTCTAGTATATAGAAAGTATACTTCTTTCTTCTCTGTATATAAAAAGCTTCTGAGAAAATGGATATCAGAGGTTACAGCAACTAGACCTAAGTTAACATAAAGTGCCAAGCAAATATGTATGATTTTTACATCAAAGATATAATATATTGATTTAGATATTATCTTTGCATAAATCTTATAATTATTTGATTATTTTTATTAAACACTTTAGTTAGATTTATTTGAAGTTGTGTAGCTTTTCTTATTCCTATGTAAGGGACTTAGGGGCTCAGGAAAACTCATCTTGGAGAAAGGGGTGGCTAAGAAAAGATCTTATGAATAGATTTATAAGTGCTGGGAGTAGTAGGAGGAAGTGCAAAAGATGTGAGGTGAAAAAGAGCAGGATACCTAAGAGAGACTAGAAGAATCTATTATTACTGGAGTTCAGAAAATAACAAAAAGGATGATATGATGTGGACTTCTGTGTGCTTTGATGAGATTATGCCAAACCTAGTGGGTAACACTGGAAAGTGTTAATTGAAGGAGTGTGGTGTTTGGATTTGCATTTTGTAAAGATAGGTCTGCTTCCTATAGGAGGGATACTTTGGAGGGAGGCAGAAATCATTCAAGAGATTGTTATAGTGGTAGTTTAGGCCAGGTGGTGGTGGTGAGAATTTAGGAACTTTAATTAATGGTGTTTTATAATTGACTAGCTGTGTAAGATAGGGGGAAACTGCATACTAAGTGTAGCATCTGGTGTATTGATGATATAGTGACAACCACCAAAGAGAAAGCCACAAGAGAAGCAGAATTGGAGGCTGTAGGGAAAAAATGATGTGTTTAAATGTACACATGTTGAGCTTGAAGTGCCTATAAGATACCTAGATTATATTTTAATTTATGAGTAAAATATACCTGGACTTCAGAAGAGAGGAATTGGATGAAATACAAACTTGGCAATCATTGGCATATGGTAATTGAAGCTTTCAGAATGAATGATATCAGCTACAGAGGAGTGTACAGTGAAAGTAAAAGCGGACTTGGTAACCTAACCGAAGGTCCTGCACAGGAGACACTTTCCACCCAAGAAATGAAAACACAAAGAAGCACACGGTACTCACCTGCATTTTACTTATTTGTTGTATTTGTTTGTTTTTTATGTTAATTCTCACCTCAGGAAATTTTTTCTATTGATTTTTAAGGAGAGTCTAAGGGAAGGGAAGGGAAAGAGGGAAGAAGGTAGAAACAGAGACAGAAAGAAAGAGACAGAAAAGGAGAAGTATCAATGTGAGAGAGAGACATCAATTTGTTGCCTCCTATACATGGTACCATCATGACCAGGAATCAAACTTATAACCATGTATGTGCCCTTGACCAGGAATTGAACCTGTGACCTTTTGGTGCTTGGGCAACACTCTAACCATCACCCAGCACCAGCCAGGGCATGTTGCCCTCTATCTAGCCACAGCCACTCCTTTTTTGTCCTCACCCCTTTGCAACCACTAATCTGTCCTCCATTTTTATAATTTTGTCATTTCAAGAGTGTTATTTTTTTTTTTCACTCAGCATAATTATCTAGAGATTCATGTAACTTATTGTATCAATAGTTTTTTATTCTGAATAGTATTCTGTGGTGTAAAGATATAACTGTGTGTAACCACATGTTGAAATTCATCTCAGTTGTTTCCAGTTTGGGGCTATTATGAATAAAGCTGCTATGAACATTCATGTACCTATTTTCTTGTGAATTAGTTTTCATTTCCACTGGAGAAATGCCCAGGAGTGCAATTATAGCACCATAATGATAATTGCATGTTCAGTTGTTACTTTTGTATTTTGAAAGTTTTTATACATATATTCGAGATACTAGTTCTTTGTCAGATATGCATTTGACATGTACTTTCTTCCAGTCTGTAGCTTATCTTTTTATCTTCTTTATAAGGTTTTGGCTAAGCAAAAGTTTTAAATTTTGATGGATTTCACTTTAACATTCTTTTAATGGGTTGGACTTTTGGTGTCAAATCCAAGTCCAAGCATTTTTAACCTAGCCCTAAATTCTAAAGAGTTTCTTATACATTTCCCTCCCTCCCCTAAAAGTTGTATAGTTTTGTGTTTTACACCTCAGTCTATTATTCATTGTGAGTTAATTTTTATATATGATGTGTGTTTTAGGGCAATTTTTATATGTGATGTGAAATCTTATTTTGCATATGGATGTCCTGTTACTTCAGCACCATTAGTTTTTTTAAAGATATATTTTTATTGATTTCAGAGAGGAAGGGAGAGGGAGAGAGAGAGAAATATCAACGATGAGAGAGAATCATTGATCAGCTGCCTCTTGCATGACCCCTAATGGGGAACAAGCCCACAACCCAGGAATGTGCTCTTGACCAGAATCGAACCTGGGACCCTCTGTCCACTGAGTAAAACTGTCTAGGGCAGCACCATTAGTTTGAAATGACAATTCTTCATCTATTGACCTGCTTTTGTGCCATGGTCAAAAATTAGATGGGTATATTTTTATGTGTCTGTTTCTAGGTTCTCTGTTCTCTGTTTCATTGATCTATGTGTCTGCTCCTTCACCAATATAATACATTCTTACTATCTAATAAAAGAGAAACAGGCAAATTGACCATCCCTCTGCTATACCCAATCAGGAGTGAGTATGCAAATTAACCCAACAAAGATGGAAGTAGCCACAGAGCTGGAGTGAGCAGGAGGCTTGGGTTGTCCGCAGTGATGGAGGCAGCCACGCTTCCCACACACCCTGGCCGCCACTGAAGGAGAGGCTGGGAGCTCTGGCTGCTGCTGGAGGAGTGGCTGGGGGCCTGGATCACCAGGGGGCATGGCCACCCTGAAAACAGCCCTCAGCCCAGACTGGCGATGCCCCCATGGGGTGAGAGTCCCTGCTGGGAGGCATGGCCAGCCTGCAAACAGCCATCAACCCCAGGCTGGCCAGGCACCCTAGCAGGAACCCATATCCTGAAGGGGGTGTGGCCAATTTGAAAACAGCCCTCATCCCCTCATCCAGGCTCGCCCCATGGAGGTATGGCCGGCCTGCAAACCACCACAGGCCCTTCACCCAGGCTGCCCCACACCCCAAGGGTACACCCAACCTGATCCCGGACACCCTTCAGGGCAAACCAGCTGGCCCCACCCATGCACCAGGCCTCTATATCATTGGTCAGCAAACTGTGGCTTGCAAGCCACATGCAGCTCTTTGGCCCCTTGAGTGTGGCTCTTTCACAAAATACCATGGCCTGGGTGAGTCTATTTTGAAGAAGTGGCATTAGAAGAAGTTTAAGTTTAAAAAATTTGGCTCTCAAAAGAAATTTTAATCATTGTACTGTTGATATTTGGCTCTGTTGACTAATGAGTTTACTGACCCCTGACCTATACTAATAAAGTATAATACCCTAATTAGACTGGGAGACCTTCCAAAAGATCCTCTGGACATGGTGGCAGGGCCGAGGTAGAGGCGGTTAGAGGCCAAGAGGGGAGGGCAGTTGTGGGTGATCAGTCCAGGATGGGACAGTAGTTGTGGGTAATCAGGCTGATGAGGAGGGCCATTGGGTGATCAGGCCATCAGTGGGGGTCAGTTGGGGGTAATCAGGATAGCAGGGCAGGCAGTTTTTGGGGTGAGTAGGCCAGTGGGGAGGGAAGGTAAGAGCGAACAGGCCATCAGGGGAGGAGTTGGGGCGAGCAGACTAGCAGGGGGGAGCAGTAGGGGCGAGTACACTGGTACAGGGAGCAGTTGGAATGATCAGGCTGTCTGGGAAGTATTTGGGGGCAAGCAGGCTGGCAGTGGAGGGCAGTTGGGGGTGAGCAGGCCAGCAGGCAGAGTGGTTAGGGGCAATCAGGCATGCAGGCATGTGAGCAGTTAGGAGCCAGCAATTCCCATTTGTAAGACGGATTTCCAACTGCCGGTTTAGGCCTGGTCTCTGCAAATTGGCAGTAGGTCATCCTTTGATGGATCCTAGTTTGGAGAGAGTGTAGGCCAGGCTTAGGGACATCCCCCCTCCCTCGTGCACAAATTTCATGCACTGGGCCACAAGTCTATACTAAAAGGGTAATATGCTAATTAGACTGGGAGACCTTCCAGAAGCCCTTCTGGACTAAGTCATGGTGGTGGAACCGAGGCAGAGGCAGTTAGGTGCGATCAGGTGAGGAGGGGAAGGCAGTTGGGGGTGATAAAGCTAAGGGGGGGGTGCTATTTGGGAGTGAGCAGGCTGGCAGTGGGTAACAGTTGGGGACAAGCAGACTGCCAAGGGGGGCAGTTGGGGGCAAGCAGGCCAGCAAGGAGGGCCAGGGGCAAGAAGGTTGGCAGGGGGGAGATAAGTTGGGGATGAGCAGACCAGCAGGGGAGTGGTTAGGGGATGATCAGGCAGGTGAGCGGTTAGGAGCCAGAGATACTGGATTGTGAGAGGAATGTCCAAATACCAGTTTAGGCCTAATTCCACAGGGATCAGGCCAAAACTGGCAGTTGGACATCCCCTGAGGGGTCCCAGGTTAGAGAGGGTGCAGGCCAGGCTGAGGGACACCCACTCCCTCTCCCGTGCACAAATTTTTTGCACTGGGCCACTTGTAGCTATATAGTAAATCTTGAAATCATGTGGATTGATTTCTCTTCATTCTTCTTTTCCAAAACTACTTGAGCCATTGTAGTTTCTTTACTTTTCCATGTGAAATATAGAATAATCTTGTCTCTATCTTCTGTGTCTATAAAAATCTTGCTGGGATTTTTTAAAAAGTTGTATTAAATCTGCATATCAATTTGGAAAAAATGGACAACATTTTTTATATTTAATATTCTAGTTTTGAACCTTTATTTAGAACTTATAATTTTTTTTTCATGAGCATTTTGTAGTTTTCAGCATACATGTGTTGGACTCATTTTATTAGATTTACAATTAACTGTTTCATTTTTTAAACTATTGTAAATGATACTGTATTTTTTATCCTCACCCAAGGATATATTTTTGTTGATTTTTAGAGAGGGGAGGAGAGAGAGGAAAACATCTATATGAGATTGATTGCCTCCTATATACACCCTGACTGGTGATCAAACACAACCAACTGAGCCACTTGGCCAAGGCAATGATACTGTCTTTTAAATTGTGGTGTCTACATATTTATTTGTAGTACATAAAAATATTTTAATTTTAGTGTCTATGTGTTTGTTGCTCATATATAAAAATATAGTTGATTTCCACTGATTCTCTGTATTGGTTGTAGGGATGGGGGACTTTTTACTACCTAATTAGATAAGAATCCCAGTTCCCTATTTGTCCTCTGATACTACCTCATTGAGGGGGATGTGGGTCATCTTCACAGACTGGTGAGGGTGGTAGTCTAGGTTTTATACTTGGCCTTAGCAGGTGTAGGGTCACGTATTTCTGTCATTCTTGGCTCGTGTATAACAATTATTGTCTAAAAGTTTTCTGTCTTGCACGGCTGTCCCTTTCCTGATCTTTTGGCTAGAGAGAGCTGGCTTTTGTTGGGACTTGGTTGTTTGCGCCCTATTGGCATACCTGGATTGCTGGCTTTTTCAGTTCCAAGTCTACGATATGTGGGGCAAAAGTAAACCTGTGGCTCGGTTGATTGCAGCATTGTCCCGTGCAGCAAAAAGTTGTAGATTTGATTCCTGGTTAGGGCACATATCTAGGTTTCAGGTTCAATTCCTAGTCCAGGTGTGCAAAAGGAACCAATTGATGTTTCTCTCTCAATTGGTGTTTCTCTCTCTCTTTCCCTTTCTCTCTCTAAAAATAAATTAAAAATTTAATCCTTCAGGTGAGGATTATAAAAAACACCCAAAAACAAAAACAAAAGATGGAAACCCAGGGAACTCACCACTTTGTTCTTCCTTATATCCTAAAGACCTTAGTCAATTTTATTTGTACTGTTCACAGTCTTATGATTGTTTTATATATAATATTCAGTGGTTGTTTTTTTTTATTCATTAAGGTATTACATATGTCTCCTTTTCCCCTTTCCCATTGTCCCTCAACTCTTCGCATTCTTTTCCTCATCCCCCTGGTGTTGTCTGTGTCCATTGGTTATGCTTATATGCATGCATACAAGTCGTTTGGTTGACCTGTCCCCATACTGTCACCTTCCTCTACCTTCCCTCTATCCTGAGACAGAGAAGAATCAATCAGACTGTCAAATATTCAGTGTTTTTAGTTGTACTTAGTGAGACCATTAGGCACAGTATGTCTGTACCATCTTTCTGGAAGTGGAATTCCCTTATGTGTTTTCTAATGTAGTAGATAATGTAAAAATACAGCATAGATACTATTATGAAGAGATTAGCTTGGAATTTGCAGGTGTAATCATTAATATTGGAATGGTTCTTCCCAAAATAGAGATTCTTATTTCAGAAAATTTAGATATCTTTTGGCTTGAAGACCTGATTTGTGGCTTGGTGATTGACAGAGACACGATGTTCTTTGATTTTCTTTCCATGTGCATTTTGGTCTTGGTTTTGTATATACAGTAGAACAGGAATCACATTGGGTAGGATTATACCTTTATAAGTAATTTTAAGTTCTTATGCTGTTTGTTTGATCCTACTGGCCTTTAGTGCAAAGGGTCAAATGCCCTTTAAATCAACAAATTGATACAAATCATCTCAGACATTTTTTTCATAGATCCTACACAATTTATTTTGTCTTAAAACTTGGGCTTTAGAATTTTTTTACTTCTTAGGTTAACTGGCAATAAAACTGGCTTTTTATGAACTTTAAAACATGGTTAGGTTTTGTGTACAGTTAAAATTTAGAAAGCTCCTTCACTCCCCAAAATTTCATTATGCTGTCTATTTGTAGTCACACTCACCTTCAAACTTTTGGCAACCACTCTTTTGTTCTTTATTACAATAGTTTTATCTTTTGGAGCATATAGTATAAATGGAATCATATGGTTTATAATCTTTTGGGACTCACTTTTTTCACTTCCTGTAATGCTCGAGATTCATCCAAATGGTTGCTTGCATCAATAGCACATTCATTTTTTCTGCTGAGTATCTATACCTGCATATCTATATCTATATCTATATCTATATCTATATCTATATCTATATCTATATCTATACATATATATGCATATGTATGTGTATATCTATATATCATATCTGTGATTATAACGTATTATATATGTTATAATATTACTAGAGGCCCAGTGCACAAAATTCATACACTGGGGGTGGCATCCCTCAGCCTACCCTGCACCTTCTCCAATCTGGGACCCTTCGAGGGATGTCCAACTGCTGGACTGGGATCAAGCCTAAACTGGCAGTCAGACATCCCTTTCACAATCTGGGACTGCTGGCTCCTAACTGCTCGCCTGCCTGTCTGCCTGTCTGCACCTAACTGCTTCTGCCTGCCAGCCTGATCACTCCCTAACTGCTCCCCTGCCAGCCAGATTAACACCTAACTGCTCCCTGCCAACCCAATTGCCCCCAACAGCCTTTCCTTGCCAGCCTGATCTCGCTCTCACCTGCTGGCCAATTTGGTTCTGATTGGTCAATTTCTATAACAGGCAGTGTCAAAAGTTTCGTGTCTTAGACAGCTAATGGCTCCTACAGTTGACCCAGATTTGGTTCTGATTGGTCAGTTTCTATGCCACTCAGCATCTCTGGGCCTATCAATGGGGGCCTGATCAGAAAGGTGGGGCTGATTAGCAGCTTTGGTGGAGGCCTGAAGAGAAATGGAGGCACAGCTGATGGCCAGGCCCGGAAAGAGAGAGGCAAGTGCTAATCAACAGCTGCCACAGAGGCTACGTATCAGTCTACTTATCTCTTCAAGCCTCTCTCTGGGCCTGATTTGCAGCATCCTCAGCAGTCAGTGCCAGGTCGCCACAGCAACCCAGCACTGATTTCTGTCTGGTTGGTCAAACCTCGGGTTGTTGTGGATGTGATGAACCCAGGATTTTTATATATTAGGATTACATAGAGCAGTTGTTTATCTCTTTAGCCATTGGGTTCTTTTCAATTTATGGCAATTATATATAAAGCCACTATATATAGATTTTTTGTGAGCATATTTGGATTTCGAACCATGTTAATACCTATGAGTGGGATTCCATGGTTATATTGTTAAGTGCATGTTAATATAAGAAATGTCTAAACCATTTTCTAGAACAGCTTATAGTGCTTTCTATCTTCCATTCTTGTCTAGAGTGTTTGCATTACTTGTTGAAACACTTTTATAAAACTTCTCTAAAAGCTTTGTCAGATAATACTAACATCTGTATCATTTAGAGTTGATACCTGTTTTTTTTTCTGTGCAAGTTGAGATTGTCTTCTATTTTTTATATACTGATTAATTTTGGATCTTATCCTGGACATTTTGATTATTTGATTCAATTAAATTCAGGTTTCAGGTTTCAACCAGCCTTGTGTGATTTGTGTTTCCTCTTATCAGTTCAGTTTTCAAAGACTTTTCAGTTGTTAGGCTTTTTCCCACATCTTTGCCACCCAGTGGCCAAACTGGGAATTGAGCAGTGCTTTATTAGTTCTCAGTGTCTTATATCTGATGTATAGGATTGATCTATGCGTGTGTAGCTTGGAGTGAGACCACGAGTTCATAAAAATACCTCTGCCATCTCCCACTTTCACTTTGATTCCCTGGTTGGGAAGCTGGGGCATTAGTTATGCTGTGCTATGTAGTTCCCATGTCTGTGAACATGCAGTGGGAAGATAGAGAGAATAAAAGCAAAGCAACAGGGTGTTGCCCCACTCTCTTGGAACCAATGTTTCTGCAATCAGAAATGAAGGTTCCTTTGCTTAGAATTTTTGCTTCTGTGGGCTTCTATTTTTGCCTCCTCCCTCTGCTACCACAGAAATGCTTGAGACCCAGCACATGAAAGAGTAGTGAAAGTGTTACTTCAAAATTTGTTGTTATTCTTATATTTTCCTATTTCTGAAATAGCTGCATATGCATTCTGCCCAGGTTTTATAGCTGCATTTAGTAGGACAGATAAGATGGAGTATATTTATTTTCTCTTATCCATATGGGAGCCCATTGGGCTTGCTTTAGTGTTGAAATAATTAATGGGAAGAACAGAGGTTAGATCCCTGGTTTTATGAATCTGAAGGTCATATAATTTGGAAGCCCTCTTAAAGGAAAAGAATACAGGTTATGAATACGAAATTAGGTATAATGTTTTGGATGAGGCTGTGAAAGTAAAAGACCATAAAGGCTAAATTTCATTGCCTTTGATAAAAACCTGCCTATGGAAACAAGGTAAAATACAAATAAATATTGATATGGGTAGAGCACTGTGCAGGGTGTTTTTAACCATGTTTTTATTTAATATTCATAAATAATACAACCCCATTTTACAGTGAGAAAAACAGTTTGAAGATTGTTAAATTATATACACACAAGGGGCATTATAGCTCAAATATTCTAATTTCAAAGCACATGGACTTTCTACTATGCATAGTATTTTATGAAATAAATTAGAGATTAGGGGAGCCAGTATAGGTTCCTGGCTAAGAGCACAGGCTCAGAAACGAGGCTTCTGGGGTTCAAAATTGGCTCTGTTATTGATTATACATGACCTTGAAAAAGTTCCTTAACCTTTCCTTACCTCTATATGTCTGTAAAATGGAGATAATACAACTTATTATTCCCATTTGTTGTGAAGATCAAATGGTTAGTCTAAAGCATTTAGAATAGCTTCTGGAATATAGCAAGTGCTTTTTATTCACCATGTACATCTGTGCATTAGCTAAATTAAATCAAAGTTTTTATTTGTTGTATTAGCAGCCTTCTTGGGCTACAAAGACAGGTTACAAGAAAAGAGGATTTTTCACTTACTCATAAGTTATATTACAGACTTGGAATACAAGTTGAGACATTGTCATTGGTAAAATAGACTACATATTATATAATTAATAATGCTTTCATTTTCTGTCAAGAATTAAAGGACATTTCTTTTTTTTTAAGTTTAGGGATGCTAATCTGGTTAACAAGCATAGCTGAACAAAAATTCTCCATATGATTGATTGGGTTATCTTTGGACTATTAAAGGCTGAAGATTTTTGGGAAATGGCCAAAAACAGGAAGGAAGGAAAGGAAGGAAGGAAGGAAGGAAGGAAGGAAGGAAGGAAGGAAGGAAGGACTTCAACAACAACAACAAAAATATTTTTCTAGAGCTATTTTGTCTTAAATATGCACAGGTTCTTCTGTAAGATGGAGACAGTAACAGTATCAACATATATTATCTATTGAAGTATAATAAATTGACATGAAACTTAAAAAGTAAAGATTTATTATCTCACAATTTCTGAGGGTCAGGAATTTGGGAGGGCTTAGTAGGTGACTCTGGTTGCAGTCAGGATGTTGGCTTGGGCTACATTCATGTGAAGCCATGACTGGGACTGAAGATAACTTCAAGGTGGTTCTCTCACATGCCTAGCAAGATTGTGCATGGCTGGCAGGTGGGCTTTTGGGGTTTCTCATGGACCCATGGACCTTTCCATAGGACCAATTGTGTGTTTTCATGATATTGCAGCTGGCATACATCAGAGCAAGCAGTCAAGGAAAAGTCACAATGTATTTTATGACATAGCTTCAGAATTCTCTGATATTTCTGTATTATTCCTTTGTTTACAGAGGCCATCCATTAATCGGTGTGGGAGGGGACTATCATGAGGTGGAAATCTTTGGGGGCTGTCTTAGAGATTGGCTACCACTTTACCTATTGCTCTAATAGTTAAAAGAGATTATTCCAGTGAAGCTTCTGGAAGCTATAGGTGCCTCTTACAATACTTGTTTGACCATTGTATTTTTTTTCTTTAAATATATTTTATTGATTTTTCACAGAGAGGAAGGGAGAGGGATAGAAAGTTAGAAACACAGATGAGAGAGACATCAATCAGCCGCCTCCCAGCACGCCCCCTACTGGGGATGTGCCCTCAACTAATGTACATTCCCTTGTTCGGATTCGAATCTGGGACCTTTTCAGTCCGCAGGCCTACGCTTTATCCACTGAGCCAAACCAGTCTCAGCAACCATTGTATTTTTAATTAATGGTTCTGGTCACTAGAAATCAGTTTACAATTTCCCAAATGGAGAGGAAGTTTATATATTTCTGGAAAAGAGATTTAAGTTTCAAGTGATAGTAGCAATTAGAATAGCAAATTATTCTTTGAGGCAAGAATATTTATAAATTCTATAAGCAACAATTTTGACCCACAATGAACTAATTTAATTTTACTACCACCGAGCATATGATCATTGAGGAAAAATAGTGTGTTTCTAATCTGGTACATTTTGTGTGGGTGTTTGTATGTTACTGAATATCATTTAGCCTCCTTTCTCTAAGGTTAAACAGCTTCAAATATTTTCTTCCTTAGTAGACTATATTATACTTTTGGTAATGATACTTTGATATTATTTTGAAGAGGACATTTACTAGATTTTTAAAATGATACATAACAAGAATACAATAATTACTTTGATTTATTGTGAGAAAATAAAGGGAACTCATTTAATGTTTTTTTTTTTAAATGTTAATAAGTAAATATTTTGCCACTAGAGGGCTCCATATTTTAAAAAATTAAAGTTATAAATGGTCACTAACAATTTTTGACAGTAAAGAAAGATATAAAGGGCTCCATGTTTTTTAATAAAGCTATTGAATTAAATAGTTGCTTAGTATAAATGAAAATTGTGTGCATGTGCAAATAAAGTGTTTTTAATAGGTATTTGCTTTTTCCTTTTTCTTATATTTGAATGAAAATAAAGTATATTAATCAATTTCTTCATAAATAAAATACCTCCCAGCTCATATGTCAAAATATAAAACTAGTTACTGAAAGCCCCCCCAGTGAAAAAGGTTAGAGAAATATTTTTTTTCTTATCTCTGTCCTATATGTACTATTATTAATTTTTTAAAATATATTTTTATTGATTTCAGAGAGGAAAGAAGAAGGGGAGAAAGATAGAAACATCAAGCCAACACACAAGATGGCTGCCCCCATGTGGTGAAAGATGGCCACCACAAGATGGCCAGCAGGGGAGGGCAGTTGTGGGCAATCAGGCCAGTACGGGAGGGCAGTTGGGGGCGACCACGCCTGCAGGGGAGAGTAGTTGGGGAGCGGGGGGGGGGGAGGGGGGACTCAGGCCTGCAAGGGAGGGCAGTTGGCGATGACTAGGTTGGCAGGGGAAGGCATTTGGGGGTGATTGGGCCATCAGGGGAACAGTTAGGCACTGATCACCGAGGCCCCTCCCCAGGCCTCTCCTCCAGGGCGGGAGAGAGAATCATTGATTGCTGCCTCCTGCATACCTCCTATTGGGGAATGATCCTGCAACCCAGGCATGTGCCCTTGGCTGGAATTGAACCTGGACCCCTTCAGTCCGTAGGCTAATACTCTGTTCACTGAGCCAAACCAGCTAGGGCTGTACTATTTTTTATATGAGAAAACTTCTTGTTTTAGGGTTTATTGTGTTATTTCCATTTAGTTTTAGTTTAACAAAAACTCAGTAGTTATTGCAGTGAATACTATGATATAATTAATAAAATTCACAGAACATTAGGGTCCATTTTGAAACAAACCAACACCAAAAATAGACATGGCATCAAGTATTTGACAGTCATTGATTTTAGGGTCTTTCTTTGATGAGGCATAATTTACATTGCTTTGCTTTGAAAACTGAGCTTCAGGGTTTGTTTTTCTAGTATGTATTAGTATAAAATGGGAACCTACAATGAGAAATTAGAAGCTTTTATGGCATGCATCAGTACCTGAGGGAATAATCTTTATTTTTGTCTAGAAAAATTCTAGATAGGAAATTACTGTATATCTCAAAAACAACATTTTTACTTCCTTGATCTTTTCTCCTTGAAAAAATGTGTTTGGATTTCTTCATAATTGTGAAGTGTTTACTTTGATCTGAGCTCCAGGGAAGCTTGCAATTTCTAGGGTAGTTAAGCATTTTCCCCCCAGATAAGCAGTTTACATACAGAGCTGAGGCTGTGTGCTTTGGGTGATCTGATCCCACTTACTCAGTAGCTTTGTCTCTTAGCACTCCCTCTTCACAAAAGAAGCTGTAATGCAAATTAATAGCTAAAGAGGAGAAAACAAACCAAAACCAAAAGGAAACAAAGTAAAAAAACTTTTATGCTTGTTTATTTAGTCAGTATTCGGATCTATGATACTTTTTGGTACTTCTGCATGTTAGGACCAACTATTAATATACGGACTAAGAAACCAAAACATTATGAAAGAGAGTAGACCCTATGTTAGTATTAATTTTGAATGTGATGTTGGGCAGCATTATGGAATGATTTGTATTTAACCTTGTGCCAAATAAATTAGGGAGGGTAACTCATTTAATGTTTTTCTTTAAATGTTAATATGTAAATATTTTGCTACTTAGAGGGCTAACTTGTCACCACCTAGTTCATCCCCACCCACTCATACTATTTATTGGTAGTGTGTTTAAGATAGTAACCAATACCATTAACTTTGGGTCATGGGATACATTGCTTTTCTTTTGACAAATGCACAATTTAGTGTCTAATGTGTTCCATTTATTTAGTAGTGATTGTGGCATACATCTGAGGGTGCAGCCTACAAGGCATATAGGGAAATTTTGCCCTTCTCTTGTAGCCACAGATGCATCCTTAATATTCATCAGCAGTGTTGCAAAACATGTTTGTAGCTGAAAGCTATAGGAGAGGATATAGGAAAAAGCTTGACTGAATCTCCTCATTGCCACATGAATTTGAAGACAACTCTGCATTGCTTGTGTTGAGATAATCTTCTTTTACATATATCTATTCACATGTATGACATAAACTGGTGGGAGGCCCATTAGGGTAGGAATACATCCTATATAATAAAGAGGTAATATGCAAATTGACCATCACTCCAACACACAAGATGGCTGCCCCCATGTGGTTAAAGATGGCCACCACAAGATGGCCAGCAGGGGAGGGCAGTTGAGGGCAATCAGGCCAGTAAGGGAGGGCAGTTGGGGGTGACCACACCTGCAGGGGAGAGTAGTTGGGGGTGTGGGGAGGACTCAGGCCTGCAAAGGAGGGCAGTTGGCGATGACTAGGTTGGCAGGGGAAGGCAGTTGGGGGTGATTGGGCCATCAGGGGAACAGTTAGGCATCAATCAGGCTGGCAAGGGAGTGGTTAGGGGTGATCGGCTGGCAAACGGTTAGGGCAGTGGTTCTCAACCTTCCTAATGCCGTAACCCTTTAAGACAGCTCCTCATGTGGTGGTGACCCCACCCATAAAATGATTTCTGTTGCTACTTCATAACTGTAATTTTGCTACTGTTATGAACTGTAATGTAAATATCTGATATGCAGGATGTATTTTCATTGTTACAAATTGAACATAATTAAAGCATAGGGGTTAATCACAAAAACAATATGTAATTATATATTGTGAAATATTTATTTCTAATTACAAATAAATGAAATTTTGTCTTGAATCGTGGTGTAGCATGGGCAACAGTCTTCATATAACAACAGTAAACTACATTGCTACATTTTGCTACACCTAGGAGCGGTGTGTTGGTTCCTAAGACCATGGGAAATAGGTGTTTTCCAATAGTCTTAGGTTAGGCGACCCCTGTGAAAGGATTGTTCGACCCCCAAAGGGGTCGCAACCCACAGGTTGAGGACCGCTGGGTTAGGGGCAATCAGACAGACAGGCAGGCAAGTGGTTGGGAGCTAACAGTCCTGGATTGTGAGAAGGCAGTCAGACATCCTTCGAGGGGTCCCAGATTGGAAAGGGTGGAGACTTGGCTGAAGGACACCGCCCCCCCCTCTTGCCCCCGGCCCCCGCACAAGTTTTGTGCACCAGGCCTCTTGTTCTTTCTATAAAAGAAAATAAATGTAACCAATCAGATTCGTTATTACTGTATTTTCCGGTGTATAAGATGATTTTTTAACCCAGGAAAATCTTCTCAAAAGTCGGGGGATGTCTTATATGCTGGTGTCGTCTTACAGGGCGAGTATATCCCAAACTCTATATTTTAATTGGAAAAGTTGGGGGTCATCTTATACAGCCCAGTCGTCTTATACGCCGGAAATACAGTACCTTATAGCTATTTTAACCCCTGTGTTTTAACCACCTGAGCTCCTGAGCCATAAGCACTAACAATTTTTAAAAAGATATATATTTTATTTATTTTTTACAGAGAGGAAGGGAGAGGGATAGAAAGTTAGAAACATGTTTCTTGCATGCCCCCCACTGGAGATGTGCCCACAACCAAGATACATGCCCTTGACTGGAATCGAATCCAGGACCCTTCAGTCCGCAGGCCAACGCTCTATCCACTTAGCCAAACTGGTTTCGGCAGCACTAACAATTTTTAACACTAATTTCTATCGCTTCAGTCGTGTGTGTGTGTGTGTGTGTGTGTGTGTGTAGTGGTTCTCAAGCCAGGCTGTACCTTGGAATCACCTGAGAAGCTTTTAGTACCATGGATGCCTGAGAGACCTTATAGATTTTTCTCATGTCAGTGCATATAATGTACTGTGAAGTGGCTGGGCATTTGTATTTAAAAAGTGTCTCTTGTGATTGTGTTTTATAGTCTAGGTTGAGAATGATTCATGGGAAATATCATTTGTGGAAACTTCCTGAGGCTCCTACAAGTTCTTATTAGTTAAACAAATGTATCAGAGAAAATACAACTACTCTATCCTATATAATAAAAGCCTAATATGCAAATTGTTCCCTTGACTGGGAGTTTGGCTGGCCAATTGTCCGAGGCCCCTCCTCCAGGGCATTCCCCGGGGGAGTGAGGGGCGGCTGGCTAATCTCCGAATCCCTTGCCCCTGGGCTGAACCCCACCTGTGCCTCTTCCTCATAAGATGCCAAATGTTACTTTTCTAGAATAACATTTTCATTTTCTTCAACCATTCTGCCCCTGACAGGGTTGCTTAGCCATGTCCATAATTTTTCAATGATCTGATTTAGAGGCACTTTGAGTTCTTCTTGATCTCACCTGACACAAACAGCACCAGGTAGAATGGGCTGTTCTCTTTTTTTGGACAGCTTAATTCTACAAAGTCATGATTTCTTTTTATATACTTCAGTCTACTGACTTTCATTGCAATATGTCATTTTATAGACTTTCAATCGAGGGAGGCATCTCCTATTCTCTGCTTTCAAACTTTTAGTCATTCTAGTTGATTCTACTAAGTTTGAACTGTAGATTTTAGCTTTCAGTGATATCCAATATAATAAAAGCCCAGTGACCGAATGAACAGCAGGATGACCAGAATGACCACTTGACCAATCGCTATGACACACACTGACCATCAGGGGGCAGATGTTCAACGCAGGAGCTATCCCCTGGTGGTCAGTGCACTCTCACAGTAGGTGTGCTGCTCAGAGGACAGGTCCATGGTGCTCCCACAGTGGGCCATTCCCACAGGCCACACCCCTACCAGTTCACAAATCCCATGCACTGGGCCTCTAAAACATATAAAGATGAGTGAGCTTACTTAGAAATCTGTGGATGTGCTTTCAGATTACCTATTCTGATTGTTCTGCAGCTAGAGATTTTTTACTTAGACATAATGCTTGGTAGCATGCAAATTTTACTCCCCAGTTAATAATTTCTCAGTTATTTATTTAGTTGTGTTTTTTCATCCTCACCCATTCTTCATTGATTATTTTAGAGAGAGTGGAAGGGAAGAGGGTGGGGCAGAGATAGAGAGAATGTGTGTGTGTGTGTGTGTGTGTGTGTGAGAGAGAGAGAGAGAGAGAGAGAGAGAGAGAGAGAGAGAGAGATATTAATTGGGAATCAAACCTGAGTCCCTTTGGTGCACAGACCAACACTCTAACCACTGACCCATACTGGCCAGGGCTCAATCATTTTTTTAAAAGCTGTCTTTGATATGGAGGATGGTGGAGTGAAACTAAATGACTGGAGTGATATGAAGAGTCTTTGGGGAACAGGAGAAAATTTGTGAAGAAAATTTGAGGACACAAAACCTCAGCTTTAATTTTGCTTGTAACTAATTCTATATTTCTTTTCTTCTCATTTTAAATGTTCATGTCACACATTTCTGTGTGTTTGTTGAGACTCTTTATTGAGTAGTTGAGTGTTCATGGGACAGCACTTATGTTTTTTGGAACCTCATACAATGAAATCTGGATGACTTGTAGCTGTTTTGTAGTCTCTGAAAGATATATCATATTAGAGGCCTGATGCACGAAATTCATGCACAGGTAGGGTCCCTAGGCCTGGCCAGTGATCAGGGCTGATCAGTGGGGCAACTGGTGGGGTGATTGTGGGGCTCCCACTGGCATCTGCCTTGGCTGGCCTGGTGATACCTGCTCGTGGGCTCCACCTCTTGCTGCTGTGGCCAGTCGCCTCCCTCTGTTTGGCAACCAGCGAGGCAATTGGTGGGGAGGCCATACTTGCACCTGCCTTTGCTGGCCTGGCTCTACTCACTCGCCAGCCCCACTCGCTGCTCTCTGGCACCCCTTCCGGTCGGGACCTGTAGGTTCTGCATCTGCCCCTGGTGGTCAGTGCACGTCATAAGTGACCAGTCATTCTGCTGGTCATTTCGCAGTTTGGTTGATTTGCATAGTAGGTTTTTATTATATAGGATTCTTGCAGTTAACATACTTGAAGCAAGAGTATTTCTGCTAAGATATTTGCTAGAAATATTTTAGGCATACCTAAAAGGACAGGAATTCTTTCTGAATAATACAATTTTTATACAAGTGTTTTTTAATAACATTACCAAAAGTTAAATTATATTTATGTTAATATTTAAGTGTATCCATGCAACCTACTAAAGGGAAAAAGACTAGTATTTTTTACTTCTTAGAACAGAGTATTTTCCAGTTAAAACTATATAAATTGCTAATGTCTGACTTCCTTTTTTATCAAATGATTTTGGACTAAATAGTTTAAGTAAGAGAGATTTTCTGTATATTGTAAATTTTTGTTGATGTGAAAGGAGCCAAAGGAACCCTTTCTTACCTCAGAGGACAGGTGGTCTTGAGATTCCTCTAGTGGGTTTGCAGAACCTCTTTCTGAAGGAATAGGCTAATCCTAAAGTATCTAACTAACCCTGGTTATTCATAGGTGAAATATTCCACAAGTCTGAATTATCCTAACCTTCTTTTCCAACTCAGTGCTCAGTAGCTTGATGGGACTAATGAATCTTCCCAAAGTACCTGGCAGTTTCTTGTCAGGTATTCCTTGATGTAGCTGCTGGCAAACATGTTTTTATATTCTTCCTGGAAGTGAAACCCCTTCTGCCTTCAATGTGCAATTTCCTCTGACTGAGAAGGTCAAAGGCACATTTATACAGTTAACAGGAGTATAAAAGAGGCATTCAGAGCCTCCCTGCCAAGCCATCTGACTGGACTAATGCTTACTCATTTCCCACCTCTACTTATTGAAACTGCAGAAATTCATGATTGCAGTATGGTTCCTGAAACAACAATATTATGGGTAATAAGCATTATAGTAAAATATCCATATTATCAAATTATCTAATGCACCTTGAGATTGGTAGGAGTAAGAAATGGCTGCTTAGACTGTCAGAATTAAACATGTTAAAATCACCTAAACTAAAACAGTGAAACACCTTTTAAAGTTGCACTTCACTTATCCAAATGCTGAGAATATTCAGGGCAAACTTCAATGTGTTCCCAAAGTACCTTTTTAAAAATATATATATTTTATTGATTTTTTACAGAGAGGAAGGGAGAGGGATAGAGAGTTAGAAACATCAACAGGAGAGAAACATCAATTAGCTGCCTCTTGCACACCCCCTACTGGGGATGTGCCTGCAAGCAAGGTACATGCCCATGACCGGAATCGAACCTGGGACCCTTTAGACTTCAGGCTGATGCTTATCCACTGACCCAAACCTGGTTAGGGCCCAATGTACCTTTTTAAAAAATTGTCTTTATTGATGAATATTTTACATAAGTGTCCTTATGCCCTGATTGCCTCACCTCCCTCCCACAAACCTCCACTCATGCCCTCATTTCCATGGTGTCTGTGTCCATTGGTTATGCTTATATGCATGCATATAAGTCCTTTGGTCAATATCTCCCCTTTACCCCCACCTTCTCCTGCCTGCGTTCTGAGGTTTGATAATCTGATCTATGTGTCTCTGCCTCTGGATCTGTTTTTGTTCATCAGTTTATGTTGTTCATTATATTCCACAAATGAGTGAGATATTTGTCTTTCTCCAGCTGACTTATTTCGCTTAGCATAATGCTCTCCAGGTCCATCCATGCTGTTGCAAATGGTAGGAGTTTCTTCCTTTTTACAGCAGCATAGTATTCCATTGTGTGGATGTACCACAGTTTTCTAATACACTCATCTGCTGACGGGCACTTAGGCTGTTTCCAAATCTAAGCTATGGTAAATTGTGCTGCTATGAACATTCACAAAGGGGTGCATATATCCTTTCTGATTGGTGTTTCTAATTTCTTGGGATATATTCCTAGAAGTGGGATTACTGGGTGAAATGGGAGTTCCATTTTTAGTTTTTTTGAGGAAACCCCATATTGTTCTCTACAGTGGCTGAGAACCAGTCTGCATTCCCACCAGCAGCACACTAGGGTTCCTTTTTCTCCACATCCTCTCCAGCACTTGTCCATTTGTTGATTTGTTAATGATAGCCATTCTGACAGGTGTGAGATGCTTTATTAAATGTTTTTCTGTCGCTAGCTTTAACTCCAGTGAGAGTACTAACAGTTACTAAGCATTTACTGTATACCAAGCCTTTTGTATTTAAAATACACCGAGTGGTTAGATTATTATGATCACCTGACATTTGTAGGCAAATTAGCCGTACACTGCATCGTATGGGATATGGAAGCCGAAGGCCTGTTCAAACACCTTTGCTATCTGCAGTTACCAAGATAAAACATCTCCAATTCACACAGGAACACAAGGATTAGAAAGTTGACAATTGGAAAAAAGTCATGTGGTCCGATGCATCATGTTTCCAGTTGCATCATGCATATGGCAGAGTGAGAATTTCATGAAAATAGCATGAAAGCATACACTCCACATGCATGAGTTCAACCCTTTACGATGGTGGGGGCAGTATTATGGTTTGGGGCATGTTTTCCTGGCATGATTTGGGCCTTTTAATTCATTTGGAAAAACGTCTGAATAGCAAGCACAACATACCTAAGTATCATTGCTGATCAAGTTTACCCTATCATGTTGATGGCATATCCCAATGGAGATGGCTTCTTCTAACAAGGCAATATGCCATGCGGTGATGCTCATATTGTATAGGAATGGTTTCAAGCATATGCGCGAGACTTTACCTTGCTTAGGTGTCCCCTACAACACCAGATCTCAATCCAATTAAGCATTTGTGGGACGAAGTTAAAAGAGCATCAGGCAGCTGATTACACAGCCATCAAATCTCAGGGAACTAGGCAGTGCTACGCATCACCTTTCAACATCTCGTGGAGTCGATGCCAAGAAGAATAACCCTAGTATTAAAGGCAAAAGGTGGACCAACGAAGTACTGATGGAGTGGTCATTATAATTTGGCCACGCAGTGTATATTCTTATAATTTGAGGCAACCTTTAGAGGTGTAGGAATTGTTATCCCAATTTGTCAGAAAATGTCAGCAATTGGCTCACAATTGAAGGGTAGTAAATGGTGGATGTGGGTGTAGATCCAAGGTCAGTATGCTTTGTTGTTAATTGTATTCTGCTATTTATGAGACCATGGAGAGAGAGAGAAAAAAAAGAGCAAATTGCATTACCCACAATTCATGTTTCATTTTCTGATATGAACCTTGCACTTTGACCAGATCTTCCGTTTTCCCCTTTTAGCTGCTTTCCAGTATTGAAGCTTGACTTATCCTGTCTGTGCCTGTGCTTGTAACACTCTCCTCTGTCCTCTCTTCCCCCATCCCATTGCCACCAGTGCTTCAGGTTCCAGCTTTGTTCATTTCCTGCATAAACATTCCCCTGTGAATTCTAACTTTAAAAAAAATTCTTTGCTTACTATTTTGGCATTATTTATTTCTGTTTAATATTAAATAACATGTATGTATATATGTGATTACCCAACTAGATCATCAGTTTCCAGAAAACAGCAACTCATATAATGTCTTTTGCATTGTTAATACATAGTACTTCTATAATAAATTTCTCAAACTGTAAAAGATTGTATCCGTTTGCATGACCTCTGAGAGCCAAACAAGGCCAGGTTGCAATTAGGCGGTAGGTAGTTTTTAAAGCATACTTTTTCAATTGGTCAGTATTGAGTAATGTAAGACCATGCCAAACAATGCTAGAGTTTTCTGTCTGCTTGCTAATGCTTTCAAATGCCTTACTGGAAAGTCCAAACAGATGGATAAATCTGCAATGACTTAGTAGTTACTTTGGTGTGCTGTTGGATATCTAGGGAACACTTAAGATTTGTTTTGCCTTTTATTGCTTTGTTTAAGGTTTCCTAACTGAAAGACTCTGGGTCATGAGGAAATGCAACAGTGGAGGTGGGAAGGTAATAGAGAAGTGCTTCAGATTTGCATTTTCTTTTAAGAGGTTTTCATTCTGTAGAGGCAAGACTTGTAATTTCGGTGAAAGATTAATGCTTGGCCAAAAATTCTTGTGAAATAGCTATGATTAAAGTTTTAACTGTAAAGATAGACAGGATGAGTGATTTTATCAAGTGTTCTTTATTCATGCTTTCTTTGTCATGTCTTATCAAGTATGAATAAAAATAAATGCTTTTGTTAAAAAGCATATGTACATATGTGTATTTATATAATGTCTATGTGTGTATGTGTATATACAGGATGTCCCAAAAATTGTATACATACTTTAACAGTTGATAACTCAATTTTGAAAATGAAATGTATTTTAATAAACACTGCCTTTATAATTATTTGAAGTGTGTGTATACATTTTTGGGACACCCTATCTTTGTGTATACATATGCATATATATCTCCCTGTAGTTATCTTGACGTATATGAAGATATTTTATTTTAGAAAATGATTTGACAGGAGGCCAGACTATCAGCTTATCATTTCTAGGAAAAACATTCCTTGCCCTTGGTGGATCAGAATTGCATTAATAACTGGTATGCATTTTTAGTACCATATTATTGTATAATGCACCTGATGCTACAATGAGGAAATTAAAGAAATATAGAGTATAGTGGGGTGGGTGAGGACCTTCAATACACACAGCACAGGGAAGGCTTTAGTTAAATAATGGTAATTATTTTTACTACAAATATGATATGTTAAAATTTTATTTGTAAATATATAGTGTAAAAAGAGTAAATTGAGGAACATATAAGAATAGTGTTCATGTGAAGAAACAATTTTATGCTATGAAAACCTACATTGTAAAGTGGAGATTGGAATATCTAATTGTTGGGAAAATGGAGGCAGCTAGTGAAAGATTGGATATTAAGATTGTTATTTGTGACTTGGCCTTGTTTTGGCTCTCAGAGGTCATGCTGACTCTTAGATTAGGAATGCAGCCTCTTTCAAAGCATAAACCTAAATTGAAAGTAATAATTTTAAAATTTGCTTTCTTGGATGCTCCACTTAGTTTTCTACAGGTGGACAAGCACTAGTACCTATTTTCAGAAGGATGAGGAAAATGTTTTTTTTTTTCTCTTTCTTCTAGCAGTTTGGCCATTTTTGTTGTTGTTTCTGGTTCCATAAATGGAGAAGCATCTTTTCCATACCTTGTATCATGCCCAGCAATTTTTTTTTTCATTTGAATGTAATTGCTCCTTAGCAAATAATTGCGGTCTGGAATGAATTTTATTGAGCTTGATTGAATTAGGGTTATGTATGAAAATGAGTTAGTTAAAGCTTAATTTATTACCCAGAGAATTGATGAAAACATCAGAAAAGCAGTCATTCATGGGGATTAAATATTATTCCATGTAAGTGGGCAACCTGGTTGCCTTGGAATCCCTTCTGCATTAATTAGGTAGTTGTGACTTCAGGGTGCAACACCTACAGTGTTGGCATAGAATGGGGATTTTGCCATGTTGTGACTTTGAATGTTATATTGGACATTAGCTCAATTAATTGGGAGTCTGCCTCATTGTAAGAAATAGCACCTCACCTTTTTCATTATTATTAGTTTTTCAACACATAGCACCTCAAGGGGCACTGTATAAGCTGTGCCAGAAAGCCAGTTGCTTTTGGAATATTTCAGTGGTTGCTTAGGCCAGATCTTTAAGATAAGAGCACCTGAAAAACCTATTTGTGGTAAGAGGCAAATAATAGATATTTAAGAGGTGGCTGTCCAACCTACCACGATGAAGTTTTTCAGAGGGAATCCTGGGCCGTGCCAGATCAGTCTTATTCAACTGTGCATCCTGTGGGACTCAGCAGCCTCAGTAGGACATAAGAGTCTTTGTGAAGGAAGAGGGAACAGGTTTGTAATGAGACAGTGGGAACCAAGTCATGGGGAGTCAGGATTTCAAGGTCTTATGTGGATGGTGAGAGTAGGGGTTGAGATGAAGTCAAAGTGGGACCCAGAGAACACAGAGAAGAGTGAAAATCTTCCCTGGCTTTGGTCAAAGGGGACATTCAAATCACTATTTTGCAGGGTTGTGTTCACACTTTAAGCATCTTTCCCTGTTACTCCACGCACATCTGCCCTCTTGACATGTCATACAGCCATCCATTTCCATCAATCAAAATACTTTCTGAAGTACTTGCAACTTAATTACAGAACAGCTTATGCTGAAACAGCATTTCTGACGCTACTCATGTGGCATTTGTAAAAGGTTAAATTTGGAGTTTCTAAGTTTGCTATCAAACGGAGTCTGTCTCAGCAGGGTCTTCAGCCTTGAAATCAACCCTGCTCTGTGGCTGACTCCCTGGCGTCTTTCTCCTAGTCAGTGAAGTCCAATATGATTTCTTTATTATCCTAAAAATTTTAAAACCCGTATTGGCCACAGCATAGGCAACCTCCCCCCTCGCCCTCCCCACTCATCACAGGTGATAAATTATTGAACAGTAGTCAGACTAAGGTATAGTTCTGATTCACTTTGGAGGTATATATCTGATTATAGAAACAAGTTGTCTATAAGGGTACCTGAAGATTATTTGAGAGTTTAGTTTTGATCCTAAAAGAATCAAGATATATCATTCAGTATGTAGGATATATTAGCATATGTCATTTCTTATATAGCATGTATTCACTTCTTCGACTAAAAACCAAACCAGTTTTTGAACCAAAATAATTAAACACATACTATTAAAATTAATTATAGAACCTCCTCTCCCAGTATGGATTATATTGAAATTTTAGTTTATACCAATTTATTTACCTGATAGTTATTTTTAGTCATTTTTTACCTCATAATTTTTACCCATTTATTTTAATGATTCTCTATACTGGCTTTTATGGATTTATATGAAGAAAAAAGTATGCAAATGACTATATGGATAGTACATATAATTTGTTACAACAGCATTTTTAATATCAGTTGCCTATTTTTAAATTAAGAATATACTTTTACATGATTCCTTACGAAAAACATAGTTAGTTAACTTGAAAGTATTCATATGTGTTCTTTGTAGTTAGCTTCAAAGATCTGAATTTATTCTTTCATCCATGCCTTTGTTTTAAATAATATGGATGAATGAGTAGTATCTCATATGAATCTACATGAGAACATTTAATATTCATTCTTTCCAGCTGTTTTCTTTAGTAGCACTGGTTGACAACTGAATCATCTAATTCTAGGTACGATTACTCAGATGAATCATGACACCTTTGTTTTATTGTTTTTATTTTTTTATTATTTATTTTTTAAATCATACATGTATTTTATGTATTTTTTTACAGAGTGGAAGAGAGAGGGATAGAGAGTTAGAAACATCAATGAGAGAGAAACATCGATCAGCTGCCTCCTGCACACCTCCTATTGGGGATGTGCCTGAAACCAATGTACATGCCCTTAATAGGAATCAAACCTAGAACCTTTCAGTCCACAGGCCAATGCTCTATCCACTGAGCCAAACTGATTAGGGCGAGAATATGTTTTTATTGATTAGAGAGAGAGAGAGAAATAAACATTGATCTGAGAGAGAAACATCCAGTTGCCTCCTGTACATGCCTTGACTGGGGATCAAACCCGCAACCTAGGTATGTGCCCTGAAAAGGAATCGAATCTCCAACATTATTGGGGGTGTACAGGATTATGCTCCAACCAACTGAGATACCTGGCGAAAGCTATATTTTTATTCTATTTTTAAAGAAATTTTTATTTTTCAATCACAGTATACGTGCAATATTATATTAATTTTAAATATACAACTAGTAATTATTATCTTACTAATTGATCATTCCAACAAATCTTGTACCTATCTGACACCATACATACTTGTAGTTATTAGAATACTGTTGATTATATTTTCTATGCTGTACTTTACATCCCAATGACTATTCTGTAACTATCAATTTATACTTCTTAATCCCTTTGTCCTTTTAACCCATAACTCCTCCCATCTGGCAACCATAAAAATGTTCTCTGTATCTATGAATCTGTTCCTGCTTGTTCATTTATTTACTTATTTTTTTCAAGATTCAGTTGATAAATTTGTCTGTATTGTCATTTTATTGTTCATATTTTTATCTTTTTTTCTTCTTAAAAAAGATACTTTAACATTTTGTATAATTGGTTTGTTTTTTCTTGTCTGGGAAATTATTTATTTCATATGTCCTTTGATTCTAAATGTTACCTTTGCTGGGCTGAGTATTCTTGTTGTAGGTCCTTCCTTTTCATCACTTTGAATATTTCTTGCCAATCTTTTCTGGTCTGTGAAGTTTCTGCTAAGAAATCAGCTGACAGTCTTATGGGAGCTTCCTGGTAGGTAACTAACTGCTTTTCTCTTGCTGTGTTTAAGATTCTCTTTTTGTCATTAACTCTTGCATTTAATTACGATGTATCATGGTGTGGGTCTTTTTGGGTTTATCTTGTTTGGGACTCTGTACTTCCTGGACTTGTATATCTATTTCCTTCACAAAGTTAGGGAAGTTTTCTGTCATTTTTTTTTTTCCCAAGGAGGTTTTAAATTTCTTGCTCTATCTCTTGTCTTTCTGGGCCCCTCATGATGCAAATGTTGTCCCATAGGCTCCTTACACTATCCTTATGTTTTTGGATTCTTTTTTCTTTTTGCTGTTCTGATTGGGTGTTTTTTGCTTCCAAATCACTGATATGGTTGTCAGCTTCATCTACTCTGCTGTTGATTCCCTGTAAATTATTCTTTGTTTCAGTTAGTGTATCCTTAATTTATGACTGTTCTTCTTCATGGTTTCCATGTCCTTTTTCATGCTGTTGAAGTTCTAGATTCTTCTACTCTCCATGTTCAATGAGAATCTTATAACCAGTGTTTTGAATTCTGCGTCTAGTACATTGCTTGCCTCCCATTTTGTTTAGTTCTTTTTCTGGAGTTTTAATCTGTTCTTTCATTTGAGAAATATTTCTTTCTTATCTCCTCATTTAGGCAGCCTCTCTGCATTTGTTTCTATGTATTAGATAGAGCTGCTGTGTGTCTTCTGGGCTTGGTAGGGTCACCTAATGTAGTAGTTATCTTGTGGGGTTTAGTGGCACAACCTCCCATTTAGCCAAGCTGGGCACACCAGGTGCTTCTGCTCTCCTTTCCCCTCACCCCTATGTGGGCTGTATACACCCTCTGTTATCACTGAGCCTTGATTGCTGTTGCCACATTAATGGGAGGGATTTATTCCCCAGACCGATTGGCTACAAGAAATGGCTACAACCACTGTGGAGGATCAGCTGGTCAGGGGTCTACCCTATGGGGAGCAGGACTTACTTCAGTAGGGCTCCAATGCCTGTTCAGTCCTCCCCTTGAGTGTGCTGCTTGTGGAGATGGTTGAGTGGTACTTCAATGTGGTTGAAGCTGTCTACCCAGTGTGCCGGCTCTGGGGCCTCCTGGGAGGTGCAGGCCATGGTCAGCTATCACCTGTTCCTTGCTTAGGACCACTCTGCATGAGCTACAAAGTTAATCTGGAGATGGCTGCTACTTGTGCTGGGTTTGGAGGTACCCAGGAGAGGCCAAGCTGCAAATCAAGAGCCAGCTTGGATCATTTAATAAGAGCCACAAAATTCACTGTGGCTAGTTGCTGCTTATTTTAAACATTTAAGGACAGTATGAAGCATGAGCCAAGATAGGCCATGGAAAATCTGGGAACATCTTGGGTGATAGCCAGGTTGATAGAGACTCAAATATGGCGCCCACCTGTCTCAGAAAAGGAGCAGTGGCCTCTGCCAGCACTTCTATCTGGAAAAAAGCTGCCCCTACAGCTCTCACCCTGATGCCAGACAACTTAGTTCTTCCAGGTATGTCCTGGTGCCTTTCAAGCTGCTGCCCTAGCAGTGGAGCTCAGAGGCAGTGAGCCCAAGTTAGTCTCTGTGGGGACCCTGTAAGAGGAATTTCTGGGACTCCAGCAGCCCTTCATTTTCCTCAACCTCAATTCTCGCTGGTTTTTATAGCTAGAATGTATAGGGGACTTAACTTCTGGCTACTGAAACCCTGGGCTTGGGGTCTGGTGTGGCCCTGGGACCCCTTGCTCCTCAGAGGGACCTCAGCCGCTTAGAAATCTAAAATACTCCCGATTTTTACTTTCTACCTCAAAGCCTCAATGTGATTTTATCTTTACTAGTATATTCTTAGTTGTGGGACTTCTATTCAGCCAGATTTCAGGTGGTTCTCAATTTTGTTTGTTCTGTAGTAAATTTGTAATTTTGATTGTGGTTGTGGAGGATGCAAGTACTATATTCATCTACATGGCCATCTTGACTGGAAGCCAGTCATTACACATTTTTTATATTTAATGTATAAGAGCCAGTTCTTTCATGTCACAGAGACTAATAAGGGAAAAACTTCAGCCAAGCCATAAAATAAGTTAACAGTTTTGATAAAGCTATAAGAGGATAAGTGATGCCTGATTTCTAGTGTGTTACAGTGTACTGATCATAAAGAAAGATATTGTCATAATCTGCAGGGGGCAGTAAATTATCTTAGTTGAATATGAATTTAATATAATTGAAGCACCCCAGAAACTAAATGAATATCTCACATAGAAACTGAACTTAATTCTTAAAAATGATACATTTTAAGTGTATGTTCATATTTGCAGTATAATGTAAAATGTTTATTAATTTGTTGGACACCCTTTTGCTACATCACTTGTAGGTAGAATGTAATTTTTTATTACCAGTTTTCCTCTATTTGTATGTATCTTCCCACTCATTTGCTCTGCTCCTTATCTTTAAAACATATGAAAGATAAATTGTAAGATATTAATATCCAAACCATAATCTATCTGGTTGGTTTGGACCAGTCATTTAAAGTAATTTAAAAGAACTAGTCAGGATCCATACCATCAGGGATTTGATTGTAATTCTACACTTGATTTTAACCAAAAATCTGAGAGATGATTGTCTATAATTCTTTGTCTCTGTAACTTTTATCTGAGAATTTCCCTTCAGTAATTTTAATGACTTTTTTTTTGTTTTGTTAAAGTTGACAAAAACACTTTAGTCTGCTTTTTCTAAATAGTATTAACATAGAGATTTTAAATAAATTTGTTTTGATGGTTTGGCCCTTAATTTATTTTGGGGAGATTATTTTGATAAAGGGCAATACATGTTAGCTTTGTTTGAAAGGCCTTCGTGGCTCACCATTTTAACAGTTTGCTATGGCTCTTTCACAGAATCCTGCTGCATCAAGGAAGCTGGCAGTTCTGATGTTCCATTGAAATCACAATGGAAAGTCTTGACTTGACCGGTAAGAACAGCACTACAGGTGCCATTTTTCTTACTTACCTCAAGCAACGAAGGGACTACATGCCCTCAGAACTGATCTCAACTTTTTCTTATCTGATGGATTCCCTTTCCTTATTGATCAGGGAAGTGTGATAATTGTGTTATTTTTCCTTGTCAATTTCATTATATTTTTAAAAGTGACATTTTAATCTCCATCAAGTAAGTTAAATTTTTCTTTAAAATCATGAATCTATATAAGTTAACTGTTTCAGAGTCTCTAATTTGTTTCTCCACAGTAATGTACTGTTGGTGAAAAGTTGATTTATTTAAGTCCTAAATATCTAGAAATTACATTTCTAAATATTAAATTGCTCTCTTCCCTGAAAGCTATTTTTGTACTGTCTTAGGTTGTCAGTGTCAATGTATTATGGAAGTGTTTTTTTTTTTTACCTATTAAAAACAATAGGGTGTGTATAACAACATTATGAAATTGTTTTGAGGATGAAAATCACACAATGAAGAAAAAGTTGAGATTGCAAAATACATACATGTGATAAATTATATCAAATTTTTAAACTCACAAATGCTACAACTGTCCTCTTATAGATGAGTTAGTTCTAAGTTGTTTCTTTAGGAGAAATTTTTAATGGGGTAAAATATAGCAATACATATTAGGATTACTTTTAGTAATGGTTACTTAATGCATTCAGTCTTCTCATTTGAGAATAAAATGTATGATTACTCTATTGATACCTAATACTTTATGGTGAATTGATGATTTATAAGACTGGGGAATTTGATGTAAATTAAAATGAACATATATAGAAAATATAGTTTAGTTCCATTTTCAGAGCATGAACTTATTTTTTAATTATCGTTAATTGAAAATCTTAAATATTTTTCTGTTTTTAAGTATTTTGTTATCTTATTAAATCTGTCTAGAACATCTGTGTTAGCTTCTTATTTTAGTAACTATATGATTGAACATTGTTTTTAATATGTGAGTATAAATATAAGGGCTCTGACTCTTTTCTCTGAACATCATTGTATAGGATTGTACACACAGTAAAAATGTATACAATTTAGCTTGAATGTGTATTTACTGGGATTTTTAATACCCCACAAAATCTTAATGCCAACGAGAAGATTTGGATTCAATTATGATTTTTCCTCATATCTATGCTATCCTTTAAGATAAAATTAAGTTAGAAAAATACATTCTGGATTTGAGAATGCCAGTTAGGATACAGTTGATTATGGTTTTACTGAATCAGCAAAATATACTATAGAATATTTGAATATTGATACTTAAATTTCAATCAGTGAGTTGAGCATAGTGAGGTTTAAGGAAAATTCAATTTTTATCAGTATTCTGAATTTGTTAAACATGAATACATATATGAAAAGTAAAGTTGGGTACCATTTGACCTGTTCAAAAAACTAAATTGTTATTCAACATTAGTACAAAAGACTTTTAATCTTTAATTTCTGAATTTTAATCAGATTATTTCAAGAAAATATTTTTATTGACTATAAACAGAAATTCAAGTGGTTGATGACATTTAAGACCAATTATCAAATACCATATGTTTCCAGCTTCCATAGATGTTCGTCTTAAATGCAGTATTAAGAAATAGTAAAGATACCATTCAAAATTAGGAATAATTTAGGAAACAAATTCTGGAAAATGTTTTGTGACAAAAGGATGCCAGAGTCTAAAAAATCTAGAAGACATGCTATGTATTATTCAGTTTAGGCAAAGTTGTTTCATTATCCAAAGAGTTCACAAATCTTAGTGATTTGTAGAAGTGAACATTTCTTACCGTGTTTATATTTCTGATGAGTCTGCTGCCACTCTGTTCCTTGTCCTCTTTGTTCCTGGACCAAAGCTGAAGGAGCACCCTCTTTGGGAAGTACAAATATTGTGACACAAAGAGAAAGGTAGAATGGAGGCTCTTAAAACTGCTGCTTGTAAGTGGCACTACCTCTTATGTTTCCTTAGTCAAGACATGTCACATGGGCAACCCTCATGTCATAGGGTAAGCCCTTTTAAGAATGGTGTGATAAGGGAAGGCTGATAGGGAGGCATAGTGCATATTTTTACTAAAATATCTAATAACTAGAGGCCTGCTGCATGAAATTTGTGCATGGGGAGAGGAGGAGAGTGTTCCTTGATCCAACCTGCACCCTCTCCAATCTGGGACCCCTCGAGGGATGTCTGACTGCTGTTTAGGCCCAATCCCAGGGGGCACAATCCAGGACTATTGTCTCTCAACCACTTGCCAGCCTGATTGCCCCTAACTGCTTCTGCCTGGCAGCCTGATCGATGCCTAACTGCTCCCCTGCCAGCCCAATTGCCTATAACTGCCCTTCCCTGCCAGCCTGGTTTCCCCCAACTACCCTCCTCTACTGGTCCGGTAACTCCTTACTAACCTCCCTACCAGCCTGATTGTTCCTAACTGCCCTCCCCTGCTGGCCTGGTCACCCCCTACTGCCCTTCCCTGCTGGCTCGATAACTTCCCCCCCCTGTAGGCTTGGTCTCTCCCAACTGCCCTCCTCTGCTGGCCATCTTGGGGCGGCCATCTTATGTCCACATGGGGGTAACCATCTTTGACCACATGGGGGCTGCCATCTTGATGACATTTAAGACCAATTATCAAATACCATATGTTTCCAGCTTCCATAGATGTTCGTCTTAAATGCAGTATTAAGAAATAGTAAAGATACCATTCAAAATTAGGAATTGGGGTGATGGTCAGTTTGCATATTACTCTTTTAATAGATAGGATATAAATAATCCCATTTAAAACTTATTGAGAGACAGAGTACCCACAGTATATTTATCTTCCAAGGAGTTTTGTAGTATATGTGTCTGTTTAACACGTACAAGTGTTTAACTATAAATCCTTCTGTTATTATGTGGAACACTTTGACCTGTGATACACTGTCTCTGACAAATTTTAAGGAATGAGGAATTGATACAATTCAAGAGTTTCTTGATATTTTGAACATTAGGACTTTTTCCACCCTATAGTGAGGTTTTTATACATTACTGTTTTTATAAGTAGTTTTAAAATGAATTAAAATTACTATGGACTGGACTATCCTTGGTTTGCATCCAGGATTAGAGAAGAAAGGAATGATGATACTAATAATAATTTCTTACTTATGTTTAATAGTTATAGAACTTTGACAAATGTTTTCAAACTTGGTATTACAAAAATGAGGAAATGGTGCTTTGCTTTTTCCTGTAGAATACAAAAATTTTACTAGATTATATTATTTAAATACTCTCACATAATATCACTTTCAAGAATCATTCTAGCCAAAACTGGTTTGGCTCAGTGGATAGAGCATTGGCCTGCGGACTGAAAGGTCCCACGGACGATTCTGATCAAGGGCATGTACTTTGGTTGCGGGCACATCCCCAGTGTGGGGCGTGCAAGAGGCAGCTGATAGATGTCTCTCTCTCATCGATGTTTCTAACTCTCTATCCTTCTCCCTTCATCTCTGTGGAAAATCAATAAAATATATTTAAAAAAATCATTCTAGAAAGAATGCTGACAATTATATACTGGGAGTTTATATTATATACTGACATTGTATTTATTGTACATTGCTTTATTGGCTCCTAAGTTTTCCAGAAAATTACTAGACACATAGAACTTATAAGCCAATGTTGATTTATTTAACTCCACAGGTATTATAAAACACTAGAGGTCCGGTGCAAGAAATTCATGCACGGGGGTATGTGTCCCTCAGCCCAGCCTGCACCCTCTCCAATCTGGGACATCCCTCTCACAATCCAGGACTGCTGGTCCCAACTGCTAATCTGCCTACCTTCCTGATAACCCCTAACCACTTCTGCCTGTCAGCCTGAGCACCCCCTAACCATGCCCCTGCCAGCCTTTTCCCCCCTAACTGCCCTCCCCTGCAGGCCTGGGTTCCCCCCAATTACCCTCCCTTGCAGGCCTGGTCCCTCCCAACTGCCCTCTCATGCTGACTTGATTGCTCACAACTGCCCTCCCTTGCAGGCCTAGTCCCTCCCAACTGCCCTCCCCTGCTGGCCATCCTGTGGAGGCCATCATGTGTCCACATGGGGGTAGACATATTGTGTGTTGGTGTGATGATCAATTTGCATGTTACTCTTTTATTAAATAGGATTGCTACTAGACCTTTGTGGTTAGGATGGTGTAAAAATCTAGGAGTATATAAACAAAGCTTTGTTTGATAGCTTATCGTTTCTTGCAATTAGAGGAAAGGAACATTCTTAGATATCTGTGGATTCAGAAGAATAGGCATAAATTCTAGTTCTAGTTCTGTTTAATTGAAGGAATTCAGGCAATCATTTAACCTCTCTGAAATTTTGTGTTTTCGTCTTATATGGGATAATTCAACGTTATGAGGTTGTGGTGATTAAGTGAGGTAATTAGGCTAAGTGCCTGATACTGTACCTGGCACATGGGAAGCACTTAAGAAATAGTACTTAAAAAAGAAAAAAAATGTGATTAAAATTCAATAATCTTCAGTGCACTATAAAATACCTTTAAAACATCTGGCAATGTGTGTATCTAGAGTATGTTTGTGTATTTATGTATAAACACACATATACATTTACCTCTAAGAGTTTTAAAAAATTATCCTAAAGACATAAGAACTTATGTATTCTTCTGTAGTTCTACTGAAAATTAAAAGTGGGTTTATTCTTATCAATGAAAGGGTAAATCCTATAGAATATTAGCCATCCTATTATTTAATAATTCATTTTTTGCCAGTGAGAATATAGAATTCCTAAAGAAAGAATGATTGCCTGATGTGGTTATATGGCCTATCAGTTTGAATATTAATGAGGTCAGAATCAAAGAAATAAAATTTTATATTATTTTTATTTTTATTTTTAACATGTATTGATTTTAGAGAGGAAGGGAGATGGAGAGAGAGATAGAAACATAAATGATGAGAGAAAATCATTGATTGGCTGCCCCCTGCATGCCCCCTACTGGGGATCGAACCTGCAATCTGGGAATGTGTCCTTGACCATAATTGAACCTGAGACCCTTCAGTCGGCGGGCTCATGTTCTATCTGCTGAGCCAAACAAGCTAGGGCAAATTTTATATTCTTGAGACTAGGTACAAGAACGGGAGATAACGCCACTGAAATTTTGGGTTTCAAAAATCATCATTTGTATTTCAAAATATTTTTGTTACTATTTTCTAATGAGGGTTTTTAATTATTTAGACTCTGAGGACTTCTCTATAGACTTTGCCCGATTGTGCTCTCAGACTCAGGCACAGAATGATGATATCTCTTATGTTGGAAAGCTTTATGCTGTTTCTAAAATGACAAATTAATTGGTTTAATTTCAGACATATGTGAAATTTTGGGGGGTGAATTATTCTTCAAGTTGGTCCAATCCCTTCTCTTTTATAGACTAGAGGCCCAGTGCATGAACTCACGCATGGGTGGGGTCCAGCCAGCCCAGCACCAATCTGGGCAGCTCAGTTTCTATGCCATCAGTCGAACATCCCCTGAGGGCTCCCGGACTGTGAGAGGATACTGGCTGGGCTGAGGACTTCCCTCTACCCCCCAGACTGCACAGCTTTTATGTACCGGACCTCTAGTATTATAAAAGAGACAACAGAGAAAAGTTTGAAATGAGCAGCCCCTATTTTCTTTTTAAAAAGAAAACTCTTTCTTTAGCATCCAGTCAGCATACAGCTCATCTTTCATTTCATTTGGTGAAGTGAACCCTTAAAGAATGATCACATTTTCAGGTTGAATAGTTTAGTTGTTCCTGTTAAAATGATGGGTATTGCCTTTATTAGTGAGTTTCCCTTTTTAGAGAATTTAGGTAAATTTTTCTAATAAGGATGTTATAATATGTCTTAGTAATGGTCAAGGTGTCCCAGGTATGTCTCTTTTTAATAAGTTTTACCCAATCATCAAAATCATAGAATTTTTTTGCCAAGTATTTCTGTTGTAATAAAATATTTCATATATTTGAGTTTATAATGTGACTGTCAAAAAGTAGTTTAGAACTTTTACTTTGGAATGCTGATAAACACCCTTATTCTTGCCTCTAAATTGTAAGCTGCAAAATGCTCACTATTGCTTCCTTGAGATTAATATGTACAGGCAGGAACTTAAAGGATTTTCTTGTAGAAAATTTAAGTGGATTGCCTTTTTTTTTTCTTCTTCTTCTTCTTTTGTTTTTGAGCTGTCACTTTATCTCCGAAGCTTGGGCTTTGGACTCAGATGGACCCAAGATAAGACTAAATCTAACTCAGCTGTTTACTGACATGGGACTTGGGAAAATTACTTAGCTTCATTGTGTAATACAATGAATACCAACCATGTAAGATTGTTATGAGGATTAAAAGTGCTGGAGGATGTAATGCTAACCCAGCACATTGCAGGACTACTAAGAAATGTGTTTGTTCTAAAAAATAACAGTAGGTCAGAAGTGACATTTGACTTTTTTGCTGCTTAATTATTCCTTGAAATTGACTTTTGAAGCATGTTATTGGTTCTCTTTACAAGGGAAACGTTTGCCTTCAAATTGCACATTTTTATGTGGAAAGTTGAATTCAGGATGGAATTGCTTTGAATCATTAGGAAATAATAATATTTACTTTTTTATATTACTAGATATCTTAAAATATATTCTACACAACCATAAGTGATAGAAGTTTGGCTTTAATTATACTTCCCCCAATTAATTTTGCAAGTTTACTGAAATCCAATCAAAGTTCCAGCTCATGAAAATATTAGGAAATAATCCATTACATTATTCAATGGATTATAATTATTTTAGCAACATTCTTGCTTAATACTATTGGTATTAACAAACTTATCACCCCAAACAAATAAATTATTTAAGCATAACAGAAAATTCTTATAATCAAAAACTATCATTATTATAACAAAGCAGGGAACTTGTATTATGAACTCCTAATGAATTTTAAAGTATGAGCTATTTTTTTTCAATAAATCTTTATTGTTCAGTTTATTATAGGTATTCCTCTCCCACCACCCCCGCCAAAGCTCCCCTCAACCTCATTCCCCTCTCCCCAACTCCATGCCCTTATTCTCCACCACTGTCCTCATCCATAGGTGTAAAATTTTTATCCAATCTCTTCCTGCACCCCTTACACCCCTTTCTCCCTGAGAATTGTCAGTCCATTCCCTTTCTATGCCCCTGATTTTATTCTATTCACCAGTTTATTCTGTTCATCAGATCTTTTATTCACTTCATTTTTAGATTCACTTGTTGATAGGTATGTATTTATCACTTTATTGTTCATAATTTTTATCTTTATCTTTTTCTTCTTCTTCCTCTTCTTAAAGAATACCTTTCAGCATTTTGTATGATCCTGGTTTGGCGGTGATGAACTCCTTTAGCTTTTTCTTATCTGTGAAGTTCTTTATCTGACCTTCAATTCTGAATGATAGCTTTGCTAGGTAGAGTAATCTTGGTTGTAGGTTCTTGATATTCATCACTTGGAATATTTCTTGCCACTCCCTTCTGGCTTGCATAGTTTCTGTTGAGAAATCAGCGGACATTCATATGGGTACTCCTTTGTAGGTAACTAACTGTTTTTCTCTTGCTGCTTCCAAGATTCTCTCTTTGTCTTTTGCTCTTGGAATTTTAATTATGATGTGTTTTGGTGTGGTCCTCTTTGGATTCCTTTTGCTTGGGGTTCTCTGTGCTTCCTGGACTTGTAAGTTCATTTCTTTCACCAGGTAGGGGAAGTTTTCAGTCATTATTTCTTCAAATAGGTTTTCAGTATCTTGCTCTTTCTCTTCTTCTGACACTTCCATTATTCTGAGGTTGGTATGCTTGAAGTTGTCCCAGAGGCTCCTTACACTATCTTCACATTTTTGGACTCTTTTTTTCTTTTTTCTTTTCTGGTTGAGTGTTTTTTGCTTCCTCCTATTTCAGATCTTTGGTTTTATTTTTGGGGTCCTCCAGTCTGCTGTTGGATTTCTGTGTATGCTTAATTTCTGACTTGTCCTTTTCCTTTTTTTTTTTTTTTGGCATTCTCATTAAGATCCGTGAAAGTCTCACTAAGTTTCTCTGTGGTTTGTAGAAGATTCTTTAGTAACCTTATAAATGTGGTTTTGAACTGTATGTCCAGTCATTTGCTTTCCTCCATTTCTTTCATTTGTGACATGTTTCTTTGTCTCCCCATTTTGGCTGCTTCCCTGTGTTGATGGAGTGGCTTTGTGTGCTAGTTGTCCTTTATGGCCCATAGCTCTGCCTCCCCAATCACCTGAGGTGGACACCCTTTGTGGGCTGGATACACAGTCTTATTGTAGTTGAGCCTTGGTTGCTATTGGTACACTGGGAGGAATTGATCTCCAGGCCAGTTGACTGTGAGGATTAGCTGTGTCTATTAATGGAAGAACTGCTGTGCTGGAGACAGCTCTATAGGATAGGACTGACTTCAATGGGGCTTCGGTGTTCACCGAGTCTGCCTCTTGAGTGTGTCACCTCTCTATGTGAGGAGTTGAAATCTGGTTGACCTTTAGGTACACTGGTTCCTGGATCTCCAAGGAGGTGCAAGTCAGCTAATGTCTGAGACCACCCAGCAGGAGCTACAGGGAGATTTGCAGATTTCTCCTCTTTGCTTGGAGTTTGGAAATTTTGGAGTTGTCTGGCCCAGTTGCAATTTGTTAGGTTATGCTGCTAGAGGGCTGGCCATTCATATGCAAATGCCACTGCACACAGCCAGGTGGGTTTGTAAATTGGGTTGGGCAGGGTCTCAGGGAATCGCTAGGGTCTGGCAAACAGCTCTGGCTGCCAGTCAGCTTTCTCTGCCTCTATGTGTTTTTGATTCCCTGTGTCATATGCCCGAGCGAAGTGAACAATCATTCCTGTGGTCACCTCTGCGAGAAGGCCACCCTCCCTTTCCGACCCGATGGCAAACAGCCCAGTTTTTCCCTGTATGAGTCTGGGTTCCCAGAATCTCTCTAGAAACTGGAGTTCAGAGAGTTGGGAACTTGTAACTCCCTCCCAATTGAAATAAACAGTGCATGCCAGCCCAATTCGCGTGCTCCTCGGTACCTCTGCCTTTCTGAGCCTCTGCATCTCCTACAGATCTCAATGCACTTTTTTTCTTTCCTTCTAGTTGTAGAACTTCCACTCTGCCAGCTTTCCCATGGATCTGGGGGATAGTCATTTTGTCTTTTAGTTCTAGTTTTGGTATGGTTGTGAAAGGCAGCACGTACAGGTGTATGCCTTATGCTGCCATCTTGTTGTCTCTCTGAGTTATTTTCATAAATTGATGATCTCAACCTGATAGCTATAAAAATAAAAAAAATAACAACCAATTCTAGTTTAATTATAAACTAGGAAAGCTGTATTTTCCTTTATTTTAGGTCAATGGTTTAGCTTTCCACAATTAAGATCCTAGAAAAAATGTATTTTTGTACACCTGCAGAAAATGCTAACTTTCTAAACATGTTCATGCGCTACAAATTGTTTTTCTTTGTCACTAGTGTCAGTAACTCCTGTTTATCAGATTTGAATAACTCTATAATTAATATTTTTAAATGTTTTAAAGATGATTTTAGTACCCTTTATGAGAGTACCTTGTTTCCTTCTAAAAGTTGCTCTATAAGTTAGCATTAGTCTGTTATGTGTTTGTGGTTTTATTTACCTTTTCCTAGTTGAATATGTGAACATTCTAACCATAAAAACCATGTATTTTATATGCTTAAGTTATATATTTTTAGTTATTAGCATATATTGTAACCAGAACTCCGATTAGAGGGTCTCTCACCTTGGCCTGCATCCTCTCCTCTTTTGGGAGCTCTCAGGGGGTGTCTGACTGATGTGGAGATGGGAGAGGCTCCTGCCACCTCCACTGCGCTTGCTCACCAGCCGGGAGCCCAGCTTGTGCCTCACTGGTGCTCCCCCTATGGGAGTGCTCTGACCCTAGGGCATGGCAAACAGCTCTGGCTGCCAGTCAGCCCTCTCTGCCTTTATGTGTTTCCGAGTCCCTGTGTCCTGTGCCCCAGCGAAGTAATCAATGCTCCTGCATTGAGCATCTGCCCCCTGGTGTTCAGTGCACATCATAGTGACCTGTTGTTCCTCTGTTTGGTAGATTTGCATATTAGCCTTTTATTGTATAGAATTCTAAACTATTCAGCCCACCTGTAAGAACATTTGCACTCTTTCTTCAGCGCTATTCTATTCCCTTTTAGAACCTGAGATTCCTACAGTATACTCAGAGGAAAAAGGTTTTTTGTAAAGATAAAGTAATCTATTTTCTGTTTTTCTATTTTTTTTTTACCTAGTCAATATTTACTAGAACTACTGTGTGCAATGAGTTAGACACTATATCAGCGTTATGATATAAGGGAAGGCAAAAATCTATGCAGAGAAGAAGAGATAGACAAATGCCATGAAAAGTTCTGAGGAAGAACTTAAATTCTAGGTACAAGTATCAAGGAAGCCTACACAAAAGAGGAATATAGAATTCTGGGAGGGTGAATAAACTCCACTGTCATTTGGATAAAATATATATAAAGATAAAATGAGAAACTAGTGGAAAGCTAGGTGTAAGAGGGCCTTGAATATGTCAGGGTGAGTTTGCATTATTACAAAGATAGATGAACCACTGAAAAATTCTACACAGATTATATAGATGGGAGGTTTGGATTGGATAGGTAAAGAGGCAGGCATGGGAAAGATTGATTTGGAGAATTTAGGAATTCTAGGTACGAAGTTATGAAGGTTAAATGGTATTATCTCAAGATACGTGGTTTGAAGTATCAAACTCACAAAATCAAGTATGTCTTTTACCAACTCTCAGGGCAAAAATTATTATTATTTTTAATTTAACTTTATTGTTGAAAGTATTACAGATGACCTTTTTTATCCCCTATTGATTTCTTCTATCCTGCATCTGCCCACTGCCTCAAGTCTTCACCACGCTATTATCTGTGACCATGGATTAAGCATATATGCATATTAATACTTTGTTTAATCTCTTTCCACCCACCCCCACCTTCTCTCTGAGATTTGACAGTCTGTTCCATGCTTTTGTCTTTGGATCTATTTTGTTCATCAGATTACATATATCAGTGAGATCTTTCTTGTCTTTCCCGAACTGACTTATTTTACTCAACATAATACTCTCCAAGTCTCTGCGTGCTCTCTCAAAGAGTAAGATATTCTTCTTTTTTACTGCTGCATAGTATTCCATGGTGTAAATATACCACAGCTTTTTCATCCACTCATCTAATGATGGGCACTTGAGAGCTGTTTCCAGATCTTAACTTTTGTAAATTGTGCTGCTGTGAACATAGAGGTTCATATATTCTTTCTGATTTGTGTTTCAGGTTTTTTAATAATATATTCTTTTTAAAAAATATATATTTTATTGATTTTTTTTTACAGAGAGGAAGGGAGGGGAATAGAGAGGTAGAAACATCAATCAGCTGCCTCCTGCACCCTCCCAACTGGGGATGTGCCTGCAACCAAGGTACATGCCCTTGACCAGAATCTAACCTAGCACCCTTCAGTCCGCAGGCAGACACTCTATCCACTGAGTCAAACCAGTCAGGGCATGATGTATTCTTAGAAGAGGGATCACTGGTGTAAATGGAAGTTACATATTTAATTTTTTGGTTTGCCATAGTAGCTGCATCAGTATGCAATCCCATCAGCAGTGTACTAAAGTTCCCTTTTCTCTTTAGCACTTCTCATTTGTTGATTTATTGATAGTAGCCAATCTGATAGTTATGCGGTGATAACTCACTGTCATTTTAATTTGCATTTTTGATGATTATTGACTTTGAGCCTCTGTATATATAAAAAGCCAGCCAACAACCAGCACACTGTAATGACCAGAATGATCGGTCCCTATGATGCCCACTGCAGCCAGCAAACCAGCCTGATCAGGGGGTGGGGCCAGTGGCCAAATTTCTGAAACCCCTCCTCCCAGCTGGCTCCACGGCCTCTCCCCCCAGCCAACTCCTTCCCCATTCTGCCCCCTAACTCTAATCAGGGGTAGGGTTGGCTGACCAAATACCCATGGCCCCTCCCCCAGGCCGCTGGTCCCAAATTGCCCTCCCCCCAACCCCATTCAGGGGCAGGGCCAGCTGGCCCACCACCCACAGCCCCTCTCCACAGCCAGCCCCACCCCAATCAACCTCCACCACCTCGATAGGTCCACAGCCCCTCCCTTCAGCCAGCTCTGCCCCTTATCATTTCCCCCACACCAATCAGGGATGAGGCTGGTTGGCCGACCTCCCATGGCTGGCTACCGCCCACAGCCTCTATCCACGGCTGACCCCGACCCCAATTGGCCTCCCCACCTCAATCGGGGATGGAGCCTGCTGACCAGTTGCCCGAGACCCCTGCCTCCAGCCAGCCAACCTCCCACCTTCTCCTCCTCCCGACAGGCCTGGTCTTGATCCCTCAATTAGAGCCAGGCTAACCAGACTCCACCTGTGCATGAATCCGAGCACTGGCCTCTAGTATTTTCATAGGGTTCTTGGCCTTCTGTTTGTCCAGTTTGGAGAAGTGTCTATCTAGGCCCATTTTTTGTTTGGATTGTTTGTTTTCTGTTAAATTGTATGAGTTCCTTATATATTTTGGATATTAATCTTTTATCAGATGTATCATTGCCAAATATATTCTCCCATACGGTGGGCTCCCTTTTCCTTTTGTTGTTGGTTTCTTTTGTTATACTGAAACTTTTTATTTTGATGTAGTCTATTTTTATTTTTATTTTCTCCTTAGATTTTTATTTATTTTGATGTAGTCTATTTTTATTTTTATTTTGTCCTTAGGTAGTTATGATGCACACAGACCACTAGGGAGCAGACACTCAACACATACGAGATGTATCTGTAAAGATATTGCTATGAAAGATGTCTGAGATTTTGCTGTCTATGTTTTTTTCCTATGATTTTTATGGTTTCATGGCTTACATTTAACTTAAGTCTTACCTATTTTATTCTTTTGTGTGGTGTAAGTTGGTGGTCTAATTTCATTTTTTTTTTTTTGCATGTATCTGTCCCATTTACCCAACACTACTTATTGAAGAGACTGTCTTTTTTCCATTGTATGCTCTTTCCTCCTTTGTCAAATATTGAGTGTAATGGTATAGGTCAATTTCTGATGTCTCTGTTCTGTTCCATTAATCTATGTGCCTATTCCTATACCAGTCCCAGGATGTTTGGATTACAGTGGATTTGTAGTATAACTTGGTATCTGGTATTGTGAACCCTTCAACTTTTTTTTTTTCTTTCTGAAGATTGTCGCAGCTATTTGTGGCAATATAACTTTTTTGTTGTTGTTCCATATATATTTTTGGAGTATTTGTTCTAGATCTGTGAAATATGCCATTGGTGGTTTCATAGGGATTACATTGAATATATAGATAGCTCTGGGTAACATGGATTTTTAATGATGTTAATGCAATCAACCTTGAACATGGTATATTCTTCCACTTTTTAATGTTTTCCTCTATCTCTTTTTTAATACAGGTCTTTTACCTCCTTGGTTAAGTTTGTTCTAAGTACCTACATTTTTTGGTTACTTTGTAAATAGGATTGTTTTTCAGTTTCTCTTTCTGAGAATTCATCATTGGTGTATAAAAATACCAATGATTTCTGGGTGTTAATTTTGTCTCCTGCTACATCGCTAAACCCCTTCATTAAATTTAGTAGTTTTGTTGGTAGAGTCTTTAGGGTTTCTATGTACAATATCATGTCATCTCTGAATAATTGGTGCCTTTTATATTTTTTTTCTTGACTGATGGTTATGCCTGTGACTTCCAGTACTCTCTACCTATATAAAAGCCTAAGTGACTATTCAACCGTTCAACTGTTTGACTGGTAGTTATGATGCACACAGACCACTAGGGAGCAGACACTCAACACGTAGGCATGGAAACATAGAATAGATTAATGAATCTCAAAGGGAAGGGGAGAGAGTGGGAAGATTAACCAAAGATCTTATATGCATACCAGAGCCTTGGTGCATGCATTCCTGCACTGGTGTGGTCCCTCGGCCTGGCCTGCAAGTATCAGGCTTAAAACACCAGTCTGACATCCTCTGAGGGGTCCTGGATTGTGAGAGAGTGCATGTCAGGCCTAGGAACCCCACCAGTGCATGAATCTGTGCACCATGCCTCTAGTGTTGAATAAGTCATGAAAGCTGACATCCCTGTCTTGTTCTTGTTCTTAGAGGAAATGGTTTTAGTGTTTGCCCATTGAATATGATTTGGTTGTAGGTTGTCATATATGACCTTGATTATGTTGAAGTATGATCCTTGTATTCCCAGTTTGCTGACAGTTTTTATCAAAAAGGGTGTTGTTTTGTCAAATGCTTTTTATACATCTATTGATATGATCATGTGATTATGTATATAATGTCATTTTCTCAGCCTTACATCCCCAGAATGATACCACTTGGTCATGGTGTATGATTCTTCTAATGTAATGCTGGATCTGATTTGCTAGAATTTTGTTGAGGATTTTAGCATCTATGTTCATCAGGGATAGTGGCTTGTAATTCTCTTTCTCTGTAGTGTCTTTAACTAGTTTTGGAATTAGGATAATGCTGGCCTCATAAAAAGAACTTGGAAGTATTCCTTCCTCTTGGATTTTTTGGAATCATTTGAGGCTAGGGAAAAAATTATTACTCACTTTTAAGGATTTCCTCATTGACAATTTTCTCAAACACTTGACACCTACTAACTTTTACTATTTAGCTTGTGTGTGTCTGTGTTTATGAGTATTTTATGATTATATAAATCCAGCTTTCATTATTTCTCAAATAATATAAATCACATAAATCCTGTCCTGTCACCTGAACCAGATTACTAATCTATGGAATTTAGCAATAGACTGAACTTGTGTTAGGGATGAAGAAGATTGTAAAAAGAAAGAAAGCAATGGGAGATGTTGAAAAAGAAGTCAAATACAGGATTTACATTTAAATGTAGGTATTTAGATAACACTACATCCAGAAGTAGAGAAATAGTAATACATAAAAACTAATTTGTGGGAGGGGGAGATGAAGTTTGGGATGATTGGATTTGAAAAGCAGAGAGTGTCTTCATGTGATTATGTATATAATATAGTAATAAATGTGAGGTGAGTTTGGAAGAGATTCAGGCTGTGAGTATAGGTATAGCTTGAGAGATAGAACTGAAATTGTTTTTTAAAGAATAGTTAATTGATTTTTTTTTTAGAGAGAGGAAGGGAGAAAGAGAGAGAGAGAGAGAGAGAGAGAGAGAGAGAGAGAGAGATTGATTCATGTGAGAGTATAACATTGATCCAATACCTTCTTCACCCTCTGACCAGAATTAAACCAGCAACCTTTTGGCGCATAAGACAATGCCCAAACAACTGAGTCACATTGGCTCAGACTAAAGCTGAAATTTTGAAAATTGGTGAAAGTAGAAAATGTGGCTAAGAAAGAACTTCTGAAAACATCTACTTATTCTTTGACTGTTGTGGGAAAATCAAGGTAGTATAGGACCGAGGAAGATGATTAGTTTTCAACAAAAATATTGAAAATTCAGACACATCTAAATGCCTAAAGAAAGTATTTGTGTTTCATATCTTGGGGTCCTTTGGAGAAAGCAGTTTTTGTACAGTGGTTAAGGCAGAAGCCATGTTGTATAATGATTTCAGTATTTCCCCTTTTACTGCCAAGGTTTTATTTTCTCTTTAGCTGAAACTGTATGTTGAGCCCCTGTCTTCATGGAATAATCTGGAATGATTTACAAATCTACTCCCTGGGAGCATGAAATTCATCTTCTTTAAGTGTAGCTTTAATATTCTTTTCATTAAATATATAGTTGTAGACTGTTTAAAATAAAAATTTACCCAGATGCTAATACCATTTTCTCAAATACCATCAGCAAAACATACTTTCTAAATGCCTCAATTATTATGTATATTCTAATTGGCATTACAGAGGGATAATTAATGATTTCCCTCTCATTGCCAGTTCTTTTATATTCAGTACAGTCAAACTTTAAATAGGTCTACTGCCTTAATAAAGATCCTTTAGAAAGTTCTTTGGAGCAGTAGGGTCCCCTGAATATGCAAATTCTAGGATAGAATCAGATACAATCAGATATGACCCATGTGCAGAGAATAATAGTTTTAAGAGTGAGTATACAAGACTCACTCTAAGTAGTAGTAGTAATTATAATGATAGAACTTCAACTGCTATTTTTGCATTTTATGTGTTAATATCTCTGTGTCTGTGTGTTGCATTTTTTCCCTTAATCTTCACAGAGACCTTAATATGTAAGTATTATTATTCCCATTTTATACAATAAAGAATTGAGGCTAAAAACATTATAAATCATTTCAGCTTCTTGGCTAATTAAAAACAGATCCAGGATTCAAATCATCTCTTTTTGACTTTCAAAGACCATATTTTCAACATAGCCCATGCAATTTTATGATGTATTTGAAATTTGAGCTTTAATACCCTTGATGGCAACTGCTTACTTGAGTTTGGAAGCTCGATGCCTCATTACTTTCTTATCTTTTTCCTCTTAACTAGGGAAGAATAGATTCCTCTTTTTTGCTTAAACATGTTGCCATTTGGAATTGTTGATTATCAGATGCGTTTTTGTATATACAGTACTATATATATTTATATAAACTTCAAATCAACTCTATGAAAGGTAAGATATATTTCCCCCTTATGTTTTATTATGCAGCTTTCCAGCATAGCATTACATACTTACATACTCATTACCTAGATTCAGCCATTAACATTTTGCTATACTTACTTTATTACATATTTATAATATATCCATTGTCATTTCATTTTTTGATACATTTGAAACTGAATTACAGACATTACTAAACTTTCTCTAAATATGTTAGCATGCATATTATAGACTGGAGTTCAGTATTTATATATTTATGTTTTTTATGTAAAATTTATACTTAGTAATACACAATCTTAAACATATATTCTCTTGAGTTTTTTTTAATTTTAATAAATCTTTATTGTTCAGATTATTACAATTGTTTCTCTCTCCCCCCCATATCTCCTCTCCATGTGGTTCCTCCCCACCCTCTGCCCTTACCTCCCCACTATTGTCCTTATCCATAGGTGTATGATTTTGATTCCATCTCTCTCTGAACCCTCCCTTACCTCTTTCCCCCTGAGAATTATCAGTCCACTCCCTTTCTATGCCCCTAATTATATTCATCAGTTTATTCTGTTCATCAGATTTTCAATTCACTTGATTTTTAGATTCACTTGTTGATAGATATATATATTTGTTGTTCATAATTTTTTACCTTTACCATTTTCTTCTTCCTCTTCTTAAAGAATATCTTTCAGCATTTCATATAATACTGGTTTTTGGTGTTGATGAACTCCGTTAGTTTTTTTCTTATCTGTGAATCTTTTTATCTGCCCATCAATTCTGAATGATAGCTTTGCTGGGTAGAGTAATCTTGATTGTAGGTTCTTGCTATTCAGCATTTTGAATATTTCTTGCCACTCTTGTCTGGCCTGCATAGTTCCTGTTGAGAAATCAGCTGACAGTCGAATGGGTGCTCTCCTGTAGGTAATTAGCTGTTTTTCTCTTGCTGCTTTTAATATTCTCTCTTGGTCTTTTGCTCTTGGTATTTTAATTATGATGTGTCTTGGTGTGGTCCTCTTTGGATTCCTTTTGTTTGGGGTTCTGTGTGCTTCCTGGACTTGTAAGTCTATTTCTTTCAACGGAAGGCTGCGGGGAGGAGGGCAGTTTTCAGTCATTATTTCTTCAAATAGGTTTTCAGTATCTTGCTGTCTCTCTTCTTCTGGCACCCCCATAATTCTGATGTTGGTATGCTTGAAGTTGTCCCAGGGCCTCCTTACACTATCTTTACATTTTTTAATTCTTTTCCTTTTTGCTTTCCCAGTGGAGTGTTTTTTGCTTCTTAGTACAGTGGTACCTCGAGATACGAGTTTAATTCATTCCATAACCTTGAGGCGTGGGAAACTATGAGACGCTCAAGTCGCGGTAAACTGGTGGGTCGTGTGTAGCCGGCCGATCCACGTGATTACTCGTATCTCAACTGTTGCTCGTATTTCAAAGCAAAAATTGCTCGCTCGACGGCTCGTATCTCAAAAATCTCGTATGTTAGGGCACTCGTATCTCGAGGTACCACTGCATTTCAAATCTTTGACTTGATTCTTGCGATCCTCTAGTCTGCTGTTAAGTTTCTGTATAATATTTTTTATTTCAGTCAGTATATGTTTAATTTTTAGTTGGTTCTTTTTCATCTCCTCTTGGGTCTCACTAAATTTATCTATTTTTTCTAGGATATTCTTTAAAAAACCTCATAACCGTGGTTTTGAACTCTATATCCAGTCATTTGTTTTCCTTCATTTCTTTCATTTTTGATCTGTTCTTTAGTCTCCACATTTTTTGCTGCTTCCCTGAGTTGGTAGAGTAGCTTTGTGTGCTAGATGTCCTATGTGGCCCAGTAGCTCTGCCTCCCTAGTTACCTGAGGTGGACACTCTTGGTGCACCCCTTTATGAACTGTATGTACAGTCTTGTTGTAGTTAATTCTTGATTGTTGTTGGTATCACTGGGGGGGATTGACCTCCACGCCAATTGGTTATGAGATCAGCTGTGTCTGCATATGCAGGCTTGCCTCCAGACCTCTTGCCTTTTGCACACCATGTATGAGCTTCCGGATCTCTGCCTTTCTGTTTCCCCTGAGTTTCCGTGCACTCTAGGGAGCGTATGAGTCTGGGTCCTCAAGGTCTCACCTGAAACTGGGGTTCAGTGCAGTTGGACCTAGATTTCAGTGCTGTTGTGAGGTTCTGTTTTCTTCCTGCTAGAGTATGCTAGGCACAATCAGCAGTCAGCGCTCTGTGTGTGCACTTTTGTGCACACTTTCGCGAGCCTCCAGACTGTTGTCTTTTGCGGCTCCCTAAGTTTCCATGCACTCCTTCCTTTTCACAACAGTCCAGACTCCCCCGTATGAGACTCACCTGGAACTGGGGTTCAGTGGAGTCAGAAGTGGGGTTCAGTGCAGTTGGGATTTTCCGTTTCCCTCCTGCTAGAGAAAGCCAGCCAGACCCTCCTCCGCCTGTCCTCTCCACGAGTGTGTCTCCGTACCTTAGCTTTTTACAGCTCTTCTGAGTCTTCATGAGTCTTTCTCTTTACTTCTAGTTGTAGAATTTTCACTCAGCCAGCTTTCCTGTGGTTCTGGATGGTGTCCGTTCTGTCTTTTAGTTTTAGTTTTGAAATTGTTGTGAGAGGCAGCAGCTTAGGTGTTCACCGATGCCGCCATCTTGGTTTCTCCTCTCTCTTGAGTTTTGATAAATGTGTACACCTATATAACCTAAATATGTATCAAGATAATAAAACATGACTATTGGTAGATATCTCCTTTTATTCCCCTTTGTAGATGAGGAAATTGAAGCACACAGAAGTTAACTAATCTGCCTAAGGTCACACTGTTAGCAAGTGACAGAATCTGACATCAAATTATGGCAATTTGACTGCTGGGTTTGTGGTTCTCATTACACCACCATTCTGCTTAAGGATTGTCTTTATATGTTTGGGTATCCTTGTACATTTTTATTTTAAAATAAAAGTGTGTAGACATAGAAGTAATACAGTTAGGATTAGTGATTGTAGAAATGCTATTCTAGGCATGCATTGGTCCCTTACAAGAGGTTTTTGGCAAGAGAAACTCAGAAGGAAGGAAGTTCCTGTCATCGAAATAGTAGGGTGGATATCTGCATAATAACTCTGTCTTAACTGGCATCCTTGATTAATGTTTCCACATATAAATTGACAGGTTTCTAATGACAATACTGAGGCTCAGAAAAGTCCTACAGTGCCATTTGAACAGTTAAGGGTAGCAGATGTACAGTATAATTTTTTATGAAGAATATTTATTATATTAATAGGAAACTGTTCATCTATGCATGGTATATATAGTACCTGATACCTCAGTCTCCAAAATCATAGGATTAACTAATTTGGAATTTATAGTTAAGAAATTTGTAGTTTTTAACAAAGAAACTAAATGGAATTCTTTGGCATAAAATATAAATAAGGATTTGAATACATTATATTAAATTTGATTTCTGGCTTGCAATTTAGGTGAGTTTTTCCTATGAAAGGAAATTGTGTCTCTTTTCTGAAGTGTACTCATACCACAAGTCAAATCTTAAAAATTGACGTTTGCTCTGTTTACTGTTTAAATAGGAAAAGTCATCTATCATTCATACATTTAGTTAGGAAATCCTAGCCTATCACTAGAGGGCAGAGCAGTACAATACTTTAGGTCTAATTTGAAAATTACTGGTTTAAAAATTGCTGAACATGGGAAAATATATTGATGCACACTTGAATACAAATTTCTTTGTATTCTTACTGTCTTGTGTGAAATCCAGTCACATGCTTATACATATCAAAGAAGCTTTTCTGGCAATTATATTGATTGCTTCCATAAGGACATGATTATTTAGACAATTTTAATTATTCCTTAAAAGAAAATGCTTACAAAGGGTGGTGCATTAAATCATTTCTACTCTATGTACTATCATGAAATTGAATTGCAGTATAGACTTTAGGTGAAACATTATGAAAAAACAAATTTGAGACAAGTTTACTTAGCATTTAAATCTAAGAATCTATTGAAATGTGCAGATTTTTTTATCTTTCAGCTGAAATTTGTTGAGTCATTAAGACTTTAGAATGTTGTAAAAGCAATGAACTAGCTCTAGCTCCCTTTTTAATGTTAAAATTTTATCAAGAGAATGTTCAACTAATTTCATTTCTGTTTTAAAAAATTTCTACCATTCTAAGATACTTTTATTCTGACTCATTTTTTAAAAATAAATTTTAAAAATAATTGAAGCCCTGAGATAATAAAGCAGCCTAGTGAATAACCTGAGTATTTCAGTGTCCCCAAGTAGAAAATTTCATCTTGACAGTGTAGTTTGAATTTTATTTCATAAAAACAGCTTGGATTTATATATGATTCATTTCCAATACAGACAATATAGGATACAGAACAAAGCACTGGGTTTTGGAATCAGAAGATTTGGGGCCCCAGTTGATATGTGCTTGCTTGTGATCTAGGGCAAGTCACACTACCTCTCTGAAGTAAGAGTTGGGAAAATACTTCATTTACAGCTGGGTTGTTTTGAGGATTGTGTTTGTGCCTAGGTGTATGCATCTTCAAAGATAAGACCCTATGAAGGTGACTTTTAATAAAGATACAAGCTGAGAAAAACTTTTGAAATAATTGAGAAATGGCTGATGACATCATAAATTTAGAAACATGAGGGGCACCTGTTACATGAGTAAATATACCAAAAATGTGGTTTCGAAACCCAACCCCCAGTTCAGATTGCTAACTTTCTCCTTGTCTCTGAGTGTCTTTGGCTGCCTAATCTCTCTGTAACCCCTGCTTTTTTGCCTTTTATTCTTTATTTTACCCTCTGTTTATTTCCATGTTCCTTCTCTCTATGTTTCTCCTGACTGTCTTTGGTCTCTCTCTGTGTTTTTCTTGTCCCAGGCACCCTCAGGAAGACCCCACGCCTCTAGCGGTACCTGGTATCATCTCCAGCATGTTTATAGATGTGAAGGATTCACTGGGATATTGACAAATACCAGAGGTGAACTATACCACTGTAGTAAGTCAATAAGCCTTTATTAAGTGACTACTGTTGGTAGTGCTTTGGGAAAAAAGAAGTTAGGGTATAGCTCAGAAGTGAAATTGTAAATTCTTCTTAAGTGATTTTTGCCAGATGGTCACACCTACAAATGAAAATAATAAAGTAAAAAGCTGACAAATAAGAAGAGAGATGAAGAAAGAGAGGGTGGGATTGAGTAATTTCCTTGGGGCTTCCAAAGCCTGCTTACTTGCCTGACTGAGTGAATTCCTGAATGGGGGTATAAGGTAGTGAAGTGAGAGTGCTAAATTTCAGCCTGCCAACAGCTAACTTTTTAACCTTCCAGTCTTAGAGAAATTCAAGTTATGAAAAGTATAGCCAAGTTGAGACTTTCCATAAACATAATTAGTATCCTTTGCCAGCATTAAAATTTATGGAGTTTAAGGGTAAATTGTGATTGTGAAGTAATAAAGAGATATAGTATGAAATAAAATTAATACAAACTATTATAATTTATGGATACATTTTATCTGTCACAATGAATTAAAATAGTGAATTGTAGTATAACAAGTTAGTTTTGTTTTTGTGATGGAAATTTATTTTTGTTGTTGTATTTTAGTCAGTCCTACCTTCAGTTGTACCATGTTTTTCAGCGTTGGATATGGTTTGAATCTCACCTCTGCTAGCTGTATAAGATTGGGTAATCTACATAACAACACAATCTTAGTTTTTTCATATGAAAATATTTATCTTAGAGTTGTATGAGTTTTAAAGAAATAATTTTATAAAGTCCTGAATGCATGCTGGGTACTTGTTACTTGCAGATAATTAAAAAGTATTTTAAAATAGTTTGTTAAATGCAAGTCTTACTTCTGAGAGCTTTTTAAAAATAGAAGTAAGCCTCATAGTATTTAGAAAATGCTATGTGTATACAGGGCATCCTAATAACATGTGCGTAAAATTCAAAGAACAATATTAACATGAATAATTGAATTATTTATCACTAACTGTCTGGCTCAGATTTCAACAACTTCCTTAACTTAACTCATCCCCCAACCCTGAAAGTTAACTCTCTTTCTTCTTTATCCTTATACTAGAGGCTTGGTGCATGAAAATTCATGCACTGGAGAGGATGTCCTTCAGCCTGACCTGCCCCCTCTCACAGTCTGGGAGCCCTCAGGGATGGGAGGAGACCCAGGTCTATTAGGGGAAGGTGATGCCCCCATCACATCTCTGCTGCTGCTCTGCTGGCAGTGCAAGCCTATGCTGGTCCTGGTTACCTGAGCTATGGGCTGGCCCTGGGCTGCTGGGCAGCCGCCATCCAAGTCTTACCTGCACCTTGGTTGGCCCTGCTTGCCTGAGCCTCAATCAGTGGGGGGTGCAAGAGGACTCGAGGCCCCCAGCATGGCTTAGGGGACTCTGATGGAAAGGAGGATACTCTCAATGACGTGAGTTATAACTTTCAATTTGTTGGACACCACAGTCAGGCTTCAGCTTCCGGGGAGGGAGGAAGAGAGGGATGGGCAGCTTATTGGAGGGGCCTGGGCAAGCTATCAGTCAGTGGGGGGAACAGGAGGACCCGAAGCTCCCAGCAGGGCTGAGGGAACTCCAGTGACAGGTGCAAGGAGCAGCCAGTCCCGCCCCTGCTGTGGGCACCACCACCTTGTGAAAGCATGATGGTCAATTTGTATATTGCACTTTATTATATAGGATTTTTAATATGTTTACATTAATTTTGCATGTTTTTGAATTTTACATAAATAATTTTTTCTGCTCAACATTATGATTTTTTTTAAATTTTATTTTTAATTATGCTTGACATACAATACTAGAGGCCCAGTGTATGAAATTCATGCATAGGTAGTATCTCTAGGCCTAGCTGGTGATCAGGGCCGGTCTGTGGGGCGACCTGTGGAGTGATTGGGGGGCCCCTGCTAGTACCTGCCTTGGCTAACCTGGCACTGACTGCTCACGGGCTCTGCTCCCTACTGCCACCGCCAGTTGCCTCCCTCTGTAGGGAAACCAGCAGGGCAATCAGGAGGCCCCCTGCTAACACCCACCTTAGATGGCCTGGGGCCTGTGTGCTAGGGGATCCTGCATTGAGCATTTGCCCTCTGGTGGTCAGTGGGTGTCATAACAACTGGTCGTTCCACCATCCAGTCAATCTGCATATTACACTTTTATTATATAGGATATTAATTTTATGTATACCACATAGTGTGGCAGCACTTATATGCCTTACAGAGTGATCATCACCACAATAAGTCTAGTAACCATCTGTCATCATGTAAAGTTTTATGATATTGTTACCTGTATTCCTTATGGTATACATTACCTCCCTTTGACTTCTTTTTTAACCAGAAGTTTGTGCTTCTTAATCCCCTTCCCTTTTTTACTACCTATCCCCTTATCCTTCTCTCCTGTGGCAAACATCAGTTTGTTCTTCATATTTGTTGAGTTTCTTTTTCCTTGTTCATTTATTTTGTTTTTAGATTTTATATATAAATGAAATAATATCCTATTTGTCTTACTCTGTCCTACATATTTTAGTAAATGTAAATTCCCTAGATACATTTATGTTGTTACAAATGGCAAGAGGTAGTTATCTCTTTGTGGTTTTGATTTGCATTTCTCTGCTGATGAGTGATGTTTAGTATGTTTTTGTATGTCTGTGGGTCATATGTATGCCTTCTTTGGTAAAATATCTATTTAGGTCCTCTGCCAATTTTTTAATTGGATTTTTTAAAATGTTGAGTTCTTCATATATTTTGAATATTAACCCATTATTGGATATATCATTTGAGAATATCTCCTCCCATTCATTAGGTTGCTTTTTCGTCTTGCCAATGATTTCCTTCATTGTGCCAAAGCTTTTTGGTTTGATGTAGTCCCGTTTGTTCATTTTTGCTTTTGTTGCCTTTGCTGAGGAAATACCTTTTTAAAAATATTGCTAAGAGTGATGTCAAAGAGTTTACTGCCTATGGTTTATTCTAGAAGTTCTATGGTTTCAGCTCTTACATTTAAGTCTTTCATTCATTTTGATGTAAGAAAGTGGTATACTTTAATTTTTTTGCACATATCTGCCCAGTTTTCACAGTGCCACATATTGAAGAGGAGACTGTCTTTTCTCCACTGTATATTTTGACTAGAGACCCAGTGTAGGAATTCATGCACAGGGGTACAGCTGGCATGCCCTATTGGGGGCCCATTGTTCTGGGCTGGCAGGGAGGAGGGACCATGAATGGTTGGCCAGCCAGCCCTGCTCCCAATTAGAGTGGGGTGGGTGATCAGGGCCGGGGCTGGCCAGGGTTGGGGGGGCACATCGGGGCCCGGATTAGGCTGTTTGGCTGCTGCATTGTGTGTCATAGCCAGCGGTCATTCTATAGATTCCTTTATCATAGATTAATTTACCTTATAAGAATGGGTTTATTTCTAGACTCTCTATTCTGTTCCATTATCTCTGTATCTGTTTTGTGCCAGTACCCTATGGTTTTGATTACTATAGCTATGTAGTGTTGTTTGAAATCAAAGACCAGATACCTCCAACTTTGTTCTTTTTCAAGATTGCCTTGGCTATTCATGACCTTTTTGGTTCCATATAAATTTTAAGATTATTATTTCTAGTTCTGTTAAAAATACCATTAATATTTTGATAGGGATTGCATTGAATCTGGAGATTGCTTTGGATAGTATGGACATTTTAATATTCTTTAAATCCATGAGCTGATATATCTTTTCATTTATTTATGCCTTGTTCACTTCCTTTCATCTATGTCTTATAATTTTCAGAATACAGGTATTTTCTCCTTGATTAAATTTATTTCTGCATAGTTTATTATTTATTTGATACCATTATAAATTGAATTTTTTTAAATTTCTTGTTCTGATAGTTTCCTAGCATATAGAACCATAACAGATTTCTGAATATTAATTTTTATCTTGGAACTTTTCTGAAATTATGTATTAACTCTAATAGTATTTGTGGAATCTTTTGATTTCCTCTATATAGTATGTCACCTGCAAATCATTATAATTTTACTTTTTCCTTTCTAGTTTAGATATCTTTTATTTCTTTTCCTGATTGCTTGTGGCTAGGACTTAAAATGCTATGTTGAATAAGAGTGGTGAGTATGAGTATCTTGTTTCTGATCTTAGAGGAAAAGCTTTCAGCTTTTCATTAAAGAATATGATGCTAGCTGTGGGTTTATCATAAATGCCCTTTATTAGGTTGAGGCATTTTTATTCTAGACTAATTTTTTGAGAGATTTATCATAAATGGATGTTGAATTTTTGTCAAATATTTTTTGTGCATCTGTTGTGATGATCATGATTTTCATTATTTTGTTTGGTAATGGAAAACTCAATATATCTCTTTAATACTGAATGACAACTTTGTTGGACAGAGTTCATCTACTTGAATTATTCTGCTATTTCCTATGGCCTTTAAATTTTCTGCTGTGATATACATTGAGTGGCCAGATTATTATGCTCATAATAACCACTCATTGTGTGTGTATATATACACTTAGTGTGTGTGTGTGTGTGTGTGTGTGTATGTGTGTGTATTAGAGGCCCGGTGCATGAATTCGTGCGTGGGTGGGGTCTGGCCAGCTTGGCCAGGCAGAGGGACATGGGTGGTTGGCTGGCCTGCCTGCTGGTCGAACTGATTGAGGGGACAATTTGCTTATTAGGCTTTTATTATATAGGATATACACTGGGTGGCCAGATTATTATGTGTTCTGAGATCATAATCTGGCCACTCAGTGTATTTACTGATGGTCTGGATAGGGAAGTCTCTTGCATATAACTAGATTGTTCTCTATTTGCTTTTAAAATTATATCCTTATGTTTAACTTTTGGCACTTTAATTATGTGACTTGGTGTGGACCTTTTTGGGTTCATCTTGTTAGGGATTGTCCATGCTTTTTGGATTTGGCTATCTGTTTATTTTGCAGAAACTCTTTAGTCAGCCCTTATTTCTTCTTGAGGGAAATTGATTCGTTTCTAAATTTAGATTCAAAGTGATTCTGGGTAGAGAGAAATTCTTCCTACACCACCATTATGTACCTAGGAAATCTTAACCGCATGTTTGGTAATCACCCTTGCTTATACCTGTAATTCATTTTAAAATATATATATATATATATATATATATATATATATATTATTGATTTTTTACAGAGAGGAAAGGAGAGGGATAGAGAGTTAGAAACATTGATGAGAGAAAGAGACATCGATCAGCCGCCTCCTGCACACCCTCACTGGGGATGTGCCCGCAACCAAGATACATGCCCTTGACCGGAATCGAACCTGGGACCTCTATCTATTGAGCCAAACCGGCTTCGGCTGTAATTCATTTTTGATCACATTTGTATTTTACTGAATGAAAATACCACATTATTACCTACTTTTTTGTGATGGCTTTTTTTAGGTTCTTTCTAATTTTTGTGTTATTACAAATAGAGCTGCAGAGGGAAAATTCTTGAGATTGTTGTACATATCTTTTATGTTATTTCTCTAGGATAAATGTTCAGGACTAGAACTTCTGGGTCAAAGGATATGTCCAGACTCTACCTCCTCTTTATCTCCAGTAGTTACTTAAGATTACTAGATTTTTGTTTAAATAATTTTGTAAGTTGTCTATAACACCATCTTACCATCTTACAATAACTGTGATGGCCATTTTTTCTTCTTTTTTATTTTGTTTGCTTGTTTTAATTAGTTTTATTCTCAGCAGCAGCTACTTTTATTTCTCTCTGTTTTCCAGTTGTCACTTGTACCTTTTCTCCAACCCATTTAAGTCCAGAGATATGGAAATGGCTAAGTATATTTGCTAAGTTTTTTCTCTGGAGAAAACCACATTATGATGTAATGTTCTTATGTTAAATGATATTGTCACCTGTTCCTGACTTCTAAGACAGTTTTGGCAGGAAAATGTACCCCTTTTACTGATTTCTTTTTTTTCCTTTAGTCAAATTGAGGAAGAGTGACCCACAGGCAACTGTTTGCGAGCTACAGTGACTTTGCCTGTGTTTTGTTCCGCATTGCAAAAGTTCTAGGACCTGGAGTAAATCATTCAACTTGTATTTGCCACCCACTCTTTTCCCACTTCTGTTCTTTACCCACTTCTGTTTTTTTAGTTATTCTTTTGGTATATGATTATACTTGTATGCCATTCCAATTTTCATGCCACAGTTGTTCTTCCTAACTTTATAATCTTTACTTGGTGGTTTATAGTTTTAGTTGGTTGAACTTACTATTTTGCCTATTGTCAAACTTGTTACCACTATGCCCCATTTATTGTCTGAGGTTTTCCAGGAAACTATACTAGGATTTAGCTTAGTACTTTGTACTTATTATTCAGTAGATGTTTATTTAATGAAGAAGGGAAGATGAAAATGCAATAAGCACTGAAATCTCAGCAGTAGTAATTTCCCTAAAAGCAATGGGTAAAAGTCATCAGTACTGTAAACACTTGTGCCAGTGAGTAGCTTTGTAAACCATAACCAGGTCATTTTTTTTTTAATTTCTCTCTGATTTTTGGAAGAATGAGAATGGTAGGCTAGTGATCCCTAAGATTCCTTTTGACTACAACAGCTTGTATTCTATTTTAAATTTTAATGACAAGTGATATCTCACTGGTGTGTGGACTACACTTAAAAGGTTGAATCTACCTTCCTGGGCCTTTGGCCCATAACTTACTGGGCTTTTGGTCTACAGTGACCTGCCAATTATTTTCTCTCATAACCCCAAAAATAGGACATATATCAAACTTTCCTTCCTCTCTGTTGTTTAGGGTTGATTATTTTTCCCTAGAGAAAGAATATATTGATCTTTTCTTTGAGAAAGTATAATGAATTCCTTTGGGTTCCCAATTTCATTCACCAGGCAATCCAGACATTTATTGCTCAGTGTAAAACCTTGACCTTTTGTCTACTTGCTCCTTCTCCTGTTCCTCCAGCCTCAAGGCTGTGATCAGGGCAGTTAGTCCCACTCTTTGTCAATTGTTGTCCAACTTAACCCCATGTCTTTTCTCACCATAGTTGAGTCAGTATTGGTTTTTACTATTGGTCTTTCCTTGGATTCAGTGGGTCTGTTTTCACCTGGTGCTTGAGGCAAGTTGTTCATTCCTTTTTTCTGTGTTTTCTCTGCTAGGGATTTCTCAACTTTCAGGCCCAAATTCCTTCCCTAGCTACCCTCACTCAGTTTTCCCATAAGGGGATTCCATCTTAAGAGGATTAGTACTACAGTCACTTTTGAGGAATAATCTGACTCTGGATTCTCACTTGACTGATATTTGCTAATCTTGTTTTTTATTCAGAATTCCTTTTGTGAGTGCCTCTGAATTTGTGGATCAAAGGCAAAAGGCACCAGAGAACAGGCCACACAGAGCAATGGATACAAACTCTATCTTAACCTTCTGTAAATTATAAACACTGCCTAATCACTCCTTAGATTCCTGGCCAGACAGCTGTGTAATCTATACTTGGTGGTTTATAGTTTTAGTTGGTTGAACTAAGATTAAGTAGGCTCTTTCTGAGATTAACTGGGTGGAGGGGAACACAAAATAATTTACTCTCATGATTTTATGGACCCACTTGTAAATATCCCATGTAAGTCTGGCAGATTTTAGGCTAAGAAAAGAATAAGACAAGAGAAGAATTTTGTAAACCAAAAAAAAGGGGGGGCAGTTAATAATATCATCCTATCTCTAGAAGAACAGATAACTTTTTATTTCTCTGGAATGCAGGGAGAGAAATATTCTTTTATACATAGAAGGGAAAAATGGGAGAAATTACCTGACATGAAAACTTTACTCATAGGAGAAAACTTTAACCAATCTTAAATTTTCTTTGATTAATGCAAAAAGCTTGACCCGTTAAATATTCATATTAATATTTGAAATTATTAGTGACAAAGTCTCCTTTGTAATACTAATTCACTTAGTATTTTATTAATTTAGATAGGTTTGAAAGTGCTTCAGAATATTTAGAGCACTTATTTAATATTCTTATTTTACTTAATGTTTTTTGAAAGAAAACCATAAATGTCCATATATGCCCAAATGACTACGTTGTAGAAAGTGTTTCAAAAACTATTGTATAAATAAGTTGGATCATCTTTACATATAGTTAGGAAACTTATAACATATATAAATTTAATGTATATTAAGTACATAAACATATGATACAGAATTTTCCTTCAGAGGGAACTAAGAAATGCATTTATTACAGATTCTGTATTTAATGGGCTTAACTTGGAAGAGGAATTTTTAAAAATAATGTAAGAATAAATTTTGAACTATGTACTTAATTTTTACTCATGTTAAGTTCGTTATACAGCAAAGTTAGTGATATATGTAAAAGTAAGCTCTGAATTGAGTTTTATGCAGTCACGTAATTATACAAAATACAGATTTATCTAGATTATTAAAGTAGTTCTGAATAATTTAAAAATTTAAATTTAGGTACTGCTGGAATAATGATATTCATTTTGTCTGGAACTTTATATCTGGATAAGAAAACAGAGAAATGTTCAAATGGTTCTATAATTTTGAGAAAAAAGTAGTAAGCTGCCTGACGATTTCTACTATATTAACATTTATTATCTAGCTGAAAAATCCACATTTCTAAAAGCCTGACCAGGTTTTAATTATATCTGAAAAAAATAAAATACAAAAATGTTTTTAATAAAAACAACAGAACAAAAGCTTGTTGGGTCAAAGTATAGCAGCAGCTGTGCTTTAATATTGATAGTTGTTTGAGGAATTGGGACTCTAAGAAGCTCACCTACACATCATAATGTTATTAAAGATCACTAAATATGGTTTTCTTTTGTATATATGCCAATTTGTTTTTTGCCACCAAATCCTTCTCAGAATTGTTATGTTTCTTTTATACTTAGCTAGGGGGCACTTTACTCCCTCTTCCTGGGCTAGACAAGCGGTGTTTCATTTAAATGATGGCATCATTCCCTTAGATTAAAGTCTGTTTTGAGTCTGAGGAATCTTGGCTTCAACTTTTATCTGTTTAAAGTTATTTGCTGTTACTTAATCCTTACACTGAGTAGATGACAGTATTACTTTCTGTGCTACCCTGTAAACTCAGGATTTATGTGTTCATCAGTTAATAACCTGCCAACTGCTAAGAATCATACTGGACCTAGAAGAGTTGCACTCTGGAAGTCTCTTGAGTCAGAAGTTCTAGATCTCAGTGCCAGAGTAACAGTGCATCTGATTTTCACGAATGGAGTTATCCATTCAGTGGTTCTCACGGGATTAAAGCTCATCAAGACAGCCTTTCTTCTGTTTTTATTGGAGCTTACTCAAGGTTTGATTTGAGTATGTTTTACTTCTCTTCAAATTTAAAAACAAAATGTGCTAGAGATTTTTGATTTTGTTTGAAATTATTTACACTTAAATGATTTACCATATTTTCCAGCGTCTAAGACAACCCCCAACTTTTCAAGTTAAAATATAGAGTTTGGGATATACTCGCCCTATAAGATGACACCCGGGGTATAAGACAACCCTCAACTTTTGAGAAGATTTTCCTGGGTTAAAAAGTCGTCTTATACGCCTGAAAATATGGTAAAAGACCATTTTTATTAAGAATGGCTCTTTTACTCTTTCTTCGCGGCTCCTGAGGCGTGGTTTGCCACTCTGTTGACTAATGAGTTTGCCGACCACTGGTTTAGAGAAAAACATCAGTTGACAAAATTTGGGTCATTAATATATTTTAAATCAATTTAGAACAAATAGGAATTGAGTTTTATTATCCTATATAATAAAAGCCTAATATGCTAAGTGTCCAGTTGTCCATTCAACCAATCAAAGCGTAATTCTATATAATAAAAGGTAATATGCAAATTGACCCTAACAGCAGAATGACCAGACACTATGATGTGCACTGACTACTAGGGGGCAGATGCTCAATGAAGGAGATGCCTCCTGGTAGTCACTGTGCTCCCACAGGGGAAGCTCTGCTCAGCCACAAGCCAAGCTGATGGCTGCAAGTAGAGCAGCGGTGGTGGGAACCTCTCCTGCCTCCGTGGCAGTACTAAGATGTCCAACTGAAGCTTAGGCCTGCTCCCCTAGGGGACATCCCCTGAGGTCTCCTGGGCTGCCAGAGGGATGTCTGACTGCCAGCTTAGGCCCAATTTCCCAGGGAGTAAGTCTAAGCTGGCAGATGGACATCCCTTGAAGGATCCCAGACTGTGAGAAGGTGCAGGCCAGGATGAGGGAACCCCCTGAGTGCATGAATTCTCATACACCAGGCCTCTAGTATACCAAAGATATGCTAAGGCCACTCAACCTCTCTCTATGATGTGCACTGACCACCACAGGGGGCAGATGCTCCATCTGTTATGTTAACTTGCTGCTGAAGTCCAACCAATTGGGACTGCACGAGATGGGCTGGTCATGCCTGGAGCCCTCCTGTGATCCCTTCCTGGCTGTCCAATCTCTCGTGTCCCTCCCTGGCCCCAATTGTGCACAAGTGGGGTCCCTCAGCCTGGCCTGCACCCTCTAGCAATTCAGGACTCTTCAGTGGATGTTGGAGAGCTGGTTTTAGCCTGATCCAGGCTGAGAGGTCCCACTGGTGCAGGAATTCGTGCATCACGCCTCTAATATAAGAAATAAAATGAATCTCCCAGTTTTCTAGAATAAAAATTATAAGATAAACTGCACTGTTTAAAAAAGAAGAATTTGGTTAACTTAATTTTCTTATACATTGTAAGTTATCTAGAAAATTTTTTGTTTTTTGTTAATCCTCACCCAAGGATATTTTTCCATGGATTTTTAGAGAGAGAGGGGGTAGGGGCAGAGGGAGAGACTAAGAGAGAAAAACATTCATATGAGAGGGTGAACTCATATCCAGGACCCTTCAGTTCATGGGCCTATTATCCACTGAGACAAACGGGCTAGGGCCTAGAAAACTTTTAACTTTAATGTTTGCAAACCATGGCAAAAATGTTAGTACAAAACTCTTCTTAATAGCAGAGTGAAGCCTGCTTTTAATGGGAGGATGATCTTGTTCATCACTATAATGGTTAATATCTATTTGACAGTTTTAAAAATTATACTACATAGAAGAGTTTGGAGATTTGAAGAAATAGGTACTGACATTCAATGAATTGCCTTCTATCCACACCAATAACTTCTCCATCTCTTAATTAAGACATTCTGGAAGATTTTGTTGTTGTTTTTAAATTGATAATTTATTTTTAGAATTTGTCACTTTCTCTAAAAGGAGTTTTCCCCATAAATGAAGAATATCTGTATTTTAATATTGCTGTTTCATCTTCAAATTGTGCTAAGTGGAGGTCTTTTTTTGTGGTATCATTTTTCTTTTCAATTTTTATTTCTTTTTGTATAACCTGCATTTCCTTCAGCAAAAATAGTTTTAGATTCACCAACAAGAAGCAGCTGTGTGAAATATATTCATTGACTTAGCTGAGTGACTGCAATTACTCAACAAAAGATTTTGATTTGGGAAGTGTAAAGAAACAAAAATAAGCATTCAGATTAGATTTTGACTGATTGAATACGAACTTCTGTCTGTAACTTGAAGTCTTGAAATCCATTTGTAGTGTAGTTGAAATTTTGAGAGATTTGAGCCTAAATATCATTGAACTGTTAATAAGAAATTTTAATTGATAGTATGCTTACTATTTCTTCTGAACTATTTTTTGATTCTCAAAGGAAAATATTGAGTCTTTATTCCAAGATTTTCTTGATAAGGGATGTATTTCAATATTATTCACAAGATGAAAAAAAATTACAGAATTTTATATGTGTGTGTGTGTTATTTGGCAAAAACCAAAGAATATCAGTACAAAGAATGAAATGGACAAAGCTAGAAGCATTGAGAAGGATGTCCCAGAAGACTTTTAGGAACTGCTAAATTGAGTATAGTTTTATAAAATTATTCACACATTTTATTAGATCCATATAATACTGTAAACTATCTCCTTGAGAGACTGTTGCTATAATTGTTTAGGGTGAAAAAAGAATGTTGATAAGTCTCTGACATAGCTAAGTATTCACAATAGAAGAATATATTAAAATAATATATTTCATTGCACTTAGTAATCCAGTTTAATTTTATGATTCAGTTTTCTGAAATCTTTTTCTTGCAAATCATATATCTTCAAAATTTCTTCTTGTGACTCTTCTTTCTTGGTAGGAACAAAAAGATTAACATGGTTGCAAAAAGTTCTAAACACCAAATTATGACCATTGATAAAACTTATTAACTTTGGCAAATTGGAAATGCTACTTCTTGTTTGATGACTTTCAAGTGAAATGTTTATAATCTCATATCTGAAATATTAAATTAAGAATGAGCCCTGGCTGGATTGCTAAGTGGTTAGAGCATAGTCCCTCAGACCCAAGGTCTCAGGCTTGATTCCCAATTAAGGACACATACCTGGATTGCAGGTTCATCCATGGTTTCTGTCCAGGCACATGTGAGAGACAACTAATGGGTCTCTCTCTCTCTCTCTCTCTCTCTCTCGCTCTCGCTCTCGCTCTCTCTCTCTCTCTCTCTCTGTCTCTCTCTCTGTCTCTCTCTCCCCTCTTCCTAGTTTCCACTCTCTCTACCTCCCCCAGCCACTCCTCCACCCCCCTCCCCGCAAAAGGCGGAGGGAAAACATGTCTTCAGGTGAGGATTAAAAAAAAGCAGATGTCTTAGAGTCACTTGTGTGAAGTTTTAGGGATCTCTTTACCTTAGCTCCCCAAATGTAACATAAGTGTATTATCTTATTTATTCTTATATAGCTCTTACACAGATTATTTGTGAAATATTACTGTTATTCTGAAATCACAGTTTGAAAAGTAAATGTTGGAAGATTAATAAAATCTTTTTAGAAAGGTTCTAGCTATTTATAGACATGTGATGTGATGATGTGAAGTGGTTTTCTAAATAAAACGGGATTTAGGTTAATACATGACTACAGTTTTTAAGCAGTTGAATATATTGAATATAGCCTTTCTTGAGAAGAACCTAAGTTGAAAATGTTTTCTAGTCTAGGTAGAAACTTCATGGAAGGCTTAAAAAGTTTCTTGAATCTGTAGAGTGATGTATTGTCACCTCTTCTTCAAAATAGCATCACCTAGGTACAGTATAACATGTGAATTATTTAGGGGTTGAATTTCAGGATGTTATAAAAAAGCAACTGAAAGAGGAAAAATGTACTATGATTTTTTTTTTATTAAGTGCTGTAGACTGTTGGAATAGGGTATGACATATTAATTAAACTATCTGGGAAAATATTATGATCTTATGATCAACTTTTTCATAGGTCTGTATGCATTCTTAGTTCTCATATATTGTTTTGCCTTTTTTTTTTTTTAAAGGTGCCTGGCAAGGCAGTAAATGCTCAGTACATTTATTTTGAATGTTGAATGACTACTGCTCATTTTAATAAAATGAATTTAATGAAGTCAATTTTAATGAAACAAATTTATACTTTATATCAGTGATTTGCTTTGTTGTTTTCTTAAAAACAATGTTAACTGAAAAACATGCCTTAAGAAATGATACCTTTTAGACTTTTTCAATGATGAATGAAAATGAAAACTTAACCGTGGATGACTTTGTATTAGTCCCGGCTTTGAACAAGTACTGAGACCTTGAGCAAATTAATTAATTTGGGACTGAATTTGTTTTTCTTTCAATGAGAAAATTAAATTGGACAATCTTTAAAGTTTGTTTGTAACTCTATAAAATCTGTATTTTAGAATGAAGAACAAAGTAGAAATTCAAAATGTTTGAGGGTTACTGTATCAAGTTAGATGAGATTAATAAGAAGAGTTCCACATTCAGTAAGTTTTTAGCAAAATTTTGATGAGGATAAAAGAACATTTTGGTAGGAAAACAATCCTCACAAACATGCCAATCCAGTAGAAATGGTACAAAGGAGTTTTATAATAGCAAACCCTTGTTTGGGACATAATGGCAATGAGATGTGTTTGATTAGAACAGAGTTTTTCTTGGGATAAGATAATGAGTTTTCATATTCTGTGTCTAAAAGCTCAATTTCTGGTAAAATGGCTATTTCAAATCTGTTTTTAATAAAAGTTTATTCTACTCCTTTTTTTAAACCTCAGCATTTTTACTTTAGTACCTACTTACTCCAGCCCCTCTAAACCACAGGAATTACATTATTCATTTCCTCCTGAGTTGAGTAGTTTTCTCACAAAATTAAGAGCACAGTCCAAGTTAAAAAAAACTGTCAGGCTGTTGGAAAATGAGAATGATACTGATAAAGATCAAAGTGTGTCTCCTTTACAATAAAATTTTCCTTTTTACAAATTGCTCTTGATAGGAGAACTGGTTATTAGTAAGACCCACTTAACATTTTTTTTTCTCCTAGAAATATCTCTTATTCAGGATAACATTTGTGTACAATAAGTTCTTTCCAAAATTAGTGTAACATATTACATACAGAATTATTTTTTTAAATTAACCCTACTTGTCAGAATATATTTTGTAATCTCTATGTATTTTTCTTCATTTGGTAGCTTCTTTTTAACTAAAAGACTCAAAACAGTTTGTACAAAAGAGGAGTTGTCTTCAATGACAGTCTTCAAGTATTTCATTTATCTTGGAGGATAGACATGAACTGCTTTTCACAGAGTGGTATGGCTACAAATGTTAAAAAAAAAGCATTCAAATTTACGTGTTATGTAATTTGACCAAAATCGTTAATAATACGCTGATACATTTTTCAAGGGAAAAGAGCTTATAAGTAAATCATCTGTGTTAATGCCTTAAAAGTTGGAAGTAAGTTTTAAAGCCTGAAAATGAGTCATTCTTATATAAATATATTTGAAAATTTTCAGACTGTGTAATATTTAAAACTGCACTTATTGATTCTACTTGATTCTTTTAATAAGTGACAGTTACACTTTTGAACCAGATAAGTGTGTGTGTGTATGTATGTGTGTGTGTGTGTGAATGTTCTTTCACATACACACATTGTGTAATTCTTAAGCCATTGTTTCACTACTTTTTAAAATTTTCACAAATTATTCCTAGCTTATAATAACAACATTAAAATATATCCTTTGTAATGACGTTAAAGTTATATCTCTTTGTAAAGTTTCAGACTGGAAATCTTTGCACTAGTAATAACTTTGGGACTCTTGACATTTAGCTGGATGACTGATCCCAGTGTCTACAGCTGCCAAGTAAACGGAAAACATTGAGGCGTGTGATGCATAGAATTGCTTTGACTCAGTCTGTCCCCTGGCAGCGCTTGCAGCCTGGTGGCAGCAGAACCAAATCTATGCACTTACAACTTTGAAAGCTGCTTTTCTTGGGCTCCCACAGCAATTTGTACAGAGGAAGAGCCAAAGTGAGTTGTCTATAGAGACTTTCTGAAAAGCAATTCACTTAGAACCTACAAAGAACCCCTTTTAGGGTTGGTACCGTCTCTGTACTCCTCAGATTTGTGTTAAAGCCTTTGCTGAAGACGTAATGTTAGGGACAGGCCTGGTAAGTTTTGTTGTGTTCAAGTCTGTTACAGAGTCTTAGAGAAATACAGCCTAAGAATAATGTAGAATTGGAGAGGCCTCTCCAGGGCCAGATGGAGGGAACCAGAGAGTCTCAGAGGTTAAGGTGATTTAGCCAAGTTGGTGTTTGAATCCAAGTTTTTTAGGCTTTCACTTGTGTGTCAGAAACATGGTCCTAAGAATCATAATAAATAGCAAAATAACAAAAAGAACATTTTTAACGATAGCTTCAAAATTCAGTAGAAGTACCTGATGTCTCACAGGAAGACATAACTAAAAGTCTGGGTCCTAGCTGGTTTTGCTCAGTGGATAGAGCATTGGCCTGCAGAGTGAAGGTCCTGGGTTCGATTCCAGTCAAGGCCACATGCCTGGGTTGCTGGCTTGATCCCCAGTATGGGGTGTGCAGGAGTCAGCCAATCAATGATTCTCTCTCATCATTGATATTTCTATCTCTTACCCCCCTCTCCTTTTATCTCTGAAATCAATAAAAATATATTAAAAAAAGAAAAGAAGTCAGACCTTGGAATTTGGAACTGATTCAGAGCTCAAAGAATGTATGGTGTGTATATATTTACTCTGTGTGTGATGATGGGAGGTAAAAGATGATGGTTTTGCAGAAAACAAAAGGTTTTCTTCTCAAATGCTAAAGGTTAGTCTGTGCACTACTGTTTATCAGCCGCCACATTTCTAGCACCCATTGAGGAAGCAGTGCCTTCTCAGCTAACACAAACTCATTGTAGAAATGGCTTCTTCTGCTTCATCAATAACAATAATTCCCACTTTAGTAACTGCTGGGTCTGTTCCTTGCTCTCTTGATTCCCTGTTCGAAATCACTGATAAGTTGCTCCATAGAAGCTGCTTTGCCCCATCTTGCTATTTTTCTTGGAGGAGTATGAAGAAACTCGCAGCTTTGACATCTTTTCGTGCATATCTGGATAGTGTTGCCACATGGACCTTTTAGGTTAAAAATGCAACAGTAGGACTGTAAGAAGATTTTAATGGAAACATTCCATTTCTTTTAGGAAAAAGAATAAAAAGGCAGTGTGATATAGTGGAAAGAGTTCTAATTTTGTGGTTAAGAAACTCTTCTATTAATTAGTTTAGTGACTGTAAGCTAACCTTGGACCACTATGAATCCTGGTTTTCTCATTTGTTATTTGGAGGACGCAGTAACCTCCAGGGGCTGGATTTGCAATCCCTAATAATTCTATAAAATGAGCATTTTATTTTTAGAGGAGTAGTTTCTTAAACAGAAAATATTTTACAAATAAATTATGATATCCAAGAACAGCTGTAACTCATGCAAAATTTTCCCAAGGAAGCCAATTACAACAGGTTGCAGACAACTCTTTTCAAAGTCAAAATGTCATTCCATCTGTGAGTTAGGATGCTCTCCAAATAAGTTGATCATTTCGATTTAGCATTGTGGGAATCCAAAAACATCTAGATAATTAGAAGCTTTAAAAAAGTATGTGTGGACTGTTTCTGAAGGCAAACAATTGAATCTATAATAGGAAAATCTAGATAGATATGGATTTTTTTCTGATTAAGTTTTAGCCCTAAACTTTTATATGAATTATCACAGACTAAAACTACAAATATCTGGCTGTATAGCTCAGCCTTTTACTTTGCCTCGATTTTATATTTACTCCACATTAATTGTTTATTAATTTCAATTTAATTGCTCATAACTTGTGTAATTACTACCTTTAATGCTAAAAAAGGGGGTGTCTTTGCAGCTTACACATTCAGGGGTGTGGTACTGCTTTAAAGTTTTGCTGGTAACTCTGTTGATTTCTAAATATCAGATGTTACTTATTTAGACCAAAGAAATTAATTTTCATATAGCATAGAGCAATGGTTAACAATAATTACTGTCCTAATCTTTTATTATTATGAAGTGAATGGATTATAAAAGCACATTTGTTAAATTGGATCTTCTTTCTAACTTTTGCATGTTGTCATTATAAATCTCAGACCATATATATATATATATAAAATTGTTTTTTTTTTACAGAGAGGAAGGGAGAGAGAGAGAGTTAGAAACATTGATGAGAGAGAAACATCAATCAGCTGCTTCCTGAATATCCCCTACTGGGGATGTGCCCGTATTCAAGGTACAATCCTTTGACCAGAATTGAACCTGGGACCCTTGAGTCCTCAGGCCAATGCTCTAGCCACTGAGCCAAACCAGTTAGGCAATCTCAGACCTTTTAGCAGATAATTGGGCTCTTCCCTATTCTCTGTGGTGGTGCCAGAGGTTCAATCAAGATTTAAAATTAATATTAGTCAGAGGTGTGTTTTTAAAAAATGATATGTTGTCCATCATTAGCTCAGTTGGTAATGGTGAGGAAATGCCAGAGGGATGCTATTTCCTCAGAGTAGCTATTTATTTTCATTGAGATACATGGACACATAACATTATATTACTTTTAGGTTTACAACATAATGATTCAATATATGTTTAATTGCAAAATCTTCACCATACTAAGTCTAATTAACGTCCTCACAACACCATTCTTTTCTTGTAGTGAGAACTTTTAAAATCTACTCTCAACTTTCAAATACATAGAACAGTAGTATTAACTATAGTCACCATGCTGTGTATTATATCCCAGAATGTATATATTTATTTTGTAACTGAAAGCTTGTACTTTTTGATTACCCAGAGCAGCTTTTCTAAAGATTATTTGCTGTCATTTAAGTGTAAGCTTAGAAACTTTCTAAAAACATCCACTAGATGGCACTTTGTAATTGTATTTCGAACCAGCCCTGCAGCATTCTTGACTAGAGAGTATAACTGAAAAAGAAAATGTCTTTCTCTGAAGGTTGGTTGGTTGTTCATAAGCATGGACTCATAGAAACTTTAAAATCATTTTAAAAAGTGAAGTTTCACCAAAACCGGTTTGGCTCAGTGAATAGAGTGTCGGCCTGTGGACTGAGGGTCCCAGGCTTGATTCCGATCAAGGGCATGTACCTTGGTTGCGGGCACATCCCAGTAGGAGGTGTGCAGGAGGCAGCTGATTGATGTTTCTCTCTCATCGATGTTTCTAACTCTCTATCCCTCTCCCTTCCTCTCTGTAAAAAAATGAATAAAATATATATTTTTAAAAAGCGAAAAGTTTCTATCAACATTTTATGTATTGTTCCTTTATTGTTTCTGTAAGATTCCTGACATGTTCTCAAACACAATATAACACTGATAACCTATATTAGTAATGTTAGGAAGTCTGCATTCCTAACCATTTTAAATTCTTAATTTTATAAGAATATGGCAAATATGGAAAAATGGTCTTGTATTAGAATACATGTTTTCTGACACATGTAGGACATTGCACTTGTAACAAATGAAGATTATATATTCAGTTTGGTTCCGAAGTTTTTTTTAAGTTAAGGTCCTAAGAATCACTGTCCTAATCCTATGGAAGATGTTTACTATTTGATTTCTTTTTCCAAATAGTTAATTATTAACATGTTAATAATTTTATTCCTAAAGGTGTTTTCAAGTTTATGAATGATTTGATTAATCTGATCAATTAGTATTTTTAAAAGTTTATGGTTTATGAAAGCTTACCCCTATGTTTTCTTACATGTTTATTTTTTAATTATTTATGTTTTAATTTAAAGTTACAAAATAAAGTTAGGGAAAAGAAGGAAAATGCATTCATAATCCTGTCATACAGAGAAATGTTGTTGACATTTTAGCTTTCATTTTCCCCAGGCTTTATTCTTTGTCTATGCATTTATAAACCCATATTTATCATTTCCTTTTTATAAAAAATAAATCATAATGCCTTTTTTTATCTGAAACATGTATTCATGTCAAGAAAAGTATTTTTACAGAATTCTTATTACTATGAATTGTCTCTTCTCAATCTCCCACTGTTTATATTTAAGTTTTTCCATTTTTTCTACTCAGAATTTCAAAATGCAGAAGTATTTCTTTACTTGTAATATTTCTAATGACAGTGCTGTATTAAAGCAGCATGAATCAACTGGCACAGCATCTGTTTATAGGCAATTCTCAATAATGTTGAATGAATTTGTTACTTTTTGGTTCTGTGAGGTAAATGACTAGTAGTTGTTAATTGTAGTTTATTTCAAGTTGATTTGAATGTTTATATTCTGTGATTAATTATAAGAGTGATAACAATAGGGAATCCTCATATACCAGTTGTTCTCAACCTTTTAATGCCGTGACCCTTTAATACAGTTCTTCATGTTGTGGTGACCCCCAACCATAAAATTATTTTCGTTGCTACTTCAGAACTATAATTTTGCTACTGTTATGAATTGTAATGTAAATATCTGTGTTTTCCGATGGTCTTAGGCTCTACAGCAGTGGTTCTCAACCTGTGGGTTGCGATACAATGAAAAGTACATGTATATGCAAGGCAATATTATAAGTGTTTTTTGTATATATAAACAAATTAGTTTAATCCTCACAATGTGATAGGTACTATTGTTACCACCCCCCCCTTCTTAAAAAGATGTATTTTATTGTTGACGGTAATACAAATGTCTCCCATTTTCTCCCGTTTTGCCCCCCTCCATTCATCCCTCACCCCATCCCAGACCTTTGTCTGTGTCCATAGGTTATGCATATATGCACATGTATTTTTTGCTTAATTTCTTACATTTTGACAATGCATAGTGTTCCATGGTGTAATTGTACCATAGCTTTTTTTTATCTACTCATCTTCTGATGGACACTTGGGCTGTTTCCAAATCTTAGCTATGGTAAATAACACTACTATGAACATAGGGTTGCATATATTTGTTCTGATTGGTGTATTGGGTTTCTTAGGGTATATTCCCAGAAGTGGGATCAGTAGGTCAAATGGCAGACCCATTTTTAGTTTTTTGAGGGACCTCCATACTGATTTCTACAGTGGTTGCACCAGTCTGCATTCCCACCAGCAGTGCATTTCTCCACATCCTCACCAGTACTTGTCATTTGTTAATTTGTTGATGGTAGCCACTCTGGCAGGTGTGAGGTGACACATCATTGTAGTTTAAAAGTTTGCATCTCCCTTTGATTAGTGACTATGCATTTTTTTCATGTGAGTATTGGCCTTCTGCATGTCCTCTTTGGAGAAATGTCTACTTAGGTCCTTTGCCTATTTTTTAACTGGATTGTTTGTCTTCCTGGTGTTGAGGTGTATGAGTTTTTTGTATATTTTGGAAATTAAACTCATATCAGATGTATCATTGGTAAATATGTTTTCCCATACAGTAGGTTGCCTTTTTATTTTGTTGGTTTCTTTTGCTGTGCAGAAGCTTTTCAATTTGATATAATTGCCCATCTGTTTATTTTTTTCCTTTGTTTCTCTTGCCCTAAGCATTGTATTAATGAAAATTTTGCTATGTGAGATGTCTGAGCTTGAACTATCTATGTTTTCTTCAAGGATTTTTATGGTTTTGTAATTTACATTTAAGTCTTTTATCCATTATTGTTCCTCTTTTTATAAACAAGGTTACTAAGGCACAGAGAGGTTAGGTTATTTGCTCCAGGTCACACAGTTAATCTGTTCTTCTAGGTTCATGAATCCAGGCAAAAACAGTCCACACTGTTAACCTTTATGCCCCGCTACATGAAGCACTAGATATAGGCAAAGTGGAGTTAAGCAGATGGTGTGGGATTTCTTTCAAAATTGTATTTAAGGGCTTCATTGAAAATACAGGAGATTTATGTAGTTCCTTTTAAAATAGTTATTAATGTCACCAGATGTCCTTATTGAATGAGGTACTGAAAGTTGTAAAGTTCTAATACAGATTACAGTTATGCTATATAGCAAATGCTTTCTTTTGTGAAGAGGACACAAAATTTTATAATTTTTAACTTGTATAAAAATTTTTAGTTCATGATAACTCAATATATATTACCCATAATTTAGGCTCATGGAGTTTTCTGGGCTTTGATTCAGAGCAGGCTACGTCCAAGTCACGCTGCTCTGAAAGTGAAAGCTGCATGTTTCCCTACCTGCAGATGCATTTATTTAATGAACATTTATTAAATACCTGATACATGCCAAGTACAGTAATGGTACTAAGCATAAAGATAAATAAAATGTAACATGTTGGCTAGCCATCAGCATTGAAAAGATCCCCAAAAGCAGCATACTTTTGTGATAGTGCTTGGACACTTGTTTTAGGCTTTATAAAATGGAAAACATGAGCTCAAGCAAGGAGATCTTAGTTCAGTACAGGTTTTGTCTTTCCTTTGAGTCTGGAAAAGCTCTTCTCATCTTGATGATATGTGTCTAAAATTTCTCCATGAAGAGTTGGTCATTAAAAATTACTCTTTGCCAAAACTATTTTTAAAATGAGTGTTAATTTATCATTTTACTTAATGCCCCTTTTCTCATTGGATCATTTCAGTCTGTGACAGCCTGGGAGGAATCAGAACTGGCATTTTAAAGCAGGAAGTCTGGTAGCAATAAATTGCTCCAGTAAAAAAGTCAAGTGTGAGTCCTAGGGATCAATGAAGGCTGGAGGAGCAAGTATATAGCACATAATTCAACCTGACAACTTATTTTTGGATGATGGAGGACTGAAGTGGCCAAACCTAGCTTGCTCATTGGCCACATGGGGCTGTTTGGCTCCTGGAAGATCTGGAAAAGTTGTTTGGAGAGTAGAGCTGAGAGGTGGCATAAATGAACACATCTGGCTTCCCAGTTTTAACTCATTTACTATATCAAGGAGTATTTCTTCCCAAGGTAAAATATGCTGAAATCTGAACAGAATTTCAGAAGCCCAAGATTTCTAAAAAGAGACCAAAGAGTTCAAATGGCAATAGACATGCAAAAAGCAAAGGTGAAGTGGTTTCCAACAAAGTGAGAAGTTACCACTCCCAGGGAATGTTTGAGAATTTGTGGGACATTATCTCAGTGATTGGGGGATGACACCACCTGGAATTGAGGGTGGGGGTAAAAAGATGCTGAAGGAGCTGAGATGTATGTTGATTCGGCATTGAGTGAAACAGTATTGCCTAGTAAAGAATTGTCCCACCCCAAGTGCCAAAAGTGTCCTCACTAAGAAATGCTCATTTATAGTACAGGATATTTCTGTAAATTAAGCTGAACTAGATAAATAATTGAAAGTTTGTGCTCTTAGGACTCTGAGGATAAATGCTAAGAATAAGGAAGAAGATGGTGCTGATTCTTGTAGAAATATTTTATTAAAATGAATTGTCTTGTGAATAGTTTTGCTCAATTTTTGCTGAGTTGTTTACAAAAGGTAAATTGTATTTTATAATCTCAGAGTAAAATTAGCAACAGGAGGGCTGTAGATATAAATTCCCAGAATCACTCCTGCCGGCTAGACAAATTGGTCTAAATAATGGAGTACACTGTACTTATAGCTACACCTAAAGCATGTTCTTGGCAGCTGCCAATAATGTAATCAAAGACAAAATGACACATTCAACATTCTTCATAACAGTGCAGTGTAACGAAGTCCCAAGAGTAACTTGTAGTTAGGATAAATTGGGTTTTATAAATCTATTACTGATAAAAATAATTTTGTTCCTTAAAGTCAGATGGTGAATAAATTCATGAAGGAACATGGTTGGGAGGGAGTGGGGTTGAGGGAAGACTAGAAGACTTAAGTTGCTGAAAACCTTTCTTAAGAAATATTTAACTAGTTTTCTTTCAGTGTTACATGTTACTGAGATTACAGATGATTCACTGTGATTTCTTGAGCCATCTCCTACATTTATCTTCAAGTTTAGCTATTTCTAGGACAGTTCATTCATTTAACATTTGTTTATTTTTTTTAAATACCTTTTTATTGACTTCAGAGAGAGAAATGAAGAAAGAGAAACATTGATGTGAGAAAGAATCATTAATTGGCTGCCTCTGCATGCCCCCTGCTGGGGATCAAGCCTGCAACCCAGGCGTGTGCCCTGTCCAAGAATCGAACTGGTGACCATTTGGTGCATGGGACGATGCTCAATCAACTAAGCCACATGGGCCAGGGTGTTTTCAGCATTTATTGAGTGCATTCTTGGTAATATGTATGCTTCTGTAAAGTGTGAAAGACACTGCTGCAAACATGAAAATATCTACTCAAGGTAATCTCACCCTGGCCATGTTATTCAAATACTATGGGCCCAGGGAACACTCTAGCTAATAACTCTGGCCTTTGATCACAGTATGGAAATCACTGAAGTTCCCTGGCAATGAGACAGAATAGTGTTTCTACTCTCCCACTAGCGCCAGAGCATTGGCTAATAAGCTGGATAACTGCAGTATAAACAGACAACTGAATTTTTAAATTCACCCTTAATTAGCATATGATTCATAGAGGGTCTGCTTTATTTCTATGTATGTAGTCAAGTATATGCATCATTTCTTAATACTCAAACTATAAAACCTTCCACAGTAATTGAACTACAGACTAAGAGTCCATTTGCTGTAGTTCTTGTCATTGTGTAGTGAAGCAGTTAATTTTGAGCAGGTGTGAAAAGACGCCACATGGTCACAGACAAGACCAGACGGAGAAAATGACTTTCCACTGCAGCATATTGATTTGGTACCTCAGCAGCCTGCTACTTTGTTCTTTATTAAATTATACTTAAAATATTTGATTTTAAAATAATCTACTGGCTTTCTCTTTTGCTTATAAAATAATACATGTCAAAAACACTAGAAAGCATGAATCCAAAAATGGAAATTGCTCTCAGTGCATATTCTATTCTATATCTATTGTGTGCTTTTTGGTGTTTATCCTTCTCGTGTTTTTTTCTAGGCATAGATACAGTGATACAGTTTGTTTCCTTCTAGATTAGCATCATGGCGTATAAATGTTAATGTAAGTGCATTTAAGGAACAATTTTTTTCATTTATTGATTTTACAGCCTAATTCCTGTGCTCTTTCTTGTTAGTGTTTTCTTCCTATTTAGTATTTTATTCACGAAGATGGAACAATTCAGGGTTGGTATGCTGGGTAGTTGTACATTTTAGAAATAAAATAAAATAAAATAAAATAAACTTCTTTATGTGTTTCCCATATATCTGTAAAGTCACTGCCATTAATAAGGTTAGGGGGCAAAGTTTTCTTTTGCAAGGAAAAGCGTTAATTTGCCAGAGAGAAAAACTTCAGGGTATTATAAGGATCTGTTTATGACAATACTTGCCTGATGCTGTACAGATATAGTGACACTTTTGATGATCATTCTTTAATTCTGTTTCTAGGACTTTACTGTAGATGCTGTGAGTTACTGTGTTCACAGCAATGCTTAGGTGGTTAATGCTCCTTTTCAAAGTTGAGCTTTCAGGCTACCAGTCTGGCATATAGGTAGTACTGACTTCATGGGTGATTTTCAAAAGTTAAGTTTGGCTTTTGGGGTCATGTTCAAACAAAACCATATTTTATGAGAACATGAAATACTATATACTGTATTGTCTAACATCTATCAATCTATCAGCTCTGAGACATAGAGACTATGCCCACACATGCATGTGTTAACTTAAAAAACATAGTAATTTCCCATGGAAGGTGTTTTTTCTCTTGTTGTAATGTGGGCCCTTAACTTACAATTACTAGGTATACCAGTTAATAATGGCTGATATTGTAATCAAAGAAAACACAATAATTTCAAGAGGCAATCAAAAGTGCTTTATTCAGAGTAATGTCCATCGTTAGCTATACATTTCTCCCATCTTTCAGGTAATTTGTAGATACTGTCCCAATAGAAATTTTCTTGTTTTGAGGCAAACCATTCAGAGACCTAATTTTCCACTTCTTTGTTTTGAAGTGCTGCTCAGAAAGTGCATGTATCATCGATCAGAACAAGTGGTAATCTGAAGGAGCAAGGTCTGGTGAATATAGTGGGTGGGTTAATACTTCCCAGGCAAGATCTTTTAACATATCTTTAGCTGGTTTTGAAGTGTGTGATGGTGCATCATCATGAAGCAAAATTACTTTGCGATGTCTTCTGGCACATTCTTGTCATTTCATGATCAAAGCATGGTTCAAATTGATTACTTGTTGTTGGTAGTGATCAGTATTAATGGTTTTACCTGGTTTTGGAAGCTCATACTATACCATACCTTCCTGATCCCACCAAATGCAGAGAGTATTGTCTTCTTTCTGAAGCAATTTGGCCTTGCAGTCGATGTTGATGGTTGACCTGGATCAACCCATGATTTTGTGCATTTGGGATTCTCAGAATAAATCTGTTTTTCATGGCCAGGCACAATTCAATGCAAAAAAGATTTTCTTTCGTGCCATTGAAGCAACATTTTATTGATGACTTTGGTTTTTCATCTGTCTCGGTATAGGACTAGTTCTTATATTGTCATAGCAGGCAGAAATATCCCATGCAGCAACAGTGCAGTGCATAAGCAGCCACTTCTAAGCTGATAACAAAAAACTAATAACTCACATGATTGAATTTCAGGAAACATTTTTCCCATAGTTGGGAGTGGGTATCTAACTGAATCATTGATGTCAGCTATGAACAGTGAGAAAAATGCTCTTCTAAGATCAAAGACACATAACTGTATTTGGAATTTGTTCAAGAATAGTAACTTTGTGATTACAAACATACTTTTAACTGTGGTATTTTGTTATCTGTCTTCAAAGAGAACTGCTTGTTGATAGTTAGACTGCTTCTTGCCTTTCATCTTTTTTTCTGACTGTGGATAAAGACGAAAAGTAAGGCAGCACTATAGTAGTGGTCTTTTTAATATTTTTTTCATTTTATTTTTTCCATCACCATTTATCTCCTCTATGCCCTCTTCCACCTCCACTCAACCCGTCCACAATCACCACACTGTTGTCCATGTCCATGAGTTCTCTCTCTCTTTTTTTTTTTGCTCAACCAGTCCCCTTCCCCCCACACACATGGACACACTAGATCTGTCAGCTTCTTCTCTAACTATGAGTCTGTCTCCATTTTGCTTGGTAGTTCAATTTGTTTATTAAATTCCACATATGAGTGGAATCATATGGTACTTATCTTTCTCTGACTGGCTTATTTCACTTAGCATAATACTCTCCAGGTCCATCCATGCCATTGCAAAGGGTAGAGTTGTTTTAAAATATGTGCAAATGAATTAGGTATTTTAGAAAGTAAAGTTGGCTCTCATAGAAATGCAGTTCTAATTTTTAAATGACTTTCAGATTATTTCCTGCCAGGTCAGTAGCAGAAATCAATGGTATAATCTGCAGAGAACTTGGAGGATGGAAAATAAGAATATATAAGCTTTAGGAGCAAGGACCTTATTAGCAACCAACAGGAGGCTGCCACCATGAAAAAGCAAGTTTTAAGAAATAGAAAACCCTTCTTACAGGAGACAGCATTTGACAGAGTAAAGACACTGATTTGTCAGTTTGGTAAGGTTCTTGTTCTTAGAATCAGCCTAAAGGTTCCTTTAATCTGCTTAACCAAACAGTATTTAATCAGGTGCTTCCTTAAGGAATGTTGGAAGGTGGTAATTTCGGGCCACATTAGACTAGTTGCAAAGTTATACTTGAACAACATAACAAGATGATATTTTCTAAATGAAATTGAAGGAAGAAAAGGGAGCAAAACTCATCCAAGATTGAACTCATCAAAATTTGCTGAAAATTACCTGTGAAGGATACACCAGTCGCTTTCTTTCTCTGCCTTCATTTTTCTTCATCAGCTCTTGCCAGTGATGCATCTGTATGAGGGTAATGCAGGTTATCCTGCATGGGTAATGGACCCTGATTTCCACTTCCCTGACTCTGCAATAAGGAATGTCTTACATGAATTCTGCCTGTGTCCTATAGCATTTTGAGTAACCCTGTGTTTGGAGCAAAATTCCCAATAACCACAGATTTTTTCATTCCACTTTTCTGATTTTTGTCTTTATTGATTTTCATTTAAAACAGTGCAGGTTTTTGTTCCTAGATTTTGTGGCCACAAGGTTTGTTGTTGGTATGTACATTTCTTTTGAGGTATTTTATTCTTGCAAATAGCAAGAAACCTGGAAAATTATAAATTTCCCTAAATATAGATTATTTGTTGTCTATTCTGCAGTGATTTTTCTCATTAGAATAAAAGAATAAATAACCATTTAACAACTTTTCCTTTATTGATCCAGTTCATTTCAGAACCTGAAAGTGGCAAAGAAACCAAGTTAATTCTGTTATCTTACTCTAAATAAATTTGAAAAATTTTAATTTTAGAAATACCAGTTTAACTATTTGTCTTAATGATAATACAACTTCAAAACAATCTCAGGTTTATAGTTTAGTTAAAAAACAAACAATCTATCTAATGACAACCAAAAAAACCCAATAATAATTAGCTCAAAGGGGACCAAACTTTTTAAACGAACTCAGAGGAAAAGATTATTTCATTTTAAACATTTTGTGGGCTTAGTTTTTTATATCTTTAAATTGATGGTGTTATACTCTGATTTCTAAGGTCCCTTTCAATTCTAACATTGGGGTTTTTTAGTGAACCAAAATTTATATCTCATAGAGTCCAATATCTAGAAATAATCACAAGAAACTTTGACATTTGCCTTTCTCCATTTTAGCCGTGGTAGAGTCCAATTTTAATATAATAATAAACTTTCATACTTTCCCGCCCCCCCTTTTAATATGTTCAGAAGAATTCATCCTTTTTGGTGTTAGGCCAATAATTTCTGACTGCAGTGTGTTTTGGGAGCATCCTAACAAGGCCTTGGGATCAGTAACTACAGAATTAACAAAAGCTAGCTCAGTGGTACTTGTACAGATCCTGTTACATTTATGAATTAAGTAGTTATAGTTCTTGCACCTTCTTCTCTTGGCCAACACACTTGCTTTACCCTACCCAGTGTGTGAGATTTGCAGTAATAAAGGAGAAATTAGGATTTAGGGTTCCATATAGCTGTTTGGTAGCAAAGATACCTTTTAGATGAATCTCAGAATTAAAAAAAAACACATTTTTATTGATTTCAGAGAGGAAGGGAGACGGGGAGGGAAAGAAAGAGAGATACATCAATTAGTTTCCTCCTGCACACCCCTACTGGGGATTGAGCTCACAACTTGCGCATATGTCCGGACTGGAAATCAAACCATGACCTCCTGAGACACACTGGCTGGGTGAATCTCAGAATTGTTGAAAGTTAATATAACGTAGAGTCCAACAAGTTAGTATAACATAGAGTCCAGGATATTTGGGGAATACTATCTAATAAAGAGGGAATATGCTAATTGACCCTCACACCATTGCAAAGATGGCAGCTCCTACAGCCAATAAGGAGGAGATATGCTAATTGACTGCCATGACCTCAAAGATGGTGGCGCCCACAGCCAATAAGGAGGGAATATGCTAATTTACTACCACACCCCTCAAAGATGGCGGCACCCACAGCCACAAGATGGTGGCACCCAATCCCCTCAGCCCTTCTAGGGTGGCAGGCATGCAGCAAGGCTGGGCCTAAGGTGGGTTTTGCCTGGCCACGTGCCTGCCTCTGGAGTCTGCCAGTCCCTTCAGCCCCCCAGCCGCTCAGGGCCAGCCCGAGGCACAGGCAAGCCTTGGATGGCTGCTGGCAGTGGCAGTAGCAGAGGTGTGTTGGGGGCATTGCCTTCCCTTGATCGTGGGGTCACCTCCCACCCCTAAGGACTCTTGGACTGTGAGAGGAGGCAGGCTGGGCTGAGGGAACCCCCCTCCAGTACATTAATTTTTATGTACTAGGACTCTAGTATAATACAAAGCAGGTCCTATTGGTGAAATCATTAATCAACCAAAGGGGTGGGTCATCCAAGAAAATATTAATCTGGATCTTGTCTAATATTTTCTTGTTATGTAAAAACCATTAAATGGCTTTACTGTTCATGTATCATGCTAGTTTGGCTCAGTGGATAGAACGTCGGCCCATGAACTGAAGCAGGTACTGGGTTCAATTCCGGTCCAGGGCATGTACCTCAGTTGCAGTCTTGATCCTGGGCCCTGGTCCAGGCATGTATTGGAGGCAACTAGTTGTTGTATCTCTCTCACATCTATGTTTCTTTCCCTTTGTTTCTCCACCTCCCTTCCACTTTCTCTACAAATCAATGGGAAAATATCCTTGGGTGAGGATTAACAAAAAAACAAACAACAAAAAAACAAAACAAAAAAAAACACCTCTTTTCAAAAACTGTTAAATACACTCAAGGTTGTTTAATAACATGGCTCTTATAAACTACCAGGGTAAGGAAATCATTTCATTGTACTTAAGGCTCATATGCTAATTAAAGTGAAGTTAGACTATACGAGTCACAGGTACATGGACATGTCATTTGAACAAGAGAATCTCAGGTTAAAGCTGACAAAGGTAATCATGTATTTTTTTTTCTGAGACCCTTGATTGTCAGCACACTTAATAGGACCCTTTTCAGTTAAATCCAGGTGTTTTTTTTTTTGGTGTTACAATTGCAGAATTTACTGGTTCCTCAAATGCATTTTAGAGTCACCTGCACGTAGACAAAGAAGTATTGAAAAGCAAGAAAGCATGGCAACTGAACCACCTGAGTCTAGGTCCTGTAGTCTAATGGGCTAGTGTCCTAGCTGTCTTACCCTAGACAGGTTCATTTCTGTGCCTCAGTTTCCTTTTCTGTAAAAGGTGGGTAATTATGATTCCTTCTTCACAGAGTTGTTTTGAGGATTAAGTGAATTGATGATTATAGTTATAATAGTGGCCCTTGGAGAATGATTAAGTCCAGAAAGAAAAAGATCAAAGTTATACTATTCTATTTTCACTATTCTCTGTGCTTTGTTATCCATGAAGATTCTATGGATATAGGGTCCACATCAACTAGAGTTCAAAACTACAACCTTTCCCTTATTTACAATAAAATGTAGCTTCCTAAGTAGAAAGTATTTGAACAGAGTTTACTATTGTTTTCATTGCATAGCATCTTTTTTTACTTTATAAATACTCAATATTAGGTATAACATACTCAAATGAATATGTTATGACTGGAATTCTAATACAGTAAAAAAGTTTTTAACTCTCTGGAAATAGGTGTTGAAAGAGTAGTGACAGCAATTGCCTGGACTTTACACAATTAATAATTTAGCATGTTTCAGTTGTCAAGGACAGACCCCTTTTTTACTTTTCATGTATCTGGGTACTTAGAATTCCCCATTAATTTTTCATCATGAAGCTCTTCCCCTGTTCTAGCTGGTTCCCCTCTTGGCACATGAATGGTTTGAATTGATGTGAAGGGTCCCGGGATTTAAAGGCCCAGATTTTGCCACATTTATTACTTGTCTGTGCTACAAATTTCCCAGTGTCATAGGCAGTTTTGCTCCAGATGTAACTCATGGGATTTTTAATAAGTATAAAAGTACAGCTAAGGTGGTTCAGTCTTAACCAACTGTTAGTGACCTGAATCTCCTAGTCTCTGAAAATTTAATGTCTCCATAATAAAGCACACATTGAATTATTTATAAAGTAAAAAATTACTAGGGGCCTCCATGACCTTGATTTGAAGCTATTAGGAATTGACTTTTTTTTTTTTTAAGGAAAAAAAATGTTTTCCCATACACTCCTTATAAAGACATAGCACTATCTTTACAGATATAGCTCCTAGGGCAATGGAGATTAAGGAGAAAATAAACAAATGGGACTACATCAAAATTAAAAGCTTCTGCACAGCAAAAGAAACCATCAACAAAACAGCAAGAAAAGAAAGCCCACTGAATGCTAGAACATATTTGCCAATGCTATTTCTGGTAAAGATTTAATCTCCAAAATTTACAGAGAACTCATACAGCTTAACAAAAGGAAGATAAATGACCCAATCAAAAAATGGGCAAAGGATGCCCTAGGAGTAAGAGGTGTCCCCACCCCAGGAGCTTAAGGGCCACCAACAGTGCCAGGATACTGGCATCCCATCCTCCAGCCCACGAGGCTTATGAAGAATATAGAAACATGCAACTTGATTGTACCTCCATTATTCCCACAAGCCACACTACCAGCCAGTCAGGAGCGAGTATGCAAATTAACACTAAGCAAAGATTGAAGACAGCAAAGAAGAAAGCCAAGCGCTGTAGAAGGGAGCGAAGCTGTGGAGAAGCAAGCAGGGTGGCTGAGAAGGTAGAGAAACAGCTGGGATGGTAGAGAAAGGAAGGAAACAAGTGGAGTGGTGGAGAAGACCACAGGAAGCCCTATTCTTGCAGGAATAGGCCTGAGGAAGCCCTATTTTTGCAGGAATCTTCCCGCAATAGGCCTCTAATAAATACAATAAGAACCTTACACAAAAAAAAAAGTGGGGCCGAGACCGATTTGGCTCAGTGGATAGAGCGTTGGCTTGCGGACTGAAGGGTCCCGGGTTCGATTCCAGTTGGGTGTATGTACCTTGCTTGCGGGCACATCTCCACTGTGGGGCGTGCAGGAGGTGGCTGATCGATGTCTCTCTCTCATCGATGTTTCTGACTTTCTATCTCTCTCCCTTCCTCTCTGTAAAAAATCAATAAAATATATTTAAAAAAAAAAAGTGGGGAGAAACCAAGATGGCGGCATAAGTGAGCACCTAAAATGCTGCCTCGCACAACAATTTCAAAACTACAACTAAAAGACAGAATGGACATCATCCAGAAACACAGGAAAGCTGGCTGAGTGGAATTTCTACAACTAGAAGGAAAGAGAGGTGCTCACAGAGACTTGGAGGAGCTGCAAAAAGCTGAGGTACAGAGACACACGCGTGGAGAGGATGGAGTGGAATGTCTGGCTGGCTTCCTCTAGCAGAAGAGAGATGGAAACTCCCAACTGCACTGAACCCCAGTTCTGGTTGAGACTCATATGGGGGAGTCTGGACTGTTGTGAAAAGGGAGGAGTGAAGAAGAATTTAAGGGAGCCACAGAAGACAGGTCTGGAAGTGCTTGTGAAAGTGTGCACACAAAGGGCTGACTGCTGATTGTGCCACAGGCTTTCTCTAGCAGGAGGAAGACAGAACCCTAACTGCACTGAAATCCAGATCAGATTGCACTGAACCCGTTTCGGGTGAGACTCTGGGGACTAATAGACCCAGGTAAGACTCATACGGATCCCCAGAGCGCATAGAAACTCAGGGGAGCTGGAAAGACAGAGATCTGGAGGCGCGTGTGCCTGTGCACAGAGAGGGCTGGAGCGATTATCGAGAGACACCATGAGACCCAGAGGCTGACAGGAAGCCAAGGCTGTCTGCTCAGCCCTGTGACTCTGCCCCATTCAAGCCCAGCACAGAGGCTTTTGCAATCTTGCAAGTCTTAAGGCAGAGTCTAGCACTGAAGTTCTCCTGGCGTTGACACAGCTGATCCTCACAACCATTTGGCTTGGAAGTCAATTCTCCCCAGTGATGCCAACAACAATCAAGACTTAACTACAACAAGGCTGTACACAAGTCCACAAAGGGATGCACCAAGAGAGTCCACCTCAGGTAACTGGGGAGGCGGAGCTACTGGGCCATGTAGGACAAATAGCACACAAAGCTACTCTACCAACTCAGAGAAGCAGCGAAAATGTGGAGACAAAGGAACAGATCACAAACAAAAGAAAGGTAAGAAAACAAACGACTGGATATAGAGTTCAAAACCAGTTACAAGGTTTTATAAGAATTTCCTAGAAAAGGTTGATAAATTTAGCGAGACCCTCAAGGATATGAAAAAGGACCAACTAGAATTTAAACACACACTGACTGAAATAAAAAACATTATACAGAGACCTAACAACAGACTAGAGGAACGCAAGAATCAAGTCAAAGATTTAAAATACAAAGAAGCAGAAAACACTCAACTGGGAAAGCAAAAGGAAAAAATAATAAAAAAATGTGAAGATAATGTAAGGAGCCTCTGGGACAACTTCAGACATACCAACATCAGAATTATGGGGGTGCCAGAAGAAGAGAGACAGCAAGATACTGAAAACCTATTTGAAAAAATAATGACTGAAAACTTCCCCCACCTGGTAAAAGAAATGAACTTACAAGTCCAGGAAGCGTACAGAACCCCAAACAAAAGGAATCCAAAGAGGACCACACCAAGACACATCATAATTAAAATACCAAGAACAAAAGACAAAGATAATATTAAAAGCAGCAAGAGAAAAACAGTTAATTACCATAAGATTGTCAACTGATTTCTCAACAGAAACTATGCCAGCCAGATGGGAGTGTCAAGAAATATTCAAAGTGATAAAAATAGCAAGAACCTACAACCAAGATTACTCTACCTAGCAAAGCTATCATTCAGAATTGAAGGTCAGATAAGAGCTTTACATATCAGAAAAAAACTAAAGGAGTTCAACAACAACAAACCAATATTATATGAAATGCTGAAAGGTACTCTTTAAGAAGAAGAAAAAGGTAAAGATAAAAATTATGAACAACAAATACATATCTATCAGCAAGTGAATCTAAAAATCCAGTGAATTAAAAATCTGATGAGCAGAATAAAATGGTGAACATAATACAATCTGGCAAAGAAAGGGAGTGGACTGACAATTCTCAGGGCTATAGGAGTTAGGGCAGTGCAGGGAGCGACTGGACAAAAATCATACACCTATGGATGAGGACAATGGTGGGAGGTAAGGGCAGTGGGTGGGGTGAGAGCTGGGTGTAGGAGAGCTATGGGTAGAAAAAAGAGGAACAATTGTAATAATCTGAACAATAAAGATTTTAAAAAGAAAAAAGAATAAATTGATTTATCCCCCAAAAATAAAAAAGTGGATAGAGCATCAGCCTACGGATTGAAAGGTCCCATGTTTGATTCTGAGTTGCAGGGCTAGATCCCCTGTAGGGGATGTGCAGGAGGCAGCCAATCAATGATTCTCCGTCTTCATTGATGTTTCTATCTTTCTCTCCCTCTACCTTGCTCTCTGAAAGCAATAATACATATATATATATATATACATATATACATATATATAAATGGGCAGAGGATCTAAATGGGAAGTCTTATTTAAATGTTGGAAAAGTTAGATAATCTTATTATAGAATTTCAAGAAAATACATGGAATGTGTTAAAATGTTAGTAGTTAAAAAACAAGTTAATGAAGTTATACGAAATTCAAAATGTACCCAGTTTTCAAAATTTAGAATCCAATATTAGTTAATAGTGGAAGAGGGTTTGCTTAAACTCTGAGAAAAACAATGTGGGAAAAACAAAACAGCTGTTAAAATATTTTAAATACCCCCATACAGGTAAGAAATTATAGCCAGTGTACAGGTTTTGTGAGGGACTGTGAAAGCTGACTTTTATCTTTCTCATAAGAAGTAAGAGAGGGGAATGGAGGCCTACATATAGGAGATGGGATACTCTGCAGCCTGGACCCAGCTGGAGATACTGAAATAAAATCAAAGTGAAGAATGATAATAATGGGCCTTTAAGGTCATCTGATACTTGAAGACCTTCCACAGTTTTTCTGCTTCATAATTGCTAGTTTTGTTTTTGAACAGGCCTGGTTTTGAATTTTTATCTTTTTCTGAGATGAAAATCAGGCCTAGGTGCTGAGCATCCTTACTCTCAATTTGGCACAGGTATTGGTTTCTACTTCCCTGCTTCTCTCCATGCAAAACTCTACCAATAAGAGGAAAATGAATATGAGAAGCATAAAAATGTTATTAGACTTTATACCTGTCTCAGATCATCTTTGACCAGTTTCTTTGTGAATGCCAACAAAATTCCAGTTCTCCTTAAGGGTTACTTTCCCATAAATTCCCAACCATTTCTTCCTAAGGCGATTCTGAGATTTCAGGACTGGCCAAATAATCTAAATTTTTTTTCCAGCTCATCCTGCAGAGATTTGCAAACCCTACCCCAGTGTTAAATAACAACACAGCAAAGATCTGGGTATATCTTTTCAGATTCTTTTCAAATATTTATTTTTGCTGATGCCAGAATAAGCAAAGACAGGTCATAGTTGGCAAAGTTTGTAGTTATGGCAAAGTTGGCAGTGACAGGAAATTCCTGGAACCTCGAGTTCATTCCTGCCTATGTCTTCAGTGATGTGTTTAAATTTAGCCATTAGTTAAAGGATTGATGGGACAAATTGGGGCCATTAAAGTGAATAAAGAGAATTATTTGAATTTTCCAGTGGCTTTTGTAATTGCCAAGTATCCTGGTGCCAAGAATGTCGTCTTATTATATACTATCTACTCTCTAATGGTTTGCACCACAGTTGCTGCACTCTATTACATGCTGTCAAGTTCCCAAATTGTTTTACTATTATATAGATCTTATTTCACCAACAGGTCCTTTATTGGTACATCTCATCTTTTATATGTGTCATCTGTCTTCATGCTAGTCCATTAATCAGTCTTCAAAAGGTTAATTTGGGACCTTTGTAGAGGAGCTATATAAAGCTGTAGGAGGAATTTGCCTACCTCTCGATTACAGATTTGGTAGTTAACAAAGCCAGACAGTTGAGAGAGCTCAGCAAGACTCAATGAGCCTTACCTTCCAGCCTGACAAATGCCATAATGGGATATAAATAATGTGTTAGACATTTGTTATTAAAATTGTGATTTTTTTCTCTAAAATTAAGCTGATCATGCATACTTTATTCACACCAGTTGGTTCTTTTTAAATTCTCACCCAAACCTACTTTTATTCTCAGTGTATTATTACATATTTTTAAATCCAGTAAATACTGTGCATATGGAAAGGCCTCTTTTTGTATAAAATATGTTCAGAGTATGGCTTGAATTACAAAAAAAATATTTGCAATAAACATAGGAAATTGTGTGTTACTTTGAGATTATATGGCAGATTTGTCAGTGTGCTTCCCTTACATGTGTTGCATATGAAAGTGACAAACTTTGATGATATCTGTTAAATTGTAACCTGGCTATTGTGTTCAATGCAGAGTGCTGAGTTTAATAGACAAATCATGCTTGTCCTACCTGCCTCTCAGAATAATTAGATGGAGATGCTTGTGCTTTCCTTAAATAAAGTATGTTTGTTTTGAAAGACGCAGCACTCATTTCAGGACCTGTGGTGTCAACATTTACAAAGTGCAAAGGAAAGAAAAGTACACTGACTCACAGATGCATATGCTTTCTTGTTCTTTGACTACCTCCCTCTCCCAATAATCCGTAGGAAGGACTATTTTGAAATATTAAGGGAAATTCGGAATCCTCTGGCTAAGTAAATGCTGAGAGACTAATTAACTGCAGAAAGGCTTGGAGACTAATTAAATGCTAAAAAGGATTGTAAAATGGAATTACTTTCTCTCCCAAAACAAATATATTGATTACAAGCTAAAGTCAGTGATAGTTAGATGGAAGAAAGTTTTTTGAGATTAACGTCCAAAGCCTTTAGTCTGTGTCCCTGATTTGCCTCTATTTTAATGGCATTGTAAAGATTAAATGAATGTTTCTGAGACTTCCTTCCTTCAGCTGTAAAATGGACATATATCCACTTCAAGGCTTGTGTAATATTAAGTAAATCAGTGTCTGCAATAAAGGCTTTATAAGTTATAAAATGGTACATAATTGGGAAGTAGCAATTAAGGTACTCCAGGGAGTTTTAATAGCACTACTGATTTTTTCTTATTAGAAAATATATTTAGAACTTACTAATGAAATGTACTCAAGTCCTATATCATAAAGTGCTTTATCATAAAAGGTAAAACAATTTCTTAGATATGTCATCAAAATAACTGACATTTTGAAAAAGAATACCAAAGAATAAGTACATAGTATGGGCATATAGATGACACTGTAGCTCCTCATATTGATTATGTATTTTGCCCACTAACTAACTGTTGTGGCTGTGACAAATCACTGTGTGTGAGAGAGTACTTCCTTTCCCATGCCTCCTTTATGAAATGCCACGGTGTAGGTATGGAATGATTGACTATAAGATGCTCATTGCAAAATACTGTGGAGATTCAGGTAGAAAGGAAGCGAATTAATGAGAAGTGGTCTTAGTACTGAGTTAAGAATCTTATTCAGGGCATACCAGGAGGTCACTGGTTTGATTTCTACTCATAGCACATGTCCAGGTTGCAGGCTGGATCAGCAGTAGAGGGTATGCACAAGACAGCTGATCATTGTTTCTCTTTCACTGATGTTTCTTTCTGTCTTTTCTTTACTATCTCTGAAATCAATAAACACTTAAAGAAGAATCTTTCTTAGGGGAAAAATAATACCAAATTTGAAAATTCCTGGGTTGAACTCAGTACACTGCACTTGGATTGTTCTTTCTCCCTAAAATCAATGAACACCATGCTTTTATGATACAGAAGAGCTTCTTAAGTGATTTTTCCAGGCAAGGTTTATATAGTTTATAATTCTTTATAGAGGGGCTTTTGTGTTCTTTATATTATGCAGAATTACCTTAACCTTTGAATTTAAATAGGGTGCTAGGAGATAGAGGAAGCAGATTTATGTAAATTAGGCTGTAAAAAAAGACACCCAGATGCCTCACTAAACAGGTATCTAGTGGGTAATGTCCATTTTTCATACTGCACATGAATTAAAGTCATACTAAACCATCTAGCTCAGTGGTTCTCAACCTATGGGTCGCGACCCCTTTGGGGGTCGAAGGACCCTATCACAGGGGTCGCCTAAGACTATTGGAAAACACCTATTTCCCATGGTTTTAGGAACCAACACACCGCTCCTCGGTGTAGCAAAATGTAGCAATGTAGTTTACTGTTGTCATATGAAGACTGTTACCCATGCTACACCACGATTCAAGACAAAAATTTCATTTATTTGTAATTAAAAATAAATATTTCACAATATACAATTATATATTGTTTTTGTGATTAATCACTATGCTTTAATTATGTTCAATTTGTAACAATGAAAATACACCCTGCAGATCAGATATTTACATTACAGTTCATAATAGTAGCAAATTTATAGTTATGAAGTAGCAACGGAAATAATTTTATGGTTAGGGGTCACCACCACATGAGGAGCTGTCTTAAAGAGTTGCGGCATTAGGAAGGTTGAGAACCACTGATCTAGCTACTTAAATTTTCCCTTGGTAGTTTTTTAAAAAAGAGAAAAGGGGAAACATATACATGAATAGGAACTTTGTTTGTTAATTCAGTGACATGAAGAACTTTTTAAAACAAATGCCATAAATTTAATACATTTAATAAATAAAACAAGCTGTCAGTATTTGGCACTGTGGCTAAAGCACATTCAGCCCAAACACTTAAAGGAAAATACAAGGAAGAGTTAAGGATCTGACCAGGGTACAGATCTGGATCTGCATATAACCACTTTGGTATCATGTGTGCTAACTCAGAAAATGGCAAAATATTTAAGAAAAAATGTCACCGAGTATGAAGCAAGTATGAAATAAATGACTTTTTGCTTAACTATAGTTAGAAAATATAAGTGTATCATAGCTTTCTAGGCATTCTAATTAATTTCCTTAGCAAAGGTGCGGTTTGATTTATAAAATAATTAATTTCATGTATTTTCAAGTACTATTTATTAAAATACATAGTATATTTAAGGCAGCATCCTAAGCATTTGGGACTATAAAGATAACATCCTACCTTCATGTACTATGTAATCTAGAAATTATGAGTTAACTCATTTCTAGTGTACCACATTGTAAAATATTAGGAATTAAAGAAGCTAGGATAATTTACTTCAATAAGTACTATAACTACTAAAATTATAACTACTAAAATGAGAAATATTGATTCTTTGGGAAAAAATAAAGATTTTTGTTTTTCAGCCATTAAGACAAGATATTTTGCTTTAAGTGAACTAAATTTAACTGTAACAAATTATTTCCTTTTTAAAAAAAATATATTTTATTGATTTTTTACAGAGAGGAAAAGAGAGGGATAGAGAGTTAGAAACATCAATGAGAGAGAGACATCGATCAGCCGCCTCCTGCACACCTCCCACTGGGGATGTGCCCGCAACCAAGATACATGCCCTCGAACAGAATCGAACCTGGGACCCTTCAGTCCGCAGACCGATGCTCTATCCACTGAGCCAAACCGGTCTTGGCTATTTCCTATTTTTTTAGATTAAAGAATAGTAGCTTATGAAAAAGATTCCAAAAGGAGAAATAGATTATTGGTTCTTAAATAAAATCATATAAGCCCAAATCATATAAATGAAAATATGATTCTTTTAAACTTGGACTATTTTAGATGGAGCTTAATAGGTTTACTTTAAAAAATGTGTGTGGCCCTAGCCAGTTTGGCTCAGTGACTAGGGCGTCAGTCTGTGTATTGAAGGGTCCTGGGTTTGATTCCAGTCAAAGGCACATATCTTGGTTGCAGCTCCTCCCTGGCCTCGGCCCTGGTCAGAGCTCATGCAAGAGGCTACCAGTCTATGTATTTCTCTCACCTACTTTCCCTAAAAGTCAATGGGAAAACTATCTTTGGGTGAGGATTAACAAAACAATAAACAAGGACCAAGTTAGGAAGAGTCTTGTGTGTTACATGAAGAAAGACGTTTGGATTTTTTCCTGAGCCCATTGTGGGACTATTAAGAAAGCCATGCAGAAGAAGGTCATGAACAGATACTGTAGTGTGGAGAACTGAAGTCAGCAGTGTTGTAGGGAAGAAGATCAGACAGCCATATGGAGAGGAATGGACCATATGTAAGAGGTAGAAGGGACAGGACTTTGTGACAAGGTAGATATCAGGGCAGGAAGCTAGTTGCAATGGTTTGAATTTACAGTGAGAAAGTAGAAGAGATATATGTATGCTTTCCAGATGTTTATGTGAAGGGAATGCTACCAGTCCAAAGTCCGTGTGCCCAACCCTTTGAAATGTCAGAGTTTAGAGTAAAGAAAGGTTTATTGATAGAGAACTTGCCAACTGAGGAGAGATCTAACCTTCAAATTCATCTTAAGAAAGTATAGAGATGCAATTCTTTTATGTCAAGGGAAGGAAAATGGAAGGGTCAGTTGACAGCCACAGACATCTGGGTGCCAAGGAAGATTGTGTTAGTTGATGTGAGTCACTGTCACAGATTCCTGCAAACCTTTGATAAACAATACATACTTCTCTTATCTCCTGGAGGGAGGCACTTTCTTGTAAGGGATTGTTTTTGTAAAAACTCTAGAGGCAAACAGAATTCCTATAATGATTGGCATGTCTATATGCAAGACTAGGCAGAGCTATTAGCCTGAAGGCCATGGGAACAAAGCAGGCTTGAACAAGAGTCTGAGGGGCCCAGCATATTTCTCTCTGTTCCAGGAAGGACTATCCATTTCCTGACATTCTCCCCAGGAATATGGTGGAGGCAGAGGCCAGATCCAGACAAGGTATTTTCCCTGGGAGGCTAGAAATCAAAGATGTAAGCATGACTCATAGTGAGGTAAGAAGCCAGAGCCTGTGGTGTGGTTGGAATGAGTTGTGAGTGCTTTCTAGGAAATTAATCCTGAGGTTTAGAACCAAAAAGTTTAGGAACCAAGTGAGTAAACAAGGTTCAAGGTGAATCCTATGAACCATGAACCATGTTAGTACTAGGCAGGCCAGCCTTTGGCTGTTGCTGTATGGTTTGAAGTTAGGCAGTCTCCAGGCTTGAAGGCTTGGGCCTGTTTATAACAAAACAGAGAATTACCTGAAGGAGGAGGGGAATTTAGAGAAGGCTTTAGATTTGAGATCACATGTAGACCTAAGGAGAAGGTATTAACTAGAAGGAACTGTTGATAGTTTAGCAATAGCCCATCAAAGAAAGCAACCAAAGGACTAAGAGCCCAGAGTAGCAAGAAATGAGATAGAAAGCACGATTTAGGAGAGAAAGGACTTGACCTTGAATCTTTGTTTTTGAGAGAAGAGGGGAGAAGTAACAAGTTTTGAAATTGGTAGGCAAGATAGAGCTTTGGGAATGTTCCCTAATAGGGGTTTTTTGAAGACTCTCTATTAATCAAGAGGCAGAGACAGTTTGCCAAAATAACTGGGATTGTGGTGGGAAGGACAGTGTGGAGAAGTCATTGGAAGCTTGAGCTCTAGGAACAGAAGACCTAGGTTTGAATCCTGGCTCCTCCACATGTTGGCAGAGTGGCCTTGGGCATGCTGCTAAAGCTTTGTCATTCTCAGTTTTTTCATTTTAAAATGTGACATGGTAGTGCCTTTCTCTAAGAGTTGTAACAAGGATTAAATAAATTAATTCATGTAAAGTATTTAGCATGTAGTAGACTTCTTTAAGAAAAAAATATTTATTGTTGTAAGTATTATAGATGTCTCCCCCCTCCCCATTCCCTCCACTTTAATCCTACCCCCTCCCTAGGTCTTCAATGCACTATTTCCTATGTCCATGGATTATGCATATATGCATATAAATTATTTGATCTCTTTCTCTCACCTCCCTCTTCTCTCCCAGCTTCCCTCTGAGATTTGTCAGTCCATTGCTTGTCTCCATGTCTCTGGACCTATTTTTTCCATTAGATTTCACATATGAGTGAGGTCATATGATACTTATCTTTCTCTGACTGGATTATTTCACTTAGCATAAATACTGTCCAGGTCCTCCCATACTGTCCCAAAGGATAAGAGATCAATAAAATTTATATTAGCAGGCTACATTTTATAATTGTCCAGAATCATACTCTGAAGTCAGACCTCCTGAGTTCAAATACTGGCTCCACCAATTCTGTGTTAGCAGTGTGACTTTGGATATTATATAATTTACAAACATAATGCATAGTCATTAGGTTATCAGTGAATGCATTTTGAAGTGCATTGACTTTTAAGTGAGGAGACTCTATGAGCTTGTCTTCTATTTTATGCTTTGATTTCTTTCTAGTGAAAATTATGTCAAACTACCTTTGCTACAAATGAATATAATAAAAACTTTGTTAATTTATAAATTAAAAGAGGCAAATTGTATGTTAGCTGTGCCTCAGGGTTCTCATCTGTAAAAAGGAGATAACAATAGTATCTTACATTTTACTCTTGTGAATTGAGAGAATTAATGAATATAATGAATTAATGAATATAGCTTCTGGCACATAGGAAACTATATATTATATGTTTATCTGCATTATACATAGAAGCATTTTATATATATCTGAAATTTACATAAAATTATTTATTATACTAGAGGCCCACTGTACCATTGGGGTCCCTTGGCATGGCCGAACCCCTCTCCCAACATCCCGGGGGCCCCCCACCCCCTCAGGGATGTAATTGTTCGTGAAACAGCAGGTGGCTGGGGAGGAGCTCGAGCCCGTGCTGGGCGCTGCGCTGTTCCTTCTCATCTTGGCCTTGCTGCTGCCACCACCACTTGGTAGGCTCACTGCAGCTCTGCTGTGGTCTCTGCACATCCTAAGGCGATACTGACATGCCCGTGACCGAGAAGTGGCCACAGGCTCATGCCTAGTCAGTCCCAATACCAGTCCTGATCCAGGTCCTGGTCCAGATGGAGGAGGGGCTTGCAGGGGTAAAGTCCATGGGGAGGTTCTTGACACCGCAACTGTGCTCACCAGCCTTGAGCCCAGTTTCTGACACCCATGGGTCAGCTAAGCATAGCTCCCGTTGTGGGAGTGCATTGACCACACCAGGGGGCAGCTCCTGCATTAAGCATCTTCCCTCCCCGAGGTTCCCCCTCTCCCCCCGCCAATGTTCAGTGTGCCTCATAGCGACTGGTCGAATGGTTGAATGGTCGCTTGCTTAGGCTTTTAGACAGATGATAGAGATACATAGATAGATATGATTATATGTTTTAATAAAAATTACTATTATCCTCACTCATCATCATCAGTAGGTGTTGAGAAGAAATTGAGAATTTATCGTGGGCACTGTGGGACTGAGTGTCTCTGGACCTATTTTTTTCATCAGCTTATTTTCAACTAACACTAAAGCCAACCTGAGATTGGAAACTTTGTAGTGCTGGAGATAGATCTAGAGAAGAAAAATGATTGGTTGAGTTCAGAGTTGGGGTTTATTAGCAGACCAATTATGAAAAGAAAAGAGAGTTAGGGAGCTGAAGGTGGTACCGCGATATCCTATTTTCAGAGAATAATGAGATTTATTGACAAATAACCAGAAAAAGTTATAAAGCTACTGGAACATTTTTTTAGGTTAGTACTGACAGCTGTTGTGTGGAGGTCAGATTTCATTATATTTATTGCATCGCCTTGTCATTTTGCCTGTTTTTGTTCTCTCATCCCTCCCCTTCTGAACAGTCCTTCCTAGGTTCTTACTTTTCCTTCTTTGCATATTTCTTTACAAGCTTTATATCTGGTCTGCCTTCTAGCAAAACAACATAAAAATGTATAATAAGAAATCGAACTATTGTTTCTGTATTCACTTCCTCACAGATGTGAGCAGCCCATAGCACAGTGATGTGCTCTGATAGATCCAGGAACAAAGCACCTGGCACATTCATTAACCTCAAGAGTCTCTGCAGGAGGAATTCACATGATATTATTATGCATATATTGTACATAAAAATGATAATTGTCATACAATCCAATAGTCAAAAGATATGGCACAGCTATTAAAAGTGGGTAGTCAGAAAAGGTGCTCAGGAGGGAAAGACACAGAGCTGGGATGAATAAAGACAGTTTTTTAGAAATGGGAATTCAGAGAGGCTTACCTAGAAAATGAGACCTACAGTCTGAGAAAGAGGAAAGACAGTGCCATAGCACAGGGCAGGTGTGGCTAACAAGGCAGAAACCCAGCCTGACAAGAGAGCAGCGGCGGGAGGTGAGTTGAATGGGCGGTAAGGCTGGATGGACACTTAACACCCACAGTACATAGCTTACCAGATCACCAATAAGTATATATTCCACTGCGGTGAGAGAAAATGAGAAAGAGACTCCCCTGGGCTTGTATTCTTGTGCTTCAGATTCTTGTCATTGTGATAATTATATTCTCACCATGTAATAAGTGCATCAAAACCCTTCTTAATTTAGAAACTGAAAGAAGGGGAAAGTGTAATGCTAGGCCTGTTGAGGAATAAGAATGTGGTGACTTTCTGATTAAGAATGTAAAGACCACCAAAAAATTATAAGAAAACAGAAAGTTGGCCTTTTGCAGGGTGGAATGGGGAGTTGTTGTCCAGTCTAGTGGGAAACATGTCAAGCCTGTTACTGAATTATCTTTGTAAATAGCTTATTCCTTCCTAAGCCAACTCTTTTGATGCCAGATCTTTTTCAAAGTGGCTGTTGTCTCAATCTGTAGTCTAAGGCAGCAGGCATTTTTGAGAACCATGTTAAGTTCCCCCAAGACTAGATACAGTGAGTGTAAGTATTGGAGATTATAAAATGTATATTCCTTCATGAGTTAAGGGCACAAGGACTGGAACTGCCAGCACAGCTAAACCCTTCTTTGAATACTGGTGCCTTATTAGTATTCAAGAAGAGCATATAGATAACATCTTGACAAAGTTAAAGTTGCAACTTGAAGAGCCACTGCTTTTCAATAAAGAGCCCATTTAAAGACACTCAGTGCATGAATAGAGTGGCTGAATTGCTTCTAAAAGGAGAGTATTACTTTATTGAGTTAGATATTTTTCATTTAATCTTTATGCAATTTAGAATTTTCATTAGAATTACAATAAATAATGATTAGCACTTGTAGGGCTTTTACCTTCAAAGAGTTCGGATTAATCTAATTTAATTGTCACTTGAAGTCATCAGAGATGGGCACTTGCTTTTCTCTTGTGCCCTGAAAGTATTCACTTTCCAGCCCCTTCCATGCTCTCTGGAGATATTTCCATGGCCCATACGCTCTGGTCCATGGGAGACGCCTGGAGAGTCAACAGTTGGGAGGCTTTCTATTAGAGCTTCTTGTCCTTGGCAAGCATTTGGGCTCTTGAGTTAGGCTCCCTGGTTCAGGCTCCTTCCTACTCTGCTGTTGTGTGATTATAGGCAAGTTACCCTCAGCTTCTTCATCTGGGACTCAGAGTAGTACCTGTGTCAGAGTGCTCTTGTGAGAATAAATGAGATAATGAATGTTAAATATGTAGCAACTAGTTTTTGATAAATATTAACTGTATTTGTAGTGTTTTTAAATTATTATTAGAATAACTCTGGGATGTTGTTACATGTAGTAAAGGTTAACTGAGGAAATTAAATGCCAGTAAGTTCACTTTTCAGGGACTGCTATGTACCTGAGTCAGTGCTAACTAAGCACTGAGACAGAAAGGGAAGAAGCCTTGGTACCTCCCCTCTAGAAGTTCCAGTCTGTTAGGGGTAGGGGAGGTACTTAAAACTAAAACACTATGGTGAGTGCTAACCACGTCGAGTACAATCAAAGTTCAAGAAATTTTGACTTAAAATTTTCACAGAAAGTTTTAGAGGGGAAGGGATATGGGACTAAAGTGTTGGAGGATGAGAACTTGGACAGAGAATGGGAGAATATTAGGGTGAGCAAGGCTTCAGAGTTGGGGTATTTGCCAGCCTCTGTGTCAGCAGGACACCCTGAAAGATTGAAAGCAAGGAGTGTCTTGAAAGCAGCAGAACTCTTGGAAGATTTTAAGTAGGTCAGTATAATTTACATGGAAGCTCTAGGGCTGCCATTTTGTCACCATTTCTTTGGACTTTTTATTTTTTTCCCTCTTTGTAGACCTGAGAAAGCTGTGAAGCTTTGTAATCTTAATTGGACCCAGAAGAGGGCCTTACTTGTAGTTAGAATGTGTGGTTCTACCTTAACCTGTCTTATTGCATCTGAATTTTCATTCATATGATTTAAATGGCATTTTATTGGCCATTTAGGAAACAGTTTAAACTCTGAAATACTCCTGTGACACTATTAAATTCACACAATGTTTTAAAGACTGAGTATACTGTTTGCCTAAGTTATAAGACAAGATGATAGAAAGACTAAGAGAATCTTATTCACAAAATATGTGACTATGCAAAGCACTATTTCTGACTAAAATCACTTAAAGAGAAGGAAACTTTCCATCTTTTTCAGTTTTTGAGACTAGAGGCCACTGTTCATGGGAGACTTCTATGCTCTCTCTTTTTTTTTTAAATATATTTTTTATTGATTTTTCACAGAGAGGAAGGGAGAGAGATAGAAAGTCAGAAACATCGATGAGAGAGAGACATCGATCAGCCGCCTCCTGCACACCCCACACTGGAGATGTGCCCACAAGCAAGGTACATGCCCCGACCGGAATCGAACCCGGGACCTTCCAGTCCACAGGCTGACACTCTATCCACTGATAACCGGTCTCGGCTCTATGCTCTCTTGAACAGCATTTTTTGGGCTGAGCTCAGGGATCAAATCCTACCATACTCCCTCTATAAAGCTGTGGGTAAAGGGAGAGTATACTAACCTTGAGTGTCTGTACTTGCTATTATATAAAAAATGTGCTCACAGTAGAGTGGCTCTTCAGTTTAATATATGAGGAAGGACCAGCAAGATTAATAACTTTATAACAAGTAGTTAATGGCAGAAGCAGAATTCTAAATGAGGCCTGCCAGACTCCAGTGTCCTTTTTTTTTTCTTTAGTTAAATGAGATGCTTTTTCTTTATATTGTTTCTTCTATGATATTTCTTCTTTAAATTTCTCATGAAGATTAAGCTCAGTAAAGTTCTTCATTGATGGGCTTGCTGTATTTTTTCTAATTCATCACTAAGTTGACTTAATTCAGTACAGTGAGTATCTAATTGCTCATCCTGGCACACATGGGTTTAGTTTGTTTTTATAAGATAAATGAATAATCAATATTTTATAAGATAAATGAATAATCAATATTTTGGATAGGGGTCTTCAGCCTCCATCATTTGACAATTTTAGCAACATAATTTGATACAGAATTTTTTTCAAGTAGAGTCCACTAATAGTTAAATAACCTGACTTCAGTTATCCTAGAATTGCAGTATTGAATGGACCAATGATCCCTTTTGAATAAAATCTGTCAGTTGCTTCATTTATTTCATATAGATTGTTTGCTTAATATGCTCTTGTTCAAGAAAAAAAAGCCAAACTTTACAATCTGGAGTTTTAATGTCAAATAATTCCAGGATAGTTCTCTGTCACTATAAAAAGTTAACAATTTTTTATTTTCCTTGTTGAAATAAGGTGAGAAGGTTAAGTCTCAATATTCTGTCTTCTTTGCCCTGGTCTTACCCAACTTTTCTTAGTCTTTTCATGCATTCTTCTCTCATTACATCTAAATGATAATAAGGAACACAATTTTCCTCTGTCTTTTGCCTCTTTTAACACTTTGAAAATAGATCCATAGGGAATTAAAATGTAATTAAATAACTAAATGGTTAAAGTTTACTGTTAGTAGTTTGAAATATTTCATTGTCATTAATTAGATCAGTTATACTTTCCTTGACTATTTGTCTCTCCAATTTATTAATCTTTCATTCAGGCTAAAATACTTATTCCATGCTTATTGTGTTCTAGGCACTGTGCTAGGTTTGTCATCCTTATTTCTTCCAAAGACCATTTAGTTCTCACAGACCACCTGCCACTTTGGCCTACATATTAGTGATATGCAATTTTCAGCCTCTCCCAACCACCCTCTTTTCCCCACACAGGGACTAATATCTGAATTCAGGAGAATGAGAGAGATGGGGATTAATTTTGAAACCATTCTAGTGTATAAGAATAGCAAATTATTATGAAAATTCAGCATGGAAGTTCATATAGTTGCTGAGGACAATCCTTATGACACTGATCTTAATGTTCAAACTCATGAAGATAAATATAAAGTCTTGGATCATCAAGGAAAAGGTCGCCCTAACTGGTTTGGCTCAGTGGATAGAGCGTTGGCCTGCGGGCTGAAAGGTCCCAGGTTTGATTCTGGTCATAAGCATGTACCTTGGTTGCGGGCACATCCCCAGTAGGAGGTGTGCAGGAAGCAGCTGATCGATGTTGTTCTCTCATCCATGTTTCTAAATCTATCTCTCTCCCTCTCTCTCTCTCTCTGTAAAAAATCAATAAAGTGTGTGTGTGTGTATATATATATATATATATATATTTTTTTTTTTTTTTAAAAGGTCTAGTACTGGAGGTAGTGAATATCCAAATAATTGTTATTTAAGGTAAAATGTGGTGTTACTAGCAATACAAAATTTTTCTAGCATATTTCTGGGAAATGCAGTGTAATTTGGGGAGTATATAAGAAATATATAGTATTTATAGTGGCATGTTTGCTGCATGCTAAGAAGTAGAACAGTAGGGGTAGGTGTGGGAGTGGTTAATGTAATTATTTTAAACCCCAAAACCACATCCACTATCCATTAATTTGATTTTGTATATATATTTTCTGTTTGAATACAGAAATTACCTATACAGACATAAAACCACATATACTTAAACACATTCACACATAAATGAAATAGCATAATAAAAACCTTCAAGGCTAAATGATATATTTTTATCCAGGCATTATCAATCACTTTGACCTGGCTAGTTGATAACAACTTTTAGATTCCCACTGATTTTTGTTACTTTTTAAAAATGTCTGATGTGGCCCTGACTGAGTTGGCTTGAGTGGCTTGCCAATACACCAAGATTTTGGGTTCAATTCCCAGTTGGGGCACATACAGAAACCAACCAGTAAATGCATAAATAAGTAGAGCAACAAATTGATGTTTCTCTCTCCCTTTTGCTATCTCTAAAATCAAGTTTTTAAAAAGTAAATTTTACTTTAAAAATAGTTTTCTCTCATAAAATATTGGGCCTTCAACTATGGGTTTAATTATCACTCAAGCAATTCATTCTGAAGTGATTAATACACCACAAAAATAACCATTTCCTCTTCTCTATATATAACATTGGTATTTTTGGAAATTGGGTTGTCCTTGCCGAGTTTTATTTGTAGATAAAATGGAAATTGTTAAATGGTCTATCAGCAGTTCACAAGAAATCTTTGTTCCTTTATTAAGAGTAAACCCAGATAAGTATTTCCATTTCTAGTTTTCAGTAATTTCTTGTACTCTTGAAGCAGCCACGCAAATCTTATAATTGGTTCAGATAGTCAACAGAAATTCCTTGCTTAGAAAACCACAGGAACATGGTTTTCTCTCCCTTGTTTTCTTGACCAGACATGGCTTTTAATAAATTAATGAGGATTCTCATCAAAATGAATATTTGAAAAATATTTTAATCAATGATTATTTTTTTTATTGCAACACAAGAAATAATTTGAGTATTCACCAATAGTAGAATATTTGGATACATTGTGATACATTCTTATGTTGGAATATGACATAGTTATTCCCAAATGCGAATGATCAAGATACTCTGACTTAGAGAAAAGAATATGATATAGGAAATTTAAAAAATATATGAATGGCTATGTTTATTTGTTATATTTTGTATATTAAGGTATAGAATGATGTAGTCCTTAAGAATATTAAAACTGGATAGGATAGGCAAGACAGGTAAGAGGGAGGTTGTTGGTGTTGATAATACAGAAGAGAATTTAGAAATAGACTCATACACCTGTGGCAATTTAGGATAGGCATTTCACAAGAATGGGAGAAACCTGAATTATTTAATAAATGGTGTGGGAACAGTTATTTAGAAAAAAAGAAGAAGATATTTTTTTCCTTCACTCCTTTTGTCAGAATGAATTCTAGGTCAAATATTTATATTTTTTAAATGATGAAATCATACAAGTTCTAAAAGGAACATTATTATTATTATTATTATTATTATTGTTATTATTTTTTTTAATTTGAAGATCTAAGCATGACCCCCAAATACAGAAATAATTAAGGAAGGATAAATTTGCCTATACCATGTTGGTTTGAAGGTGTGAGAACTGGACTGATCTTGAAACTATATGTGGACCCCATTTTTAGAAACATGGCCTTAGAAGTTTATTGATAATATTTTTCTAGCATTTTAATGATGACAAATGTACACTGACCAAAAAAGATCACTGTCCTGTGTTTTCAGCAACTGCATTTGTGTTTGTGATTGTCAGCTTGAACCATTTAAATTGATGGCATTTAACTTTAACTTTATTATTTGAATGTTTGCATGAGTATGTTAAACCATAATTTGTATATTGTTACTTCAAATGCATGAATGAAAAATCAAATATTGTGATAAAGTATGTAAGAAATTCAACATTTATAGTTTACCTCTGGACTTTGGGGCTAGACATGATGATGTAGGTAAACCTCATTTTATGCTATTTTCACCTTTACAATATATGTGTTGTTTTTATTGATGAGAAAAACTTTTTTTTAGTCATTGAAAAGTAATGTAGAATTTTGGGTTCCTAAAAGATTTTGTCACATTTATGGCCTGACTATTGCCTGGCTGTTTCATCCAGTCACCCATTAAGGGGGGAAAAAATCAGGGAGTAAAACTTTGTCACTGATTGTAGCAGTATGTAATGGAGAGACAAAGGGATTTGTGATTAGTGTATTACAGGTGGTTAGTGACTGAACTACAGTATTCCTGCACTGTGTCCTTAAGAGGCTGCACATAACTTGCTTTTGACAAATGTGTGTCAATCCTGGCCGGTGTTGCTCAGTAGTTGGAGTATTGGCCTGCACATCAAGAGTTGCTGGTTCCATTCCCCTTCAAGGGCATGTACCTGGGTTGCAAGTTCAACCCTCAGGTCAGGGCAAGTGTGAGAGGCAATCAATGTCTCTCTCTCACATTAGTGCCTCCCTCCTCTCTCCTCTCTCCTCTCCCCTCTCCCCTCTCTCCTCTCTCCCCTCTCTCCTCTCTCCTCTCTCTCCTCTCTCCCCTCTCCCCTCTCCCCTCTCTCTCCCCTCT